>CAHIKZ030000435.1:2512500-2800000 GCA_903632075.3 Acanthosepion pharaonis | reverse complement strand
CTGTCGTAACGTTTGTTTTTTGACGACTTCATAAAGGGTTATCTTTTTTGTAGGGTATTTAAACAATTTATTTGGGCTCTGGATTATAAAAATTATTATATTGTATGCTTGTTTTTAGCTAATTATTTTAACTTTAACTTTTTAGCTAATTATTTTTACTTTAACTCAATTTAATTCAAATAATTATATTGAAGTTTTCGGCTCTTGTTTTGAAACATGAGACCTCTTATGTCGCGAGTTGGAATCATATTTTTAAATAAATAATTATATATATATATATATATATATATATATATATATATATATATATATATATATATAAGGAAACAAATGTTGGTATATATTCCAAGTGGATACTAGTAATATAGAATATTAAAACTGATCTACAAAAAGAGCTCAATATATTTATTATTACAGACCAAATAATTAAGACTTTTTTCTCTTTCTGAAACGAACTCTGTCTCCACCGGGGTCGATAAGACAGACGACCGATATCTTCTTCCACCGAAATATGCATCTCCCCATATAAGGTGATTTTGAATTTTATTGTTTATTAAGTATATATATATATATATATATATATATATATATATAGGGTGACAAAAAAACGGGAATTTTTGAAGTGCGTATTGCCAGACATGAGCAAGTGGCAACACTGCGAGACAGTGACCTTGAGCAAGTAAACATTTCGCCATTTAGAATTCAAGATGAAATTCAGAGTATCCCAGCTGAGATGTTGCAGCAGTCAATGAGGAATCTCAACAGCAGATTTTCTGAATGCATTCGTACAGGAGGACGCCATCTACAGGACGTAATTTTTAAAAATTGAAAATTCCATCATTGTTTCTTAAATGGCATATTTTAAGGTTTCAATTACTATGCATAAAATATTTTTCTTCCATCACTCTTGGTTTTATTGGATTGTTAAAAAGTATCATTAGAATAGAAATATATAATAAAAATTATCGTGCGACGCGTTATATTCCATAGGACGTCATCGGATGAAAGTGATGTTTAAACTGATGTAACTACACATTGACTCGAAGGAGAGAGGACGCTGAAAGGTTTATGGCTTTTTTAAAAAAATATCTGTTTGGGCATCTAGTATAGATTTCATTTAAAAACAATTAAAATTTGAATGAATAAAAAATGATATCAAAATATAAAAGGATAAGAGAAAAACAAAACTATATATTGAGAGAAACATTCTTTTTAATTAATTAATTACTACACTCTTCCATAAATTACAAATTTTAATTTTGTACCTTTAGTCGTAAGCAATTCTATAACGTGGATGTATTCTTTCGTCTCCATATAGTAAACAAAACATTTATCGGTCAAACGAGGTTTCAACTTGCCCCCAGTGACGAGTTAAAAGAATATATGAATTCAATTTACATGTTCAGTTTACAAGAAGTCGTGACCATAAAAAAACTGAATTCTATATCAAAGAAACTGTTTTAACTTCGTTTTCTGATCTAGTAGTTGTATAGATCAATAATCGATATTAGAAATCGATTAGAATGAGTGAAAATGCTGACGTCACCCTACAGACTCAACATGATCAAATTGTACTTGTAAAGCACATTGCAGACAGACTTACGGCAAAATGTGGAATTAGTAAGAAAGGAGGCGTTGTTCATGAAAATTATAGGTCTTTACAATGGACAGTCAAATTATCTATTCGACTATCGATCTGTCTCTCCCAGTTTGCTTGTACTAGTCTATTCATTCAGGTATTCCGCTATTATATTACAGTTTCGTATATATATATATATATATATATATATATATGTGTGTGTGTGTGTGTGTGTGTCCATCTCTCACACACATACGCACATAAAGGTATATTTATCTATGTATCTATTTATCTATCTATCTATCTATCTATATATATATATATATATATATATATGTATGTATATATATATATATAGTTTTAAAAACAAGGAATGTATTGATTTTAATTTTAAAAGTCTCTAAGGCCCTTTCAACCAACATCTCATCAGGAGACAATCGTTGGATCAACGAAAAGAATATTAACGACAATGAAGAGCAAAAGAGGGGGAAACACACTAAAATAACAAACAAGTGGATATATTTATAACGAGGGGAGGGAAATAATCGTGTAAATAAATTAGCGAGGGACAGTTAAAATAAAATATCCCCAACAGATTAAGAGACTTTACAAATTCTTTCTGCCGGCAGAGAGAAGGTTTCCTTAATCCTATGCAGACCGATTCCAAAATCTTCAAATGATTGTCGTTATATGTATATATATATATAGAGAGATAGATAGATAGATAGATAGATAGATAGATAGATAGATAGATTGCGTCTGGCATGAAACAGCCTGTCGCCTCTAAGCGTTGACTTCAATGTTCACTTTCATATTTACACACGCTCTATCTCTTATATTGAGCATTTTATCCCATAAATATAGCACACCTTATGTATATTTCTTCATATATATATATATATATATATATATATATATATATATATATATAAAATGTAATGAATATGAGAAGAATATAACTTTAAACGTTCATAGCATTAATTTATATATATATATATATATATATATATATATATATATATATAAATATATATAAAGGTTAATAGTCAGAGTTGAATCAAGCCGGGAAATAGTAGTATTAAAAAGTGTTCAATACACGTGCGAAAGATTAAAATGAAAGTAAAAATAACATGTAGAGCTTTGTAACCATTCTGGCAGAGATACAACGTAAGTGGGCTGGTCTTGTTGTCAGAATAAATGAGCATAGGCTTCCAAAGAAGGTGCTGTACGGACATCTACCAAACGTTCAGTTAGACGTTCACCCTTACGCTACAAAGATAAATAGAAAGGCAACTTGAAACGTCTCAACTTTGATCTGAAAAACCTGGGAAGCCCAAGTATCAAACCGAAGAAGGGTGGCGTAAGGCATGTTTCATTAAGTGAAAGAGTTTTGAAGATAGAAGACAGAGGCACCGTGACCTGCTTCGTTAAGCTCTGAAGCAGAGACGCCATTAAAATCCCGCTTTAAAAATTTCATCTGTCAGTGTGATTTTGTCGCCTGCAGCAAGGCTGAGCTAGTATCACACTGAAGAAAGCACAAATGAAATATGTCTTACCTGATTTTCCCCCTGCTAACGTGCATAAATGTAAAACAAAAGGCAACATCCAATGCTGACCTTCATTTATCGTTCACTATAGGAGAGTACACTATATATATATATATATATATATGTGTGTGTGTGTGTGTGTGTGAAAAGTGTATATAAATATAAATAACTGCACGCTCCAAAAACAATAACTCATTTCCAATAGCATTTTTCGGATACAACAATACATATATTTTCGTTGTCTTCTTATTACTGAGAGAAAAAAACAAGAACAACATCTATTCCATACCTGAAGATGTCTGTAGGAACAGACGAAAGCTTGTAGTAAAAATAAGAACTAATGCAGCAGAAATTTATAGAAACAAGGATCTTTTCATTCATAACAGGTTCGGGGGTTTTTGTATATTATTTGAATTGTTTGCGACGATGGATTTCTCGCCAATTAAATCATTAACCTTTGCATTTGTTTTTGTATGAATAATTCATGAATTTGTATATATAAATAAATATATATATGTATAATTATTTATATATTATATGCGCGGTACTTATTAAAAAAAAATAATATGGCATGTATAGATTCACGAGACATTCACGAGACATTTCCGCCACACTTCCAATCTTTAAATTTCAACATACAAATGCGTATGTATAGACACAATACCACCCGTATACATACATGTGTCATATCCGAAACTGCCCACATATGTTTATATATGTATGAGTCCCGACAGATGACCAAGTATGTATATGTGTCTGCATACATCGATGTTTGCGTTAGTACGCTGACATAAGCGACAAAGTTTCCCCCACCACTTCCACAATAACACCAATACACGCAATCTACATAAACCCAAATTTTTTTAAAAAATTAATCAGTTTGTCTGACGATCGCTAAAGCGTGAAACCTAGGGTCACAAACTCACATCTATCCAACCAATATATATATATATATATATATATATATATATATATATATATATATAAATTAAATAGATAGATCGACATACTGTGACGTCGTCCCCCGGTCGCAGCGCCGACTGTGACGTTCTATCCTGATCTATCACGGCGCCAGTTGTGACGTCCCCAAACAGCACCAATTGTGACGTCCTCGCCGCGGCGCCAGCTGTTCGCTCCTCGCTGCTCCGTTCGGGTGTCGCTGCTCCAAACGTGACGTCCGCCTGTCGCGTCAGTCGTGTTGTCTCGTCCTGTGACGACCAACTGGCTTGGTATCGGTCGCGGCACCCAAGTGTGACGTTCTAACCTTTTGGTGATTCGGGTAGGAATGTAGTTAGATTTGATATCAGCCTCGTCGTTCCCAATTCGCTTCCAACGCCTGGTTACCAAGGTAACTGCATTGATCTCCAGTCCGCCTACCCACGTTGTGAATTGATCTTAGGCAGACGAGATCAAACAGTGGTTGGGGCCGTAATGCAAACTGAGTTCAACGGGGGTGATACTACACAAATATGCATAAAAGAAAATAAAATGAAAACTCAAAAAGTTCAAAGTATCAAAGAAACAGGTAACAAACTTTATGTCTAGTTGTTCGATACATAGGATTGCATCTATCTCCTGACCCGTTCTGTGGATTGTGACACGTCGTTTTCCGTTAGACAAGTTTTTAACGCTTCAAGTTGTTTGCTCTCTAAGAATTGGCGTTTCGGTGTGTCTTTGGACAAAAGTCGAAAAAAAACTTATTTCAGTGGTTTGGTTCTGAGTCGCTCTTCAAAATAATTGTTCTTGGGTTGAAGAGGAGTCCGGAATTTTGCGTGAATCTTGGTCAGCTATCTGCGAGGCGGTTTCAACTGGAGACTGACTCTGGGAACTCAACTCTGGAAACTCGAGCTCGAACTCTCTGATTTCTGCCTGTTGGGGCCTCGGTTTTATTGACGCCGACCAAAACCGGGGTGGGTCTGTCGGCGTCGGGGGGGGTTCCTCGATAATTCTAAATACATATCCACCTCTTTTATTTCTGGTTAGGTATTTTCCACTCTTTTCCATTTTTGGGAACCTTTCTTACTCACACTTCCTCACCATACTTCAGAGGGCGTAAACTGCCCTCCCCACTTCTTCGTAGCAGCTTCTCATACTTATACTCTGGATGAGGCGTCGATAGCCTTCTTCGTGCGTCACGTGATCACCACTCGGCCAATGAGGTCTTAGTCGGGTATCTTCCCTCCTCCTTCGTGCGTCACGTGATCACCACTTAACCAATGATGTCTTAGTCGGGCGTGAACAATCCGCGACTTTGTTTCGGGGAAAAAAATATCTTGCTTAACTAAAAAAATTATCTCTTCTCTTTCCCTTCTCTTCCGCTTTAATCGCCGCCATCAGTTCTCCAGCCGCAAACGGACAATATGACAACTCTTGTTCTACACGTGGTTTTTGTCAGGTATTTTATCGCTAATTATCAAAATGGGTGGTCTTCTTAACACGGCCTCAAAAAAGAAATATCTCTAAAATTTCCGTCAGTCTGTTGCCTCCAAGGAAGAAGAAAAAACACTTCTGGGTCCCCATTCATTTTCCTTCGGTACATATTTCTGATAACATAATTTTATTATCGCAGGCCAAAGTTGTTTCGTCGAAAAAAATTCGGTCAGCGGACACGGCTTGTGTGGTCTTTAATTTTTCATATCTACCCAAAGTCCTGTAGTTACACTTGTGTTTTGTCATTTATCAAAATTAACGTTTTCAATTGAATTTTTCGTTGGCCAGTCGAGCAGCCGTTTTGTTTACGTACTCCTAGATAACACAGCCGTTATCAAAACACATCTGTTCCTTTCTTTCTTTCCCTTTCTTCTTACCCAGAATTTCCCTGTCATTGTAATGACACCCTTTCGCCATGGTTACTTATCAATATATTCATTGTCTCTTAGCCGTGTGTGTGTTCTGCTGATCACCCACCATTCGTCTCGCCTTTCTTTCTGCCTTCTTTTCTTTCTTTTCCTTTCTCTGCCTCGTAAATGGTGCCACAATACAATGGTTGATGGTAAGATTAATCTATAGTGTGGGTGAATTTCGAATAGCGTTGAATTTGTTTATATTTCTGAGATGTGGCATTATGTACACTATTTACATTATTCGGACTATTCTCCTCATCTTAGTTGCCATATTTATTACAAAGTTTCAGCCGTTGTATACTCCGGTCTTCTTCAGGTGGCTGGAATGTCGAACTGAACCCTTTATTTCGCTCACTGGGGTAGACTTTTCTAGTTCCACGTGCCATGTTTAATGGATGTCACTTGTCAGTTATCTCCTGTTAATTCCCCTCTCCAAGTTCTCCACTGACTTAACCGGGTATTGAACTCACAACTCTTTGGTTCCTGTTACTGGATCTAACTAACGCCTTTATCCACTGTGTCGTGTGCCTTTTAGGCGAGTGGAACTAGAGCAGTTTACCCCCAGTGAGCGAAATAAAGGGTTTAGTTCCACATTCCAACCACCTGAAGAAGGCCGGAGTGTACAATGGCCGAAAACGTTGTAATAAATATGGCGACAAAGATGAGGACAATAGTCCGAATAATGTAAATAGCGTTGATTTTGTTTCTTATTCTTCTTACATTATCTATTTATCTGTCTATCTATCTATCTATATATATATATATATATATATATATATATATATACACACACATATATATATATATATATATATATATATATATATATATATATATATATATATATATATATATATATACATACACACTGCGTGCCAAATTATTATTGAGATAACTTTTTTATAATATTTCAAAAACCGTCCAATCAATTCACACAAAATTTTCACACGATGTTGGCAACACTGACCTGCGCAATCACTGATTTTTCGGCCTGATCTGCGCAATGTAAACAAACTGGCGCCATATTTGTTATCAGTACGGTGATTTGAGCGTGCCAAATTATTAGAAAAGTGTAAGAATTTGTAAAAAGATTGGCCATAAAAGCAGTTTAAGTAATGCTAAAAAGAAAACTATCACCTCAGAACTCTCAAAAGGTAAATCTATCCCAGAAATTACTAAAATGATAGGGAGGTGTCATCAAACAGCGAAAAAAAAAATATATATATATATGGTGATGAAAAATGTCGCACTATAGGGGTTAATTAATTAATCATGTTTTAAAAGTCTAATTTATTTTCATATTTTCTTATTTTGCAGAAACAATATTGACGAAGCTGGAACTTAAAGAAAGAATTTAATGTAAATACAGTAGTTTCCGCTGTCATTTGACAGAGGAACTCTTCGACATGTTAATGAATCATGCAGGCACAGAATTGAGATATGCTTTCAAAAAGAATAGGGATATTTTGATATACTTATGTATACATAATTGAGGTATACTGAAAAATGTATACCTTTCGTTAAATATGACAGTCAAGTAGTTTTTTTTGTTTTTTTAAATACATTTTTCCAGTTTTCTTATAAGAGTGTACTGCATATTAAACATCTTGCTCCCACTATCAACCTCACCTTATTTAACAGTGGGAATGGTCTGTTGAAAGTTGTTTTTTTTTTAAATAAAAAAATAGAATGATGCTCTCTCGAATTCTCATTAAAGAAGCCAGAAGATGTTCATTGACGTTGCATTTAAATTGTTCAGTACTGTAGTTATCTGGAAACAAGAAAACGAAAGTGAATTCCACACGTCGGAAGTGCGAGAAAATAAACTGTCGGAATAGAAGGGACGGTTGCATTTAGCTATTTCAACAGTAAGAAGGTGGGACCTAATTGCCAATCTAGTAGCACGATTAAATTTAGGTAGCCAGGGTACCAGAGAAATAAGCTCGTCGACACAATGTTAAAACAGCGACATCAGTGACTAGTGATACAAGTGGTGAAAATAGCAAGAAAACTTTTCGGGATTGCAGCCTTTTGAGCAAGGAAATTTCATTCATGGAAGCAGCCCGATGAATGATGAATATTCTGTCGACGGTAGATAGAAGGCCAACTCAAAGTTGTTAATGTAAAATCGATGATAACAGAGAAGAAAAAGAGCGAGGTACCCGAATTATTTCAAACGCTGTTTAGTCAAGTCTGATTGATTTTAAAATCTAAATCTAAATAAGTCGTTTTTATTTGTTTCATTCTTCGGCTTTATAGAGCAAATGTCGGCTGCTTAAATTTATTTCTATCATTTTCGTATTTTTTTTTCATCCCATGACTTTTGTAATACACTGTATTTATTTCTTTTCTTTCTTCATGTCTCCGTTAGATTTTATCTTCTTTTTTCCTGACTCGCATTTGTGTGTTTTCTGCTTCGCTTCGATCTTCTGCTTTAGACAGGAACCGAATCTTCAAATGCCAAACTTGTTCCATCCATTAATTCTTAAGTTTATTGCTTGTTTGGGGATAAATTTATTTTGTGGGGTATTATTCGTTTTCATATTGTTCATACAGACGTTGCTTACATCTTTCGTATGTTTCAATGATTTCGACATTTCAGTCATACAATTTGAATACTATTGGAATACTCAAGTTAATACTGTTTTTCTTTCTCTTTCTCTTTCTACACCCACATATACACACGCACATACAAACACATACGTAAAAAGTAATTACTTAAACAAGAAATAAATACACACGGAATCCACCTACACTCCTGTGCAAATTAATTGAAACAACCGCCTTAGTTTCCTTTCTTTCATCATACGGTCAGTTTTAGACCCACTGGAGTGACAGGGTGTGGGTGTAATCGATTTTTATATTTCCCTCGGGTCATTTGCAGTGGTGTGCAGTAATATGAATCTATTTTCGGGGTCTATGATGTAATTTATTTGGCTTTGAAATTTTTGGATACAGCTGAGTCCTTTATCAACGAAAAATTAAAAAAAAATGAAGGTGGACTTTGTGGGGTTTCGTATGTGTTCTATTACCGATGGAATCTAATAGTTTTTAACTAGTCGTTTAACATGATTAGGGTTGTAGACGGCTTTTTGCGGAACATGTCTTCATTGAGTATGCATATGTACACACTTCTGCAAATTAATAGAAACAACGGCTTTAGTTTCCTTTCTTTCACCAAGTGGATCCTAGTAATATAAAATATTAAAACTAATCCACAAAAAGTGTATTTATTATTACAGAGCAAATAATTAATATACAATAAAATCCAAAATCACCTCATATGGGGAATAGGCTATTTCGGAAGACGAAGATATACATCGCATGTCTTATCAACACCGGTGTGGACTGAGTTCGCGTCAGAAAATTAACGGAAAAAGCTAAAAAAAAATACCAGTCGAAAAAATTAATACAGAATTTATTTTAATGTTTCAGTCAGACTAAAGGTACGAGTTAGTCTCAGGGAAGGGTGGAAGGTATTTGTCTTAAAGGGAGATAGTTTTATAAAATTATATATATATATATATATATATATATATAAATGACAATAAGAAAACTGTAATAGTTGCCGACGAGTTTTGTCCAATGTGGACTTTCTCAAGCAATAATCGAAATGAATTTATTTAAACAAAGTAACTAATAATAACAAAAACAAAATGTCCTTAGCAACTGGAAAAGTTTTAGAGAATGCTATTTTCATACTGTTAACTGAAAATTACGTCAATTACTCTCACGTGTGGAGATATTGTTATTATTACTGTGTTGACTGATTCAACCATTTTCTTTTGATTTCACGATATTATTGTGTACGTTTGTTTGGGAGAGTGGTAAATCTCTCAAGAAAGGTGAAATAGGGAAAAGGCCTGGGCGTAGATTAATATTTGGATAATATTCAATGGCTGCACTCTCTAGGATTTTCCTTCTGAGTGAGTTTTTTTTTCTTTTTTTAGAAGTGTAGCCTTTTTAAGATCAAAATTGTGGTTGAATTTATTTCTATGTATGACTAGTGCATTAACTAAGTTGTTTTTTGTGAGGTCTATTTTGTGCTCATAAATGAGTTTTTTCTTTTTAATGTCTACTTGTTTCTCCAATATATTGGGAGGAAGAGTTTTGGCAATTTATTTTATAAATGCCTGCTTCAGATATATTATTGCTATTAAAGCTTGAGGATATGAGTATATCCATAATGGTTTTGGAAGTGTTCGTGACTATTTTAAGATTATTTAGATGGGATAGGTTATTCTGGATAGTGGACCTGACAGAGTTGGTCGGTAGTATTATGTATCTGTTTTCATGTAATTTACTATTGCGGATTATGTTATAGGAAAAATTGTGCCCTGAAGATGACAATTTGAAATTGTTGAAAGTTCTCGATATCTGTCTTATGTCTCTTCCATCTGACAATAACTCGAATATAAGGATCTTATTATTCAAGGAATTGATAGTAAGTTATTGTCTCATTAAGTCTTTTTAGCGAAGAGATTTCGTCATTAATCACATTAACATTGCTATTTAATTCTTTGTATAATAATTAAGACATATACATACATACATATGTATATATATATATATATATATATATATATATATATATATATATATATATGTATGTATGTATAAAAATGTATTTATAAAAATACATACATATATATATATTACCATGATTAGGGTTGTAGACTGCTTTTTGCGGAAAATGTCTTCATTGAGAATGCATATGTACACACTTTTGCAAATTAATCGAAACAACGGCTTTAGTTACCTTTCTTTCACCAAATGGATCCTAGTAATCTAAAATATTAAAACTAATCCATAAAAACTGTATTTATTATTACAGAGCAAATAATTAATATACAATAAAATCCAAAATCACCTCATATGGGCTTTCGTGAAGGCTTTCAGTGAGAGATTAGATTAACAATAACCAGAATAAGTTGATTAGGTGTTACTTTATATGATGTTGTCTCGTTGTTTCAATCTTAAGTGTTGATCGTTAATTTGTTATATATGCAATTTATTATATATATTATTTATATATCATATATGTGCGGTATTTATTAGAAAGCGCTCAATATCAGTGATAGAGCTGACATATTTAGACAAACTGATTAATTTTTTAAAAAAATCATCAGTTTCTCTGACGATCGCAAAAGCGTGAAACCCAGAGTCACACACTCACATCACTCCAACTAAATATGAAAAATAATGAGATGAATTCTGTGACAACGCTTCAAGTTACTAAAATTGGGAAACTTGTCCAAATTCTTTTAATGAAAATATGTTATAAATGCTAATTGACATTTACGCTAAATGTTAGGACAATGAATGTGAATGCTTCTATAAAAGGAGTCACCAAATCTTAGCGTTACCATTTTCAATTTTTTTTCCTATTGTATTTTTTACTCTTCCATCTGTTTTTTTTTTTTTATTTCTATCTCTTTCGCGTCACGATGTCTGGTCTCTATACTGCGGAAGCTGCTCACAGCCACATTTGATAACAGACTAAAAGTCCCATTTCCCTCAACGGGCATTATTAGATTAATACCTAAAATTCTTTCGGGAATATTTAAAATATTTTTTCATAGTGAAAAAAAAAATTGATGATCAAAGATAGAAATCGAAACAGCCAGACAGAGGCATATAGAACTTAATGAAGTTTTAATTAGGATTAAAATAATACTTGATTACAAAATAAAAATACGCAGGTTTTACCTGACAGTCTTTCTTCGTCGTTCTGACTCCGCTCTTTTCTCATGTGAATTGCCAGCCTACGTTCAAGCATCCTCTCACAAGCGCTAAATTAACATCAGATGTAAAAAAACATATCACAACAAAATTGGCTTTACACTGGCTGTAAAAGATGTGCTCTAAATAAATATCAATGCGATGGCACCTTTAATACCGTTACGATTATGTCGAGACTTCATTACAGAGTGAGTCCACAACCCATGTCGTCAGGTTGCGATAAGCTAAGATTTTAAATACTGAACATGCCTTTATCTTGGTCTTGTTTAGATCCAGGCCTAGACTCCATTTAAACTCACGATCAATGATCAATGCAGGGCAAAAGGAGATGAGGAAGGCAACGAAAAATGAAGATAGGCAACATCATTCAATAGACAGAACAGGAACTTTGCCGAAAGTTCAAATCCAAATAAAGATAATCTGTAGAGGACCCAGATTGCCAACGTTCTGAAGGTGATCAGCACTAATACTATTAGTCCATCAGTCAATCTTTTAAGAGCCATACGTGATACACACTTGGGTGACAGTAACTGACTAAACAGAATATATACCAACAGTAGGTTGCCGTTTCTTTCTGCAGTAGACTGGTTACCAACCAAGGCTATAGGTTCTAGTCTGTCTTGCGTTTCAACCCGTTTCTGGAGAGAGAAGAAATGGATACATTTGGTTATTTGCACGTTAGTGAATGTAAGAAACCCATAGAAATATCTAACTCTCCTAAATGTTAAAAAAAATCTGCTAAAACTTCGTGAAGGCTTTCAGTGAGAGATTAGATTAACAATACCCAGAATAAGTTGATTTGGTGTTACTTTATTTGATGTTGTCCCGTTGTTTCAATCTTAAGGGTTGATTGTTAATTTGTTATTATGAATTGCTGTAGTTGTCATCGTCATTCTTACATTTTAACATTGTCTTTTTTTTTACTTAGGATGAAGCTTTCAGATAATCTCAAGAAAAGTCAATCAGTGATGTTAGGGATGATTTTAATGATTATTTTAATAATGCCTATCATATGGATTTTGCTGATGCAGCTTATTTTTTTAAAAGATTTTCACGATTAAATCGATCGCATGTCTAATCAAATCAGCGTCATGCCGAAAAGTTCCACCGATAAATCGAAACTCTCTACTTTTAAAGATAAAAAAATATAATTACATTCGACTGGAAAAAATGGAATCTAAGACAAGGAAATAAAATTGCGATCTCCAATAATATATTATGGTGTATTAAGAGTATGTTTTTGCTTTTGGAAGGAAATCTGTTGTTCATCTGATATTACAAGGTGTCACTAAATTCTCTGTATAACTTTCACAGTTAACTGTAAACACTGAAGATATAATCCATCAATACACTTCTTTGCATGTGAAATAAATTTTATTAAAGTTTTCATTTATATATCCACTCTTATGCAAATTAATTGAAATAAAACGAATCCCGTTAATGTTTACCTTTTTTTGTATTTTGCAATGAAATATGACCCAGTGCACATGTTAGTACTTCGTATGTCCATTCCACGAAGTCGTTCCTTGCAGATTGACCACAGATTCTCAACTGGATTTAAATCAGGAGAGTTTCCAAGCCAGTCGATAGTACTTTGATTTGCTCACTGGTAAGGCTTCCCAGTGTGTTCGTGTAGCGTTACCATATTTGTACTCTTCCTTGGAGTAACGCCCATCGCATACAATAGCCGTAGGGCAAATAATCGACAGATGAGACAATAGTGTCTGAGCGTGATAAAAATCTGATCCAATCACGGATCACGCAATATTTTTTTAAGGCCAAACAAATTTCATCATACACCCCGAAACAGATTCATATTACTGCACACAACTGCAAATGACCTAATCTGAGACAAAATGTTTTTTTTAAGTTACTGAAATGATATTAATTAACAATTACATCCTTAAAACAATCCTATAATGTGGACTTTCTTCTGGTATTTCTGATTGAAGAATAAGAATGTCTGATGATGTTTTCCGTTTAACATTAAAGCATTTTAGTTTGGTTTCTGTCTATATTTCTGAGATGAGGTATTATGTACACTATTTACATTATTCGGACTATTGTCCTCATATTTATTACAACGTTTCGGCCGTTTATGCTCCGGCATTCTTCAGGTGGTTGGAATGTCGAACTGAACACTTTATTACGCTCACTGGGGTAGACTGTTCTAGTTCCACGTGACATGTTTAATGGATACCATTTATCAGTTATCTCCTGTTAATTCACCCCTCCAAGTTCTCCACTGCCTTAACTGGGTATTGAAATCACACTTTGAGTTCTGTTACTGGATCTAACTAACGCCTTTATCCACTGTGCCATGTGTCCTTGAGGCTATCTGTGTATGAATTTCTGGGTAGTATAAACCTAATGACTTAATCAAACATGTTTTACCAGGACTCATATTGCAATTTTTGCTGTTATCATTGCACGTTTTTTCCAGAGTTCATATTGCAATTTTCGTTGTCATTATTGTTTTTCTCAGGTCCTGATTATTACTGGTTCCCATGTTGTATTCATTTTTATGCTTGGTTACAATTTTCATATGCTTTATTGGAGTAACGTCCATCGCAGACAATGGCCGTAGGATAACTAATCGACAAAATCGTCAGTGTAAAACTGGCCAAAGAGATCCTCTTTGGCCAATTTTACCCTGACGATCCGTTTAGGTGAAACCTAGTTAGGTCTACCTGGCTCTTTAGGTTTATATATATATATATATATATATATATATATATATATATATATATATATATATATATATATTTTCATTGAATACGAGAGACAAGGTTTTTATAAAATTTCACATGCGATCTAATAAGTTTTTCTTTTGGATGATAAATTATATAAAAACTGTCTGAATTTTTTTTTTTTATCCAAGCGCTTTCGGTTATACATTTAGCCATTTTCAAGGATTAAATATTTTAAATATTAAATAAGAAATAGTTTGTTGTATATATGTTTTATAAAATGTTTTAATTTTTCAAAACACGGTCAATATATTCGAAGTTAATATTAAGTGTTGGTATTATTGTTTTTAAGGCTTCCATAATTTTTAGTCTTTTTTTGTATGTTGATGATGTTATTATATTAGTGTTGTCAACAAGTATGTTACGAATAGTGTCCGGTAGGACTCCATGAATATTTAAACGAGATCTAATTGAGCTATGGTCAGAACTTATGAACTAAGTGAAAAAATAAACCTCCTTTCTAAGATGTTCTCGTCGATTTTAGTAATAATACTTTTAAAAATTCTGTTTATAAAAAAACAACTAGTAAAAACACTTGCCATCTTAATCTCTCTAGTGAATGCCCTCTTAGTTATAGAATAGGTGTTATTAAAAATTTCCTCAGGACAGCGCACGAGAAATCATCCTCTCGCACGCTTTTCCTTAACGAATTAAATAATGTAAAAAAAAACGCTGATTAATAACGGATTTCCTAATCAATTGTTGGATTTCCACATTAGAGGTTTTCTGTCTAAGGTAGCTAATCTGTCTGTCGTATTCAATGAACTTTGGATGAAAGAAGGATTGTTGCCTAAATACACAAATATATATCTTTCGTTCGTTCGGCACCCGTAAGTCTCGGAAGACGACGGAGTAGCGGAACGATGTCTTGCATCGTCGCTGGCGGGATATATGGTGAACTAGGGATTCCCGGACGTCTAGTTCCCCCTAACGGCCTTGCTAGCAGAGTTCAAAGGGGAGGATAAACCAATAGAGTTTGGTACCAGCGCGGTTGCAGGAGTTGCCGGAAGGTAGCACAGAGTGCCTTCCATCCGCCTTAGGGGCTCCACTCCGGATTTGTGTAGGGTTTACTTCTTATTTCCACAAGGCAGTGGGGTTGTTTAACCCATAGATGGGGTTTGGTTCATTGGCACCAGGGCATGTCCACACACCGGTGGCCCTGCATGCCGCATGTTAAGAGGGCCAAAGTCCTCCCCCGTCCCCTGTAATTTAACCCGAGTCCGCAAAGTGCTCGGTTGCCATGTGTCGCTCCGAGGAGGCACTACATAGGACTTGCTGATGGAGAGGCTAAATTCTGGCAGGGGAAGAATTACGTACTCAAATCCCCTTTTCGCATTGCTGCTAGCCAGCGGCGGTAGCTGAAAGCGAGAAGCGACAAGCACCACCACCACAGACTACCACACCAGACGCATCACAAGAGCCGTTGAGATACACAAATATATATATATATATGAAGAAAAATTTGGAAAAAACAAACCAAAAATCCTTAAATGCAATTATGTTGTTTAAAATGAATGAAATGTCGACGTCTGACGTTTCGGTTTAATAAACCTTCTCCAAGACAATATTCATTAAAATACAATTCAGTTCAATTTGACAAAGACGATGGACATAAAAAACACAACTAAAGCAGATCATAATTTCGATTTCGATTCCGTGAAAGTATTAAAATATTTTCATAATAAAAATCTCAGGAGGATTTATGAAGCAGGTATAATATCCATCTCACGCACGGTGAATACTAGACCTGGTTTCTTTAATATTTCCCCTTTTTTAGCGAGATTAATGCTCGACAAGCATACACATAAAAATTTTAGATCCTAATAGAATTCTTTTCATTTTCTTTTTCATTCAAAATAATCAAAAATTTTTAGGTATACGTTTTGAAAGCGTCGCCCATGTGACGACAACGTGACCATGCTAAACGGAAAGCTCATCATTTTAAAAATTTTCAGTTATCTGTTTTGGATAAGACTTGTTTTTTTAAATTTTTCTTCATTCTGTCGGATCTATATCCATTTACATTTGCTTATATATATATATATATATATATATATATATATATATATATATATATATATATATATAAAAAGCAACAAATCCGTTGGTGTATAATCCAAGTGTATCCTAGTAATATCAAATATTAAAATTGATCCACAAACTGAGCTCAAATTATTACAGAGCAAATAATTAATAAAGAACAAAATACAAAATGTCCTCATATGGGGAACAGCCTATCACGACAGACCCGGTGTGAACTAAGTTCGTGTTAGAAATATAAATTTGACTGTGAAAACTAAAAAAAAAAAAGAAAAAAACAACCAGTCGAAAAACTAATACAGAATTTATCCATTTCAATGTTTCAGTCAGACGAAAGGCACGAGACAGGGGTCAGTGCAGGGTGGAAGTTATTTGTCTTAAAGAGAAGTTTTATAAAATTAAACCCGAATATTACCCTTATGACATTACTTTGGGGTTATATGAAGAATAAAATATTAATTTAAAATAAAAAGGGGTATAAAATAATTTTAAAATATAATAAAAGGATGCAAAGGAATAATAGAGAATTGGGGAGATCTTAGAGTAGGGGAAGTTTATAAATTATAAATTAATATTTTTTTTTAGGACGCAAGGGGTTACAGAAGATTTGGAGGAAGATCAGATAGGAGTGATAGAGGAAAGGATGAGGAGAAGGGTAGTGGATAGATCAAAGCAACTGGAGATGTCAATTGACATTACATTTGAATAGTTGGAGATTATAGCTCTCAGGGAAACTGAAATAGGGAAGGGTGTTCCACAGGCGAGAGGTGCGAGACATGAAGCTATTGGAGTAGAAGAGACGGCTACATTTAGTAGTTTCGCCAGTGAAAGGGTGAGAGCGGGATGCCAGCCTGAAGTCTGGGAACCAGCGAATGCAGCTCCTCGGAGCAATTACTATGAAAGTATTTGTAAAAAAGACAGATAGAGGCGAAGTCGCGTCTGTGAGAGAGAGACTGTAGACGAGATGCCAGAACAGGGCCAATTATATTGCATATCCGCTTCTGGAGCCTATCAAGAACCCCGAGGCAAACAGAAAGGGCTCCAGACGATATATGGCAGCAATACTCCATGCAAGGGCGAAGATCTGGAGGATCGACTCCGGGGAGAAAAATTTCCTGGCGCGGCACAGGGAGCCAACTTTCCTTGCGGTGGGCGAGGCAGTTGACTCAATGGATTTGTTCCATCTCAGGTCAGCAGTCAACGTGAGACCGAGCAGCCGCAGAGAGGTGCTCTCGAGAAGTTGAGCGTCAGACATTCTAATGGGGGTGGGGAAGTAAAGATCTCTGTGGTGATTAGAAGAGAGAAGTTTCGTTTTTGACCAGCCAATTCCTGCCCCAGTTCACAACCGATTGAAGGTTCTTTTCGAGACGCACGGCCAGGTTAGTTTTGTCAGCGACACTAGATTTGTTTTTGAGGCAAGAGTAAATTGTGGTGTCATCTGCGTAGATGCCAACTTGGGAATTTATGGCGTCAGGAAGGTTATTTATGTAGTTAAGGAATAGAGTGGGGCTTAGGATGGAGCATTGAGGAACACCTGCGTTCGTGGGATAGGAACTGGAGGAGAATCCGTTGAGAACGACCTTCAATTCACGGTTTGACAGGAAAGATTGTATTAGGTCAAACAATCGACCCGTAATGCCATAACCCCGAAGCTTGCGAAGAAGGCCGGCATGCCAAACCCTATCAAACGCTTTGGGGATGTCTAAGGACACGGCACGAGTTTCCCCGTTATTTTGAAGAGCTTGGTAGACAGTTTCAGTGATGGCCGTAAGCACATCATCTGTAGATCGGGCAAAGCGGAAGCCATATTGCTTCTCTAAGAGCAGATCATTGGATGTAAGGTGGTTAACCACTTCGGTATTGATTAGGGCTTCGAAGACTTTGCCAAAGAGAGGTAGGAGACTGATGCGACGGTAGTTAGAAGGGTCAGAGGGGTCGCCAGACTTCTTGAAGACAGGAACAATCGAAGAGGACTTTCAGCAGTCAGGAAAACAAGATTCCTTGAGGCAGTAGTTATATAATTTAGAGAGGGCGGGCGCCTGTTCAGGCGCGCATTTCTTCAAGACAATGGCTGGTATCCCATCCCCACCATTAGCCTTGTTGGGGTCTAATGCCCAATACCAAAGACGGGGTATAGATAAAGAGGTTAATATTTCATTCTTCATATAACCCCAAATTAATGTCATAAGGTTAATATTCTCCTTAACACACACACACACACACACACACACACACACACACACACACACACACACACACACACACACACACACACACACACACACATATATATATATATATATATAATGTGTGTGTGTATGTATGGATGTATTAAGGAGAATGTGTCTCTAAACTGCGAATAGGAGCTATGATATAATCATCATCATCATTCTGCCAAACATCTAAGAGTCGGACGGTTTGCTTTGGTTTGTTTTGTTTTACGGCATATCAACATCAATGGGTCATTTAATGCCGACAACATTTTTTTTTTCCTGGTGAAATTTTTGGTTTGTCAAAAATCTCTTTTTCTGGTAAAGAAGAGATACTATCGTCTTAATTAAGGGCACACGAGAGTGAAGAGAAATTTGAAATGTCACAAACACATTTTTGTGTTTGAAACTTCAGATTTTTTTTATCGAATTCTTATCCAATTTTCCTCATATGCAAAGGGGGATTATGGGGATTATGTGTCTCTGAACTGTAAATGCCAGCTGAGATAAGATCATCATAATCCGGCCAAAACATCTAACAGTCGGTATTTGCCTTAAAGAGAAGAAGTTTTATAAAATTAAACCGAATATTAAAATTATGACATTACTTTGGAGTTATATGAAGAATGAAATATTAATTCAAAATTAAAAGAGGAACTGAAAGGGGTATAAAAATAACTTTAAAATATAAAATATATAGATAAAATTATGTAAAGGATTAATGGAAAGAGATTTGTGGAGATCTTAGAGGAGGGGAAGTTTATAAATTATAATTAATATAGGTAACGAGTTTATAGAGTGGGAATATAGAAACTAGAATTATAAATTCGACATTTAGAGTTAGAAGGGAATGAATATTATGGAAATATAGTAGCTAATTAAGTTTTACCTATATTATAGAAATTTGAATTTGCCTTGTTTGGCGTGAAATGCTCATATATATATATATATATATATATATATATATATATATATATATATATATATATATTTCATCCCATCCCAAACGCGGAGTGCCACAGTATGTAAGGACTATAGATGAATAAGCTGTTGTAGTAGACGAGGCGGTTACATTTAAATGTTTCGACAGTGAAATGGTGGGACAGACAACCTACCTAGTAGCACGCTTAAATTCAGGCAGTCAGGGCACCAGCGAAAATATGTAGTCAGAACCGATCATATTGCATATCCGTTTTTGGATTTTGTCGAGAACCTCAAAATGAACTGCAGGGGAACCAGACCATATATGGTAAAAATATTCCATTCGTGGACGAATGGTAGATGTGAAGGATAGACACAGACGAGAAAAAAAGCCTTATGGCGCGATATATATATATATATATATATATATATATATATATATATATATATATATATATATATATATATATATATATATATATATATATATATATATATATCTACTCTCCCGTCCAGATCAGTTCCAAGGAAACCGACAGCCCGACAACAGTACATGAGATTTGATTATAGTGGTGAAGGTTTTGTGCAGAACCATCCACACTTTTTGAAGGGCCGAATACAGAGACCTGGTGCACTACGTGCCACAAGGTCCCCAAACAATCCCCCTCAGGTTTTGAATTCAGAGTTATCCTTCTCCTAGACCAGTTGCCATCCAAGGCTATAGAACCCAGTCTGTCCTGTTATTTACCCATAGCTGGAGGGAGAAAAAGAGGATTCATACCTTTCCCAAGGGTATTAGTACGTAAGTGAATGTTATAGGAGGCACGGTGGAGTAATGGATAGCTGTTTGGATTGAGGAATCGGAGAGCCGAGTTCGAATTCCAGTCGAATATATATATATATATATATATATATATATATATATATATATATATATATATATATATATATATATATGTGTGTGTGTGTGTGTGTGTGTGTGTGATACTAGCTGGTCACCCTTACATTAGGGCGGATATCCGATCCTTAATGCAGACGTTCGTTCCCGCACATTTGTGCTTGTTCAACACCCACAGAGCCAACCTGTGGTTTATACTGTAACTATACTGAGCAGACCTTAGGTAAAGATTCCGGAAGAGAGCATGTTATTTAACGTGATCAACAATCTGAACAAGGTCAGAATACTGAAACCATCGGTCACGATGACTTGTGACTTCGTGCTAGCACAGCTATCGACGGCTCCCAAGGGCTCCGTCTAACCAATTTCAATCAATGGGATTGCGTCAACACTTGGTATGGCTATCAGGCACTTTCCAAACTTATTCCAGACCGATAACATGATGAGATTTTTATATATTTTATATATATATATATATATATATATATACATATAAATATGTGTGTGTTAGTAGATTAGGTGTATTAGGAGACCCTCTGTATTTTTAATTTTACTGATGGCCCACGTAAAATGAACGAAACCCCATGGGAATTAGTAAATACGTGTGTTAAACTGTGACTAACGATTCGTTTGTCAAACTTGTTTACAACTGGCGTATTTCTTCTCTCTTCCATTTCCTTACTTTTTCTCTCTTTCTTTCTTTTTCTACCCTACGTGCCCTCTTCGAGCCAAACGCCACCCTATGGTCAACATTCTGGCGCAGTCCCGTTCCTCCAAAGCCGGGAATACACTTGTGTCAAAGGCCGTTTTAATCTCTCATCTACCGCCTGGCTGCTTTTGATCATGACGTACTAACTTAGGGAAATCTTTGCCAAAATCACACGCCGATGGACGTGTCCACGCTAACGTCAGCGGAAGCAGTTACTTCTTGTCTAAGGGGAGCAATTTCAAAATGTTTACGGACTTTTATGAGGTGTTATAATGAGATCACCAGGGGGAAATCAGTTTGGTCAATTTGCAACAGATTGCAAGAAAACTATTATCACTACTATTACTGCTAGACACAATAAGAAACATAGATTCATCTGAAATACAAAAGACGGTTTTAATGAAGTATCAAAGATTGTTTCAGATGAAATACAAAAGATAGCTTTAATAATACTAGCTTCTCACATATTTAGAAATAGTCTATCAATCAAAATATGATCAATAATTTCCGATTACCTCAGGTCAAATATGAAAGAATTATTAATAATATACAGTAAATAACATAAAAATGATTGAATAAATAAATAAACAAATAATAATAATAATAATAATGATATCAGCTTGCACGATATTGGCACCCACTGAATATAAAACCCGGCATGACAGAGTGGGCCAATATCTGCACTGGAAAATCTGCAACTTCTACAGGAAGGAAACTGAAAGGAAATGGTATGAACACCACCCAGACCCGGTTACGGAGATAGGACCTGTTACAATTCTATGGGACTACACAACACACACTGACAGAACAATCAAGGTCAACCGTCCAGATATTGTTATTAAAGACCACAAACAAAAAAAGTGCCTCCTTATTGATATGGCAGTCCCTGCTGACTGCAATGTATCTTTGAAAATATTCAAAAAGCTGTCAAAATACAAGGACCTTAAAATAGAAATCTCGAAAATGTGTCATATGGGAACATAACAATCCCTGTTGTAGTTGGAGCCCTATGACTGGTTGGAAAAGCTTGCAGTAGACTAATTGAAGGGATTCCTGGAAATCCATGCCTCAAGGAGATACAAAAAATTGTTCTGACAAGTACAGCCCACACTTTACGAAGGGCTTTATCTATGTAATATTTTTTTGTCAGTGGAAAGTGTCATGATGCCATTTCTAACCTTCGGTCCCTGGGCGGGACACGGAAAGAAATGTGTAAACGCCAGAAATCAAAGAAAATAATAATAATAATAATAATAATAATAATAATAATAATAATGAACAAAATGACTGACGTAATTCTTCCAATATTTTTCAACAGTTAAGAGAAGAACAAGATTTCAGAAAATATTGGGAAAAGGAAAAAACACAGTGTTTGACAATGTTAAACAGTATTTCAACAAAATGTCTGTCTTCTTCAAGTTATTTTTTTTTTTTAAGTTTCAAGTATAAAAACATAAATTTACAAAAATCTTGTCTTGTAATGAAAAAACAGCTGTCCTAGTAATGCAGGCTTCAAAATGAATGAAAAGTCACCAGCGTAAAGGCATGGAACTAAAAACATGCTTAATATGATGGCGATCTTGTTCATCTTGAAATTTTCCTTTAGTTTATTAGTAACTAAGAAGAATTAATCAAACAGCTTAGTATAAATCTCATAGAAATTTCCTGTTGTCCTGTTCATTCCCCCCGGGCGGGGGGGAGTTAGTAATTTGCATACGTAACTATTCTCAATTCGTTTTAACGGTCAAAAGGTCGGTAGATTCTGAATACTTTTAAGATGCTTCTCGATATTAATGTCGTTTTTAATAAAATGTTCTGTCATCTCCGTTGATGTCACATTCTTGTGCCTGACATTACACTTGTGTCCATTGAATCTTTTGTTTCATTTTTTAATGTAATAATAATGATGATGATGATCTGAAATAAAATTGAATATGTCAATGAGTACAACTCACATAATTAGAAACATTATTTCAGTCCAATATACTCAATAATTTCCTATGAAAATAAAACTTCATTTCCCTTAGGTCTCAGGTGAAAGAATTGATAAATAATTGTATTAAAAAGCCAACCAAATGCATACGTATAATCATCAGCCGAAACTATTTCTGTTGTAAAATAGGAAAAAAAAAACTAGAGATAAAAATCTAAGGTTCCAAAACAATATGGCAGCTGAAACATACAATTATACCTATAATAATTGGATCCCATGTACGATAAAAGAACGTTCAGAAATAATAATAATAATAATAATAATAATAATAATAATAATACTGTAACCAATATCTTTGGTTGAGCGTGCTCTTGGATCTTCTTCGAGACTCGTCCTACAGCTGGTAACCTGAACATAATTACCCCTTGGCGGTCAAGGTTAAAACGCATCTCTACCAATTTCGATGAATACGAATAAAATTTCATACCGGATCGGCCGTCACCCGGGACAACAAGGGCCGCGTCCCTCAAAGAGGAACCAGTCTGAGGACGAAATATCTGTCACTGGAACAAACTCTTTCACACACGAAGAGACACTAGGTCACCAAACCCGGATTATTGCCAACCTTGGACCAAGTGACTCAATACCAAATCGACTAATAAAAAGTAAACGAAGGAAATGGACCCGCAAAGAGTATCGACAAGTCATGACATCCTTCTTCACTGCACTCGAAAACCCAGCAAAGAACATCAAACATACAGTACAGCCCACACTTTACGAAGGGCTTTATCTATGTATTTTTTTTTTCCGGTGGAAAGTGTCATGATGCCATTTCTAACCTTAGGTCCATGGGCGGGACCCGGAAAGAAATGTGTAAACGCCAGAAATAAAAGCTGAAACCAAAGGTTTTATTCTTGCTGAACAGAACCAATGCTTGCTATCTCGAAATTAACAAGCACACATACTGAAAAATTGTGTTAGTCCAAAATGCAGATTCTGTTTGAAATATCCAAAAACAATTGACCATCTTATATATGAGAAAATGGTCCAATAACCTCAATTAATTTTATGGGACTTTACAATACACACAAATAGAACAATCAAAGCTAATTGCCCAGACATGGTGATCAAAAACTGCAAAAACAAAATGTCTCTGCAGACTGCAATGTATTTTTGGAGATCATCAAAAATCTATCAAAATACAAGAACCTTGAAATCGAAATCTCAAAAATGTGGCACATCAACAAACCCAGTTGTTGTTGAAGTTCTCGGATCGATTGGAATGATTCGACTAGATTGAAGGGATACCTGGTGGTCGATGCCTTAAAAAAATACAAAAAAAAAATCTGCTGACAATTACAGCCCACACCTTATGATGGGCTTTATCAATGTAAAATATGTGTGATTTTAGGTTTTATTTTGTTTTTTGTTTTTTTTTCTCATGATGCCATTTCTGACCTTAGATCTCGTGTCGGGACCCGGAAAGAAATGAATATACACCAGAAATCAAAGGAATAATAATAATAATAATAATAAGAAGAAGAAGAAGAAGAAGAAGAAGAAGAAGAAGAAGAAGAAATCTCAAAAATGTGGCACATGGGAATATCAACAATTCCTGTTTTAGTTGGAGCCCTACGATTGTTTAAAAAAGATTCCAGGGGAGTAATTAAAGAGATTCCTGGAAGCCCATGCCTCAAAGAAATACAATAAAAAATGTTCTCACAGGTACAGCCTACACTTTACAAAGGGCTTTATCTATGTAAAATATGTTTCTTTTTTTTGTTGGGGGGAGTCTCATGATGCTATTTCTAAACTAAAGTTTCTGGACGGGACCCGAAAAGAAATGTGTACACAACAGAAATCAAAGAAAACAATAATAATAATAATAATAATAATAAGTACACACACACTAAGGAGAACTTTGTCTATGTAACGCTAGCAACTTCATCGGAGATAAAAAAAAAAAAAAAAAAAAAAAAAAAATTAACATGAAATTTGGCCATAACAACACCACGACCTGCCTTAGGTCTTTCCGCAGACTTAGTAGGTAGTGTAATATAATAAAATAATAATAATAATAATAAAAATATCATAGTTAGTCAATAGATATTTACATAAACTAAGTTTGTAGTAATAGTTTGTAAAATCTAAAATAATATTATTCCGAGGTATGACGATAAACTTCATCCGGCGTCCTGGATAAGACGATAAACTATACCCAACGTAAGGCCTCTGATGAGGAGGTTTTGTGGACCGTAGAACCACCTGTTTATTGCTGGTGTTCGTAGGTTCACTCCGACCTAGGATGGGGTGCACCTGTTAGTGTCCGATCTATGGGCAAATAGTTAACCCCCAAACTGGTTAAAACACTATGAAAGTGAAAAAATAGGTTTTAACACCAGCAATAAATTTTTAAAGGAAAAACTTACCAGCAATATAATTTTGGAAAAAAAATGTTACATGCAATAAAAGTCTTGCCGGCATTAAGCAACCCATTGAGGTTTACGTAGCGTAAAACAAGCCAAGCAAATGTCCTCCTCTATGTCGCCATATTTATTACAACGTTTCGGCCGTTGTACGCTCCGGCCTTCTTCAGAGGGTTAAAATGTCGAACAGAAACCTTTATTTAGCTCACAGGAGTAGGTTCACGTGCCATGTTATGAGTTATTTCCTGTTAATTCGCGTCTCCAAGGTTCTTCACTGCCTTAAGAGGGTATTGAACTCACACACTTTGAAAACGTTGCGATAAATATGGCAACAAAGATGAGGACAATAGTCCGAATAATGTAAATAGTGTACATAATAGTGTACATAATACCTCATATCAGAAATATAGACAGATACTAAAGGGCCGAAACGTTGTAACAAATATGCCAACAATGATGTGGACATTAGACCGAATAATGTAAATAGTGTACATAATACCTCATCTCAGAAATATAGACAGATATTGAAGGGCAGAAACATTGGAATAAATATGACGAGAAAGATGAGGACAATAGTCCGAATGATGTAAATAGTGAACATAATACCTCATCTCAGAAATATAAACAGATTCTGAAGGGCCGAAACTTTGTAATAAATATGACGTCAAAGATGAGGACATTAGTCGACAAACATGAAGGCAGAAGTCAGAATAATGTAAATAGTGTACATAATACCTCATATCAGAAAGATAGTCAGATACTAAAGGGTCGAAACGTTGTAAATAAATGTGGCGACAAAGATGAGGACAATATTCCGAATAATGTAATAGTGTACATAATATCTCTTCTCAGAAATATAGACAGATACTGAAAGGCCGAATAGTTGTAATAAATATGGCAGCAAAGAGGAAGACAAAAGTCCGAATAATGTAAATAATGTACATAATACCTCATCTCAGAAATATAGACAGATACTGAAGGGCCGAAACGTTTTAATATATATGACGACAAAGATGAAGACAATAGTCCGGATAATGTAAATAGCGTACATAATACCTCATCTCAGAAATATAGACAGATACTGAAGGGCCGAAACGTTGTAATAAATATGGCATCAAAGATGAGGACAATAGTCCGAATAATGTAAATAGTGTACATAATACCTCATCTCAGAAATATACACAGATACTAAAGGGCGTAAACTTTGTAATAAATATGGCGACAAAAGCGAAGATAATAGTCCGAATAATGTAAATAGCGTACATAATACTTCATCTCAGAAATATAAACAGCTACTGAAGGGCCGAAACGTTGTAATAAATATGGCATCAAAGATGAGGACAATAGTCCGAATAATGTAAATAGTGTACATAATACCTCATCTCAGAAATATGCACAGATACTAAAGGGTGTAAACTTTGTAATAAATATGGCGACAAAACGAAGATAATAGTCTGAATAACGTAAATAGTGTACATAATACATCATGTCAGAAATATAGACAGATACTAAAGGGCCGCAATGTAGTAATAAATATGACGACAAATATGAGGGCAATAGTCCGAATAATGTAAATAGTTTTCATAATACTTCCTCTTAGAAATATAGACAGATACTAAAGGGCCGAACCGTTGTAATAGATATGGCGACAAAAACGAAGACAATAATCTGAATAATGTAAATAATATACATGATACCTCATCTCATAAATATAGACAGATACTGAAAGGCCGAAACTTTGTAATAAATTTTGCGACAAAAATGATAGTCTGAATAATTTAAATAGTGTACATAAACCTCGTCTCAGAAATATAGAATGATACTTAAGGGCTGAAACATTGTAATAAATATGACGACAAATATGAGGTCAATGGTTCGAATAATCTAAATAGTGTACATAATAACTCATCTCAGAAATATAGACAGATAGTAATAAATATGACGACAAGGATGAGAACGATAATCTGAATAATATAAATAGTGTACATAATACCTCATCTCTGAAATATAGACAGAAATCAAACTAAAATGATTTAATATTTAATGTCAAAGATCATCAGACAGTCTTATTCGTCAGTCAGAAATACCAGAAGAAAATCCACATTATGTGATTGTTTTAATGATGTAATTGTTAATAAATATCATTTCTTAAAAATCTAATTTTTAATGTATCCCATCCCTTTAGAATACAGAGGTTCATGAATCTTTACGAATTTGTCTTTATTATCAGCGAATTGCAATACATTCTTGGGATTTTTAGTCTAGTTTTCCCGTTATAGCCTCCATGATTTGGAATTCGGATATTTCATTTTCTTTGATCGTGGTTTCTCTTTTTATAACATACCGTATTATAAATTAACCTGACTGTATGGCTGCGATATTTTCATAGAAAATATTCGTCCTTCGACAGGAATCGAACCTGTATCCTATACGGAACCGTCATATAGCCTGACGTGCCTTAACCGTTTCGGCCACAGAGGAGCCATTGGTTAGCAAAGTCGATTTTACTGTCTTTAAACTACAATTTTCCATGTTTCTCTCACGTACCTTCATATCTCCTCATGACTATGTAAATGTAAACAAATGACGTCACACATTATGAAATGGACAAAAATCTACCTTACTAACCGAACGCCCCTCTGTGGCCAAATCAGTTAATGTACGTCAGGTTATATGACGATTCCGTATAGGATACAGGTTCGATTCCTGTCGGATGACGAATATATTCTATGAAAATTTCTTGGACATTCAGGCCAGTAAATGTTGTTAATACTGTTTATTATAAACAGAGCATTTACTTAAATATTTGTATCTATAAAAAAAGAACGTATAAAAATGTCTTAAAATAATCAAGATCCATGCCTTTCCCAAGTGTATTTGTGCACAGGTGATTCTAATGAACTCGATTGGAATTCAAACTCTGCCTGAATGTCCGAGAAATTTTCAGAGAAAATATTCGTCCTCCGACAGCTAAAAGACGGTTCCGGAGGACGAATATTTTCAGGCCGGTAAATGTTGTTAATACTGTTTATTATAAACAGAGCATTTACTTAAATATGTGTATCTATAAAAAGAATGTATAAACATAAAAATGTCTTAAAATAATTGTCGGACTCTGTCCATTTCATAATGTGTGACGTCATTTGTTTACATTTGATACGTCATGAGCAGTTATGAATGTACGTGAGAGATTCATGAAAGATTGAAGTTTAAATACAGTAAATTCGACCTTGCTAACCGAACGCTCCTTCGTGGCCAAATCGGTAAAGGCACGTCAAGCTAAATGACGGTTCTGTATAGGATACAGGTTCGAATCCTGTCGGAGGACGAATATTTTCTATGAAAATTTCTTTGACATTCAGGCCGGTAAATGTTGTTTAATACTGTTTATTATAAACAGAGCATTTACTTAAATATGGGTATCCATAAAAAGAATGTATAAACATAAAAATGTCTTAAAATTCATGACATTCCCAACAGACAATCCCGAAATATAAACTTACCCCGTCGATTACTCTAGCCCAAAGACTCGCGGCGCATCTAAGTATGTAATATTTTTTTAAAAAATTGTGAACTGTATTTTGTAAACTTGTGTAACTTAATCTATCGATGAAAACACTGTCACTTGACTCCATTCTCCGTTAAAACTCTTCATCTGTTTAATTTTCAAAAAAAATCCTTATTTTGGGCAGTGGAGCCTTAATTTCTTTCAGTTATCTCCTCTCTCTTCAACACGAAATTATCCCAGGGACTTTTCACTTTATTAAAACAGCCTACTAAATCTTGCTTCTGCGTCTTGCTTGACCACCATGTTACCTTCTCCTTAATCTCGTCCACTGTCTGAAAACATTTCTGTTTCAATAGATAATAACCACAGAGAGGCAAATTTGTTGTTGCGTCGCGTATCGACTCTATTGTCTTCTCAACTATCGGCAATTATTCAAGCTCCAACGCTGCATCCTTCAATCAACAACGAATATTTTTCATTTCGTAGGGGAAAGTGATAGTAACAACATTCCTTGGGATAAGCAAGAGAATAGGGCGATGAAGAGGACAGATTGCAGCAGGTTGGCCAATTATCACCCAGTGGCATGTCTTACTGAGGAATCCGAGTGTGGTGAGGCGACTCACTTTTCTATCCTTCCAATTATGCTGACAACCGATAAAATACCAGGATCACATGAACACAGTTCTAACCAGTTCGATAGGGTTTGCCAAATTGGGCTCACCTACATATTCTATGGCGCTGTACTTAAGGGAATCCGAGGTGCTGTAGGATATTGTTGGATATCGGTTGAGGAAAGACCTTTTGGCCTTATTTCTGCTGCATCATTGTGTGAGCGGGAATCGGAACTGGTGCTAGCATAACAAGGAAATGCATCTGGTGACTAAAATAAACAGGATGTATAGTATCGTGAGCCTTGAATAAACAGGGCGCACAGATATCCTCAGCGGAAGGAAACTCTTGCTTGCGTGGGCGTATGCCGGAAGAGGAGTGGCCACACCAAGTTGCATAGTCAACATACCGGAAGAAGGCGTAGCCACATGAAGTTGCGTAGGTGTCGAAATGTTATTTAACCAGTCCGATTCTTCATCTGTACAGAAAGGCTGGCTAGTGGCTCAACGAAGATTTGTCTAACCTCTGTGATTCTCCCTCACTCTATCCATTCGCCACAACTCGAACAGTATATATATATATATATATATATGTGTGTGTGTTTTTGTGTGTGTGTGTGTGTGTGTGTGTGTGTGTGTGTGTGTGTGTCAATTGAGCCTAGCAACAATACACAAAAATATTTTATTTATCTTGCAAGATGCTTATTTTATGTACTCACTCTGTTGACGGTAACACAAGCTTGCTAAATGACATCTGCTTGTCTCAGCAAGTGGAACGCTGGTATATAGACTGGAAATATTGTAGGAACACCATCAACAAATAACACTTCACAAAATCAGATAATTCGTACGAATCTTTAATACAAGCAGAGTTATATTGTTCCAAAACTGGCTTTAGTATGATAAAAAAGTTATTTAGCCACGCCATGTTGGGAAGACCTTATCAAAGATAGAATAGGTCTCAATAGTACCCCAACTTTATGAGTTTTGGGTAAACCATAGAGACGGGAACGAACCCGAGTGTTTAATTAAATTAGAAATGTCAGTGGGCAATTTCCCACTTTTTACCCACTTAACTAGGCGTTTTGGGAACTCAATAGATAATGTGGAATCAATCTGTTGGGCCTAATTGGACAAATTTAGAGGAATCCCCAAGAATGGTCATCATCTTGTTAACGTAATCTTGGTAATCAAGAATGAAAACACCAGTACCCTTATCAGGTTTTGTAATCACTATAGATTTATTATTACGAAGTGCTTTGATTACCCGAATTTGCTCCTTGTTCCACTTTGATTCATTATGTGAAACAGGAGTACCTGTGTAGCAAAGTGCTATATTGTTTAACTTTGCTTTAAGGTCGCTGACCTTGATAACAGATTCAGGTTGAAGCTTAGCTAGCTGAGCAAACAACTCCTCAAACTCTGAATAAACCTCTTCTCGCTTAATATGCGAGGAGGGAACACAAATATCCAATCCGTGCGAGAGAATCGATAATTCTAGCGCCGACAACTGATATGAGGATAGATTTGAAACATTCTGATCAATACCAGGATTAGCAGAACACCCAAATGTTTTATAAATTAAATTCTACAACTTATTCTGATGTTTACTCACCAATCGAGAACCCCTGAGCTGATGAATAAGTGCAGCATAACAGACAAAACGAATCTTCTCAAAATAGGGAAGTAAGCCCATTGTAATACTCCATAATTGATAATATTTCTTATCCAATATGGGAAAACTATAAGCGAGTTTAGAGATGAAGTTGGTAATAAACGCCTCTTCAATTTCCTGTCCGGGATGTAAATTGTCCCTTTTTATTCTAAAAGTAATAAAAGGAGGACAGACTTTGTTAGTCAAGCACAAATTAAGAAAAGACTTATTAGCTGAGGCACTTCTGATTTTACTTTAAACTTTTAACAAAGAATTTAATCTACTGATTAAATCAGATTGGGATCTTGTCTTAAAATATTTAAGATATGTTTTCTGGTACAAAACTTTATGACTGCTATAAAAAGACAAAAATGATTTTTATTGCCATTCATGATGATAATAAACAAAGACTAAAACTGAACAACTGGCGAGCTAATAGGTTTCGGAACTCGCTCATCAGACTTGAATCGAGGTTAATAAATAGAATTAAAACTAAAAAAAAAGGGGACAATATGTACTGAGAAAAAAATTATTACTTAGATGGATCATCAGACAAACTGTTTTATTTTTTCAAAAGTGGATCTATTTAAGCTTATTTGCGTTTGATTATTTCTGTGTGGTGCGAGGGGGAAATTTTCTTCTGTGTTTGTTTGGGATGACGGCCCCACATACATAGAGACACATACATACAGGTGTATGCATTTTAGTACGAACTAAAATGTATACACCGGTATACGTTACACAACTGAACATGTTAGCTCTATCACAGATATTGAACACTTTCCACAGATATTGAACACTTTTCAACAAGTACCACGCATATAATATATATATATATATATATAAAGACAGAAAAAATAGTAAGATATTTAATCCGGCGTTCTTATTGATATTTTTTATTGTTATTTCTACAAAAAAGTGTTCAATGTAAATTTACAGAGCATAAATATTATAAATTAAAAGATTTAAAATATGTTTTTTCGCTACACAGTCATAACCATGTTTCAAAGATGGAAGCTAAAACTTTAAATTTAAATATATAATTAAATTAAAAGCATTAGTTCCGTTTCATCTTCAAGCGAATATTGGAATAAATATATATATACTCGACTTTCCCGTCGAATTCGACGTATGAGGGTCAAGTAGATCACTTCCTAGGAAACTGACAGCCAGACACCAGCACATGAGATTGGATTATAGTGTTGAAGGTTTTGTGCAGAACCATCCAAACTTTTTGAAGGTCCGAATACAGAGACTTGTTACACTACATGCCACAGGGTTCCCCAAATTCAGAGTTGCCCTTCTCCTAGACTAGTTGCCATTCAAGGCTATGGAACCCAGTCAGTCCTGCTATTTACCCATAGTTATATATATATATATATATATATATATATATATATATATATATATATATATATATATATATATATATATATATATATATATATATATATATATATATATATATATATACTCTCAGCTATATATATATATATATTCGATATAAATATTTATTAAACATTGTATATTAAATATTCTTAGAATTTTATTAATTTGTAGTGTTTACTTTTCTATTATTTATATATTTACATATTTAATATATTAAACTGCAAACGTAACACATTTAATCAAATTAATAATTCCCGAATTCTTCCAAATTAAAAGCTTTTCTCTAATATCAATAAATCACTCATTTAATCGAATTAAATTTCTTGATTTGCGTGGCCAAATGTTTTATTGATTCTTTTTTAAATATTCATCGAGACATGCCGAGTAGGAAAATTTATAACCTATTTTCTTTTTGCATATTTTAAAATTCTTCATTTTTATATCAATTCGGATATATCAAATGTCGGCATCTGGAGGCTACTGGTGCCAATTCTGATTCTGGGAATAAACATTTTCCGTCTTGGATTTCCGAACCATTTGTCCGGAAACAAATAATTGCCGGCGATAATTCATTTTCATATTTGATGGATCATCGAACGTTTCTCCAGGGCACAGAAGAAAAAAATAGCTTCATTTCAACAGCTGAAGACGAACAGGTTTTTAAGATAATTCTGATTCCACCATTCACACGGCTTTCGAATTAAAATAAAAATCCAAATTACGTCATGTCTCATCAATAGTTCAATAACCCGTTAGGACGTAGAGGCACAAAGTGTACTGCAACTATATCAGTGCTGGGTGTGTATAGAGCAAAACAGATTGACGAAACCCATCCTTCTTGATACTAGTTTTGAATTTCAACATATCCTCCTGCGAGTGTGTCCTCATTAAAACAGGAGAGGCCAGTCAGCTCTGCTATTTAAGCCATAGCTGAGGTTCCAAAGTACATTAAAAGAAACCGGTTCAGATTGCCCAGCACCAAGAAAGGCGGGATGTAATGGTTAGCAAGCTGGTCTCGCTAAAACAGTTACGACTGAATAGTGAGTTCGATCCTCACTATGTGCCCCATACTTTCGACCCTGTGCTACATCTAAGCCACGCTTAGAAAATCAATACCCACCACCAAGAATATATCAGTATATATGTTATCTTACCCCATTATAACTTCCGGTGTATAAGTGGGATGAGACAACTTCATATCTAAATGCACAATATATACTAGGCCAGTGTCAAGTCCATTTTACTATTACTATCAACAACTATTTACAGTATTTACATTGTTCAGGCTGTTATCATCGTCTTTGCTGTCATATTCACGACATAAATAAAGGGTTCGCTTTTAAATTCCAACGTATTGGTGTGTATTGATTTTCTAAGCGTGGCTTTGATGTGGCACATGGTCGAAATTATGGGGCACCCAGTGAGGAGCGACCTCACTATCCAGTCATAACTGTTTTAGCGAGACCAGCTTGTTAACCATTACATCACGTCGAGGCGCCCTTCTTGGTGCTGCTTAATCTGAGCCGTTTTCTTTTAATGTACTTTTAAACCTCAGCTATGAGTTAAATAGCAGAGCTGACTGGCCTCTTCTGTCTTGATGAGAACACTCTCGCAGGAGGATGTGTTGAAATTCAAAACTAGTATGAAGAAGGATGGATTCCGTCAATCTGCCTTGCTCTAGACACACCCATTACTGCTATTTAACCCATAGCTTTTTAAAGAAACCGGTTTAACGGCTCAGATTACCCATGTGACGAAAGCAGACACGCATACACGCATCTATTGAGGTTAATTTCCGCCTAGCAACAGAATAAAGGTCACGTGGGAATCTTATGACAGGCAGGTCAAAAGGTTGACTGACCCAATTACCCGTAGCGACAAATGCCTAGACAGAAGCTAGACAGGGGACTGATGTAAGCTGGAATTCGCGCCAAAACTTAAGACACGTGATAGTCAGAGATTCACTCGAGAATCAGTTGCTATCTTGACTTTGAAGAAGCAAGACCTGAAGTAGAAGCGCTGATAGTTTATGAACGGAAAGATAAGACTCATTTGATAGTGATGGAACCTATCCAGTTCAACCCAGGAAACTCCAGACAAGAAATATAACAAGAAGTATTTCTGTTCGATAACCCCAAATTGAAGACGCAGAGAAATTTATAGGCTGAGGATTCAGCCTGCGTTTAAAGAAAAAGGAAAACCAGAGAGGGAAGTGTATACCTCTGTTACAAGTTGAATTGAGTAAAGAAAGAAAAAAGAGTACCAGAGAAGAAAGTGTATACCTCTGTTATAAGCTGAATTGCGTAAAGAAGAAGGAAAGAAAGAAGAAAACCAAATAGAGGAAGAAAGTGTACATCCCTGTTGCAGTCAGTCGGGTTTGGAAACTGAACTGTCTAGAGAAGAAAAAGGAAGGAAAGAAAAAGACAAACCAAAGAGAGGAAGAAAGTGTATACCTCTGTTACAGCCGGACAGTGTGTGAAATTGTGTTTGTGTCGAGAAAAGAAAAAAAGGAATATGATAAAAAAGAGAACTGAATATAAAAGATAAATAATCATATTTTGGACCAGTAATAGAAAGATATACATACATCCATGAATATTATGTTCTTGCAAACACCTTTCCACATGTCAAAACAATAATTGTAACTCCTATCCCATCTCTTTTGTGTATGCGTTGGCTTCTGCATTCTTTAGTAATTCATACTTATATTTTTGTCCGTTCGGGTTCAGTTGAATCCATTTGGAGTTAGGCATATTTTGATATCCCAACGTAAGTCTTGAGATCTGGTCGTCGGATGTTTTAACTCATACTTACATTTTTTTTTATTTTAATATTTGTATATTTGTACATATTAAAATTCTTGTATCAAAACTCGCTAAGCCTTGTATTGTAGATCAGTATTCGTGTTGCAAACGAAGCGGACCTGGAAAAGATTACTGTTCGATTACCCCAATCGAACAGTGGTCTTAAAAATATTTTTTGTTTACCAATTGTCCATTGTCACGATGTGGGAGAGATAGCTTGTATCTCTCCACAGGTGTGAGAATGTATATATCTTCTGGTCGGCGTATGATCGCCTTATAAACCCATTCGTCGACTAGGGCATATGACACCCACCATCAAGAATATATCCGTATATATGTTATCTTACCCCAGTATAACCTCCGGTGTAGGGGTAGGATGTAACTACTTCATGACTAAATGCACAATATATCCTCGTATAAATTATGACCTCTAGGCCAGTTTTAACTCCATTTTGCTATTAGTATCAACAAGTGTTTTTCTTAACTATTTACACTATTTACATTGTTCGGAGTACTATACCCCTCTTTACTCTCATCATATTCAGGTGATATATGTAGAAATTTCGGAGCGAACCCTTTATTGCGTCCATTCAAGGACACATAGCCCAGTGACCAAAAGAGTTGGGCTAATTAATCCAGTGACTTGACCTAAAGAGTTATGGCCACAGCAAAGGCGAACAAAACTTGGAGAGTTGAGTTACTAAAGGGAAATAACTGCAACTGAGATATCCAGAAAAGGCATGGCATGTGGAACTAGAACAATCTACCCCGGTTAACGAAATAAAGGGTTTGGTTCGAAATTCCAACGTACATCACCTGAAGAAGGCCGAGGCGCACAACGGCCGAATTTTCGTGAATATCACTGTAAAGATGAGGATAATAGTGCGAACAATGCAAATAGTGTAAATAGTTACAATCAATCATCTCAGAAATATACACAGATGTTTTTCTTAACACGAATTTCATATGATAGCTCCAGTCTACAAACTGGTAATAATGATTAACTGTTATTGCTATTGTGTCGGGATGGAAAATGCTTCTGCGTCGATGGTTTTTATTTTTTAAAGTTTTTCTTTCCTAATGATCACCCAACATAAGGCACAAAAGCCACTCAAGGTAGAGGGTTACTGTGTGGAGTTGTATTCAGTTATGCGCCATGCGTGATACGCGTGTAAACGAACATGTATCTTTTCGATATATGACTGATGAGGCAGATTTTTCACCGCGGTAATTTGCCATTTCTTTCTGCGGTAGACCAGTTACCCAATTTGTGCTGCTATTTACCCATAGCTGGGGCGAAAAGAAGAATATTCATACCTTTCCCAAGGGTATCAGCACCTAAGTGAATATAATGGATTCGACTGAATTCGAACTCGGTTCTCCGATCCGAGCCGCTATCCATTACTCCACCGGGTCTCCTGGAGTTGTATTAGCGTAATAAAAGGTCAAAATTTTAAGAAAGAGACAGAGAGGTCAAGATTTAATTAGCGAATAAAAGTTCAATCGGAGGAGTATACAGTTGAAGTAGACTTTAGTAGGCCTCGAAAACCCACTCTTAAACCGGAAACAAGAGATGAACCTCTAATCCTGACCCGGAAGGACTTTAAACGGACAATAGGTTAACATCTGGGACATTCTTTCGTATGCTTTACAGATATTTCTGTCCCAATTAGTCTTTTGGAGATTTCTATTATTAACAGATATTTTATTTAGTTTTATAAACCTGTTCTATTATTGATTGTAAATAATCATTGAGGAAATATTAAAATTTCAATTCTTTTTTCATTCCCTTACTCACAAAAAAAATAATAATTGAAGGGATTCTTTATAAATTCATAGAGTAATAATGGTATTATGGTGTTTGTTTTATAACTGGAAAGATTAAATCTCTTCTTTTGGTGGACGAAACAACATTCAGGCTCTTTAGGTTAAAGGAAACATCAAGTAAAAACTCTCTGCTTTTTTAGGCCTTGCGCCATATTTGTGTTAATTTACAAAAATAAATATTGACGGAGCAATGGCCTAATGGGTAAAAAAAGTTGGTTGATGAATTTGTTGACATATTGTTTAAATCCCTGGGTCGGGCAGTGTTTAGTTGAACTCAGTAGAAACGGGTGAACAATAAATCTAGAGTACTAAAAAAAAATAAAATGAACACGATATCCCGTGATATGGGCAATGGAACAGTCTATCCGCGTAGATTAAATAAAGGGTTCAGTTCGGAATTCTCTGCAGGGTACCCAGATTGATATTCATCCATCTATCTATCTATCTATCTATCTATCTATCTATCTATCTATCTATCTCTGTCATTTCATATCTATCTATCTATCTATCTATCTATCTATCTATCTATCTATCTATCTATCTATCCCGGTCTTTTCATCCATCCATCCATCTATCTATCTATCTATGTATCTATCTATCTATCTATCTATCTATCTATCTATCTATCTATCTATCTATCTCTGTAATTTCATATCTATCTATCTATCTATCTATCTATCTATCTATCTCTGTAATTTCATATCTATCTATCTATCTATCTATCTATCTATCTATCTATCTATCTATCTCAGTTGAATTCATATCTCTCTATCGATCGATCGATCTAAGCGAAACGAGCGAACAATAACTGAACAGTACTAAATAAAAATAAGAACTAAACGATACATCCCTAGACGTGAACAGTGGAACGAGAACAGTCTACCTCCGTAGAATAAATAAAGGTGTCAGTTTGGAATTCCTGATAGGTTACTCATATTGATATACAACTGAGGAAGGCCGGAGGGCACAGCGGTCGAAACGGTGAGATAACAATAACAAAGATGAGGAGAATAGTCCGGATGTAAATAGTGTAAATAATTTTATCTTTCATCTTTCATTTTTCTCTTATTTCGTATACTTTTACTTACTTTTTCTTTCTCAAAAATGTTTTTCAATCGCAGAACGATCAGCTTTTTCTATTTTTATTCTTAAAACATTTTTCTTCCTTTTCAAAATTCTTTTTCTTTCTTTCTTTCTTTCTTTCTTTCTTTCTTTGCATCGCCCGTTCTTAGTAAATTATTTTTATAACCCTTTTTAAATAAAGTGTTCAGTTCGGCATTACCTCTATGATACCTAGCTACACTTGACGAAAGGTCAGAGGGCCCAACGCCTGAATCGTTTGAATAAAAACAACAAGGACGAAAACATTAGTCCGTATATAAATAGTGTCAATAAATATTTAGGGCATTTTACAGATCCTATTATCCCGTCATGGGTATGAGTACAAACTACATCCGCGTCCAGGGTAAGACGATAAACCACGTCCAACAGCAAGGCTTCTGATCAGGAGGCTTTGAGGAGCGTGGAACCACTTCTTAATTGCTGGTGCTCCCAGGTTCGACACTGACCCGGGGTACTAGCACCTGTTAGAGTCCCAGCTATGGGCAAATATTTGACCCCGAAACTGAGGTAAAAAAACATTATGAAAGTGTAAAAATAGGTTTTAATACCAGAAATACGTTGTAAAAAAAAATACTACCAGAAATATATTTTTGAATAAAAAAATTTTACCAGCAGTACGTTTTAGAAAAATAAAAATATTACCAGCAATACGTTTTTTTTTAAATAAAAATATTACCAGCAATACAATTTTGAGGCAAAAAATATTACCAAGGTAAAAAAGATTGTCGGTATTAAATGACCCATTGAGGTTGATATACCGTAAAACAAAACAAACCAAACCAAACCAAACCACACATCGCATTATCAACATTTTTTTTTCGATAGCTTCAAACTTTTCATGAAGACTAATCTGAAATCATTCAACGTTAATCGTCCTAGAGAATGTTATTTTGCCTTCCATTAGCATGGCTTATGCTAACCTCAACGAGAGTAAGAGATTACGACTTCTCGGTTCAGCGGTTTTCAAATAACGTGAATTGGGCAATTACATCAAATCAATTACTAAGTCTGGTGCTAGAAAATTAGTTTGCAGTGTCTTTCTAGATCATATCTTTCGCCAGAATCTATTTTGCAGATTTATAAGCCTACCATTCGTCCATGCATTGAGTACTGATGCTTCATCTGCTCAGTCGCTTCTGCTATGTATCTACACCCTTGTGAAAATTAATTGAAACAACCGCTTTAGTTTCCATTCTTTCACCATGCGTTCAGTTTTAAACCAACTGGAGTGACAGAGTGTAATTGATTTCTATTTTTCTCAAATTAGGTCATTTTTTAGGGGTATGCAGTAATATGACCTATTTTGGGAGTGTATGATGAAATTTGTTTGACCTTGAAAATATTGCGTCATCCGTAAATGCATCAGATTTTCATCACGCCCAGATAATATTGTCTCAACTGTCGATTAGTTGTCCTACGGCCATTCTCTGCGATGGACGTTACTCCAAGGAAGCATATGAAAATTGTAACGCTGCACGAGCACACTGGCAAGCCTTACCGGTGAGCAAATCAAAGTACTATAGACTGGGTCTTCTGATTTAAATCCAATGTGGTGAATCTGTAAGGAACGACTTCCTGGAATGGACATACGAAGTACTAACATGTGCACTGGGTCATGTTTCATTGGAAAAATATGAAAAAAAGTAAATAATAACGTAATTATTCGTTTTCTTTCAATTAATTTTCATAAGGGTGTACGAATTCTTGACAAAATCCTAAAACAATTTGCAATATTACGCACACTGACCTAGCATCTCGTCTTCAGTCATTTTCTCACCGCCTGAACGTAGTTTCCCTTGGCGTCTTCTATAAATATTTTCATGGTTACTCTTCTGAGGAACTTTCCTCATGGGAATTGTTATTTTATTTCCCACCCTCACAAACATATGGGAATTTGCTAGGACTTCGTTGAGACTTGAGGTATTACGGTAATTGTAATAACAATGGTAAGAAAGAATGTGTTTTGGTGTAAAGAATACTCTGGTAGGTTTGGGTTAGTAATTGTGGCTAGCTATGATAAGACAGATTGCAGACCAGCCTTCCTCTATTCCCCCTTTTGGGCTTGTGTTACATTTTTGTATTTTCAAAATAAATATTACTTTCCTTGTGGTTACCTCGACTTCAAAAATTTAAGCGCAGTACTAGATTGGCGGCTAGATCTCAGCATTCTACTGCTGAAATTGTAACCGTAACCCACTCAAGATAAGACGGTATGCAGAATGAGGTTGTTTTATGAATGTAAGGGAAGAGATAACGGTTGACACTAGACTTGAACGGGTTGAGATTGTAGTGGTCGAGAGAGCACCATCTCGGGATTCTGTTTGACAATACAGTGTTACTTAAAATGAAGCTGAGCGAATAGTTCTTTCTAACGAAATGAATGGGAAACACCTCGCCCCTTTGTACATCGCATAGTGGGGCTTTAACTATAAATGTCTGGAATGATGGAATTAAAGAATGAAATTCGTCCGAATATTTCAACCGAAACTGCGATAGGCTTTAGGGAAGGGTTGTGGGTTGGAGAATATTTCAACATCTACAAAGCCGCGTAGTAAGAAACGATTTAATAACTACAGTCCAGATATGGCATCAATACTTCATTTATCGTCTGCTTTGTCTACAACTGTAAAGGTAGATCATGGTAAGTGGATTAAAGTACTTTCTGGCGCTGTCTAAGGAACTAAGCCGATTCTCCAGCATCTGGCCGATTCTCCAGCATCTGGCCGATTCCCCAGCATCTGTATCAAATATCTTCCCGATTCTATTGTTTTTTTCTTCTGTATTTGCCATTGTCTTATATGTGCCGTGTCCCTTAGGACGTAGACGATCATGGCTCCCAACAATTTCCTGTCTTTTGTAGCCCTTAGTAATTTTTGTCTTTTTGCTATATATTTTAATACCTGTTCTGCCATCCATTTGCAAGAGCTCCTTTAGCTAGATTATGCATTGCATTCTTCTGTCCCACATGCCGTGAAAATGTCACGTGCGTATCGAATTTTCTAAACCCTCTTTCTTTATTATGGGACCTAGAAAGTTCACTTGTCTCTTTCTGATGTTACTTATAAGTGTCATTTTTGTTTACATTTTCTCTAAACCTTGGCCGTTGCTCACGTGCTCGGTCTAGGCCATTGTCAACATCCTTCTGTAGAATAACATTTCTTTACTTTTTTTTATTACCAATGAAATTTTACCTGTTTCTTAATACAGTAGAATCCCTCATATCCGGAATCCCTAATAACCGGAATCCCTAATATCCGGAATCCCGCATATCCGGAATCCCTCATATTCGGAATGCCTCATATCCGGAGTGTCTCATATCCGGAATCCCGCATATCCGAACATGATTTTGATGTGTATATTTGAAATATTTGGGTGATATGTAACTGATTTGAAATTTCTGTTTTTCAGGAAATTTATTTTGGATAATTGCTTATGCTTATTTCATCCCAATGGCTTGTATTGGTGCAAAAGATGATGAGAATAAGAGGAAAAGAACAATTTTGGAGTTATCATATCATTATCACGAGTAGAAATTTTAAACAGTCTAGACGCTGTCTATAAAATCTTGCAACAATGAACAAGGAAATAAAAACATGATTGTGATGAAACCTGGACTGAAATTGAAAAAGCAATTGAAAGAGTTGTCAATTTTATGGAAAGAAAGCCAGCATTCAGCTATGACGATTGCAATAACGCACACAGAGTTTAAAAATTTCAAGAACAAAAGCAAAACGAAATGCGGAAAAAGTTGAGAATGACATTAGAAGAGAAAGAATCATCATGCAACAGCAATTGTAAAATACTCGTTACAATATTCGTTTTGCATACGTGGAATACTTAAGTTAATGAATTTTCATTAACATTGAATAATTTATTTCTTTTTCCTTAAAACCAATCCCGTTATATTTCACTCACCATTAGCTTATTTTATTTACTATAAAACATTGAAAAAAAATGTTAAACCTGATTTCGGTTCTTTAATTTTAATCTAAATATAATCCCTCATATCCGGACTTTGTAACCAATTCCTCATATCCGGAAGGCCTTCTTAGTCTGGTTATCAAGGATTCTAATGTAATTTGCTTAACTTTGGGGCGAAGTTAAGGAGATTTCAATCATTCACCATAACTGGAGAGAACTACATTTATGGTCAGCTCGGTGGTGATGAAAAGTTTAGCTTCTGAGGTATGAAAACTAAAAATACCCACTGAGCTGTTAGAGCTTGGTCAGAAGAGAGATCAGCAGCCAAGCAAAGATCTTCTAGTTACTTCTTTCCACATTGGCTGGGGAGGGCCTAGTCAAAAAATTTCCAGACTCTTTTTACCCCCAACAAGTGGCCTCTTAATTGCCCTGATTTGACTTAACTCGACAACTACGTTTCGGGAACTGTCTTCTGTGATTAGCCTTCGAATGTCTTTCATTTACAAGTTTGATTATATACAAGATGGATTTTGGTGAGAATAATTCTCTGACAGAGTGTACCAAACTTCTTAGTAACAAACCTGGCAATTGATTCAGTTTAATCGCTCAATGATGTGTCAGTGGAAAACGCGAGACCAAGAAGGCGTAACGAGTTCATTTCTTGGTGGTTAGCATCAGCCACGCCCATAGAAGTCAAAAAGGTTCTTACTGGTGATTAAATGATAGCAGTTTCGTTTTCAAGCCATGTCTTTCCCCAGTTAACAACTGATTGAAGGCCATATTGTTTTTACATCATATGAAATAACAAATACAAAACCCAGAACAAAAACGAGTCTTAGAAGGTGCAACGTGTTGTTTTCTTGGAGGTTAGCATCAGCCATACCCATAGAAGTCAAAAAGGTTCTTTATGGTGATTAAATGATAGTTTCGTTATCAAGGTGTTAACATTCGACTGGCCAAAGGCAAGGATTCGTTGAAGGCATCAAAATATTATAGCAGCTCAAAACTAAACCTTTTAAACACAACAGACACATGTTCTGAATTCAGTTCGTATAATAACTCCATTTTCTTCTAACGATATATCTTGATCATATTTTTTTAAAAATCTAAAACAAACCTTTGATCTTGTACATATTTTTGCAAACGACACCATCGTCGGGTTTTTTTAAAATACTATTCTCTATGTGACTATTGATGATATCATCAGGGTTTTATTACTTTCGCATTTAAAAATAAGTATTTCCTGTCTTTTGATCTATCAAAGCGAAACTCAGTAAACGAAAACAGTGATAAAAATCTTATCAACTCTGCGAAATTAAACACTTCCTCCGTAACAACATTCAAGAATTATTAAATCTCAAAAAACACTTAATAATAATGGCTTTCCTGATCATTGCATCGATGAACAAATACAATTATTTTATGAACAGTTAATCTTAGTTTTCTTCTTTGACATTAACGATCATGGGCCTCCTCAATTTCCTGTCCTTTGTAGTTCTTGATAGATTTTTTCTTTTGGTTATATCTCTTAAACCCAATTGTTTCATCCTTTTACTCAAACTCATTCTTCTTTTTTTTTCTTCTTCTTTCAAGACGTTAAGGACCATAGCTCTCCACATTTTCCTATCCTCTGTAGCTCTTAATAACTTTTCTCTTGTTGCCATCTCTCGAAAACCCTGCTCTGCTATCTAGTCATTCAAACACTTCAGGTAAATCATTTTGCTTTGTTGTTTTAACGGCATATCATCATCTACGCGTTATTTAATGCTGAAATCTGAATATTTTGTACGCATTTTTATTTTATTTTTGGAGATAATAATGCTATACTATTACAAGTTTTACTAATTAACCCATGGTTGAGGCAGAAGAGGTTAATTCAAAGTTTTTTCAAAAGAGATTTGCGCGTAAAGGCATAAAACAAAACAACTCGGCTCAGCGATTAGTAATTCCGAGTCACCATCACACCCAAGTTTACAGCACCTAATATTCCCAAGCGGCCACCCATCTATATATAAAACTTTTGTTCTATCATTGCCAATTTCGTTTTCATTTTGTGAAGTGTCGGATTTTGCTGCAACAGCCTGTATTTGCAGAGGTAAAATAAAAATCCAACGATTATGCCGCCAAAACTTTGAGATGCTTATAACACATTTTCGGGTGCCATTTTTGTTCAGTGTTTTGTAATCGTTATTTTATATGACGTACCGACAATATGAACTCCGATCGGTTGTTACACCCTGTAGACTGCTGTATGGGTAGTTTCACACAATACCGTAAATTGCTACAAAACGAAAACATTAACCTAAAATGTCAAATCAGTTTTCTGAAATAACCTCGTCAAATTTAAAACGTTCATATGGCTGGTATGCATGTCTCCAAAGACGTTTCGAAGTATCGAAACTATCAGCTGTATACAAGCACTTCTTCAGCTCAAGGATTTGTAACGAAAGAGAAAATCGACTACCTCGAGCCTGTGTTTTGTGCGTCGTCTGTCGATGGAGAATTAAACGAAAAAAATAGCAAAAAATCTGATACTTTAAGTATCAGAGAAACTATGCTAATTTTCTTTCCTCCTTGAATGACGTGGCCAATCAGAAAAATCGCTCGGTGAATAAAGGCCATTCGTGCTTCAAATATATCTAAACAATATATATCTAAAAAATATATCTATATCTAAATAATATACTTGCTGTTTCAAATATATCTAAACAATATATATATATATATATATATATATATATATATATATATATATATATAAATATGAACATAAAGTCAACACTTAGGGCGACAGTCTGTTTCATGCTATATGCAATCGTCAGGCAACGATAGGTATAGATATAGGTGGCCTGGCGATTGCATTTAGCATGAAACAGACTGTCGCCCCTATGTTCACTTTATATTTACACAGGCTATATAGAACACCTTAAGACTATATTTCTTTATATATATATATATATATATATATATATATATATATATATATATATATATATATATACAATATGTTTGCTGTTTCAAATATATATCAACAATATGTCGACACAATATGTATGTAAACAATATATATAGAATAATATGTATCTAAATAATATATCTAAAAATTATATATATATAGATATATATACATATATATATATATATATACATATATATATATATATATATATATATATATATATATATATATATATATATACATATATATATATATATATATATATATATATATATATATATATATATATATATATATATATATATATTAGTATGTATCTATTCTCTTTCTCTATCTTTCTCTCTATCTCTCTCTACACACACACATCTCTCTCTCTCTCTCTCTTTGCATATATATATATAGAGAGGGGGGGAAAGAGTGTGAGAGAAATGTGTATATATATATATGTATATATGAACATCGGAAGATTTGTGGCAGAACGGATGAGGAAAATATATATATATATATATATATATATATATATATATATATATATATAATATATATATATATATATATATATATATAAACACTATATCTAAACAATATATATCTTAACAATATATTTGCTGTTTCAGATTTTGGCACTATTTTTTCAGAAATTAGTCTTCTTTAAGCCTTTCTTAAACCGCGCCAATTGTCAGAGTCGAAAAATATAGATGTGTTACCAATTTAGAAGGGGGTCCTATTCATATTATAGATACAGTGCAAAATCAGTCCCTGACTTTTACTAAGTTATCAGAAAATAGCTATTTACTTACAAATCTCAGGCTAGAAACTATGCTACCGCCATTGATCTCTGCGTACAAAATATATTTTTTTTTATTTCACAAACCGGAAGTTCTAAGCTAACAGTTTCTTCTGTTGCACTACACGCTTGTGAAAATCTCTTCAGGCTTCTTGCTTGCCTGTCGACTATGATCTTCAATAATTGTAACGAAAGAGAAAATGACTTACCTCGAAAAAGAGTTAATGTTTTGTGCTTAATCTGCCAAAGGAAAATTAAAGAAAAATTATTAGCAAAAAAGTTACTACTTTAAGTATCAGAGAAAATATGCCTTGAAAAATATACCATCCATTGTGGAGCTTTTTTTTAGAAACCTTCATTTTAGAATAGTGTTGGGCAATTTCCTCGAAGATAAAGAAGAGATTCGAGGCGATGGAGATGTGGTTCTACAGAAGGATGCTAAGGATACCATAGACCGAGCGTGTGAGCAACGATAAGGTCTTAGAGAGGTTGCAATAAGTCTTATACTTAACATCGGAAAGAGGCAGTTGAAGGTTCTGAGATACATGATAAAGAAAGAGGTCCTGGAGAATCTAATACTCACGGGTCGAACAGAGGGAAAGAGATACAAGGGAGAGCAGCGCGTGACATACCTGATGAGCTTGAGCTAGTGGATGACAGAACGTGGTCTAGGGGAGGTAGCAGAGAGTAGGAACTTGTTGACAACTGCAAGGGATAGAAAGAGGTGGAGATTCATAATCGCCTACGTCCTGAAAGGTCATGGCACATAAGAAGAAAAGAAAGGAATTTTTCCAACCGATTTTGGGCCATACCCCACTTTGGAATTTCTAAATGTCTAGTGCCAACCCCCTGTAATATTTAATTCGTAGATATTCAAAATTTTCCTTCACGTGAAGGAAACTTAAAAGTCCATTAACTTGGTCTCTAAACAAGCCTCCAAAGACCATGAAAGAGACAATTTTTAAAAAACAAAGTCAGTTGAATATAATTATATTTCAAAACATATAATAGAGAACTGAAAGGTAGAAATATAAAATACTTGAATGGAAGATTATTCTGTAATAGACTTTGATCATTTTAATCATGAAATAATAATGCAAAATGAAATTTGAGCTTACTAGAAAACAATTCACTGTTAATAAGTCATTCTCGAATTGTCCCTTTATTCTGTTGTTATTGTAAGCCGAAGGTTGCACATCTTACACAAGCCCCACCAAAATATTATTATGCCCACCGGTAGGACATGCACCCAACGTTGGGAATCATTGGTATATGTATATATATATGTATATTAGTATATAAATATATTAGTGCTTTTAAACAGATTTTCCTGATTTTCGAAATATATACTCTGCTGAGTTTCGTATCCGAGCGTAAACAAACCAATTTTTGGGAAGGGCTTCTCATTTATTAATCCGACATATTTTATCACTTTGAACGTTATTTGTAGTGGATACCCATGTTCGAGGAGTTGTTCTGTTTATTTATTAAACAGGGTATTTATTGATTTTTATCTACCGGCCTGAATAAAATTGTCTTGTTTACGTTAGGATACGAAACTGAGCATAGACGTATAATGTGAAAGAATATCATTTTAATCATAAAAATAATAATGCAAAATGAAATTTGAGCTCACTAGGAAACAAATCATTGTTAATAACTCAATCTCAAATTGCCCCCTTATTCTGTTGGTATAATAAGGGGGCACATCCTACGCATGCCCTTCCAAAATATTACCATTGGGAATCATTGTTTGTTGGAATGTTTAAAATAATGATAATGGCGCGCTTCTCGTTCGATTCAATAGCACTTATGATGATGTTGTCTTTAGAATAAACCAAAACTTTTGTCTTTCTTTTACCGTAAGGCCTTTTCATCTCGTCCTCCTGAAATGTGAAAACAATGATGTGAATGCGATATGTACAGTGTTCATTAAATAGCATTAAATAACCCATTGAGGTTGATATGTCGTAAATCAAAAACCAATCCAAACAAAACTATACTTCAGAACTTTCTTAAAGAGCCCGCTAGTTTAAGTAAAACATTTTATATATATATATTGAATACAAAATACTATACTTATTTTATTGATTGAGAAATACGGCCTGAACAGGGACAATTTCAATGTGCCGAAACATGGAAATTTTGTGTAGCGATGTAAAATATTATAATAAAAATATAATATGTTGGTCCACTTTGTATCAAGTACTTTCTTAAAGAATAAAGTAAATGCTAACAGCTGTAGATTCTTAATCTCTGTTCTTTCTCTTTCTCTTTACATATATATATATATATATATATATATATATATATATATATATATATATATATGTATGTATTTGTTTGAATAAAAAAACAGACCACTTTAAGCTTCCATGTAATAAATTATTTCACCACAGCCCTTTTTCATTTTTTTTTTTTTCATTTCAACCTTTGGAAGTAAAGTCTGATGATCCAGAGCCCTTTAAAAGGGCTGTGGTGAAATAATTTATTACATGGAACCTTAAAGTGGTCTGTTTTTATTCAACCATATTTACATTGAGCTCTCCGGATATCATCCTCCTTGGGTCGACCCCATAAGTATTACCTAGTTTTGCATAAACTAAATATATATATATATATATATATATATATATATATATATATATATATATGCATCAGATTTCCACTCAAGCAGGTTTGGTTAGATAATTTAGACTTATTAAGTTATCTTCCTTGCATAACTGAGACCAAAATTTTTAAATTTGAAAAGCTTTAAACGAATAATGAAAAATATTTTGAATTTACGGGGCTACTGTATAAGGATCCAGAGATAATTTAAACCCCCTGAAGATGGTCTCAGATGATATTAAAGGTAGATGAGAAAATAAAAAGTATTTGAAAGAATATTTGGCTATTTTTCTTGATCAATTCCCTACAGCAACCAAGAAATTAATTTGTAGACTTGAAAGGATTAAAATTGAAATGAATAGACCAAATCATCGAAATTATTTAAACAGATCTGCATAAATATATATATATATATATATATATATATATATATATATATATATATAGTGAACATTGAAGTTAACACTTAGAGGCGACAGGCTGTTTCTTTATAATAAACCAAAACTTTCGTCTTTCTTTCCTGAAATGTGAAGACAATAATGTACAAAGTTCCAATGACAACTGTAAACTTCTAGAATCTCTTGGTATTCAATAGAAAGTTTTAGAATCTTTTTCAAAACAGAATATTCTATTGTTTTCACCGTTGGCCTGCCTAATTTTTTATATGCATACATTCTATAAAACATCAGGTTACACTACTCGACCAATATTTGTAATTTACAAGAAATATTTTTGGGGTGTCTTGAAACACTTTCCACCATTTTACAAAGAGTGAAACAGAAAATGAAGCAATCCTGTGTTGTTACGCTGAGAGTCATAAATGTAGAAGTGTGAGCGAAATAGTATGCGTTGTCGTCCATATAGATCAGCACGAAGGGACAGAATAAATTATTTATAAAGTCAATATCATTAGACATTGTCGGCTACACTAGGAATATTTTTCGTTCTATGCACTCTAGCATGATTGAATTATTTCTTCCGAACACCCGTCACCAACTCCTGTACCTTGGATATATCGCCTTTTGGTGCGTGCCGAGGAGGCGTATCCCGATAAAGAGTAAGAATGTGATCACCTTTTCGTACCAAATTTAATTGTCACGCTGAGAATATGCCTGTTAATGACGCAAGTGTAGCGTTCCCAAGCTCAGCAATCGATATTGAACTCCCGCTATTAAAGTTAATGAGATATTCATAGGGAAAATTTGAAGTCTATTGCGTTCATATATTGATAATGTTATCAATGGATTGAAGTAAATTTAGATTTCATTTTTGTATATTTCTTTTATTTTTGTAATAAATTTAGTAATGGGAATATGATTATATAGAGATTTAATATCTACACGAGGCATAACCATGTTTGCTTATGTATATCATTGAATTTATTGAGTAAGTCACGAGAATTCTTTAGATATACTCAATTAACATTAACAAGCGGAGGCTTAGAACTTTTGTGACTGATGCAACGGATTTCAAAGAATATTGGTTGCACTGGAATAATTTATGTATTTTCGGTGTATGATATAATGGGAATCAAAGACTCTCCTGAAGTGATATGATATTTTAAAAAGTGTCATTCGATTTAAAAGACTGGGGTATTGTAAGCCTTCTACTCCTAATGACCTTACAATAAATTTATCATAAATCATGCTTGCTGTTGTTTTTGTTTTGTTTTTTTTGGGGGGGGGGTCTGTTATTTTTGTTATTTTGTTTCTTTTAAATCATTTCACCCCAGGCAAGGTGATAATGACACTAAGATGTAAACGGTTCCTGGGAGTGAAAAAAAGAATGAGAAGTCTTTAGCGAAGAGAAAGGCTAATAAAAGAACAGGTTTCAGAAAGAGAGAAAATGGAGATTGAAGTTGCATTTAAACTTTTTGGAGATCGTAGGTGACAATGATGCTGGAAACTAGAAAAGAGTTACACAGTCGAGAAGAGCGAGAAAAGAAACTATTAGAATAGAACATACGGTTCAACATTAAAATGTGATAGGCACCTCCATCTCCAAAAAGCCTCCCAAAATAATTGACGCTTTTATCATTTAATAACAACCCTTAACAATATCAACTATAAACACAACCAAAATGTACTACAGTTTTCGTGAATTAAGAATGTTTACTTTCTCAGCAACATATACACCGTTTATAATAGCATCTACATACTATTTACGATAGCACAAGACAAGACCTTGAAAATGTCTATTAGATTATCCGAAAGTAGTGTGAACGAAAAATCATTTAGATACAATTTCATCTATAATAATATAGAAATTAACAGAAGATAAATCGACAGTCATTTTAATATAAATATATATATATATATATATATATATATATATATATATATAAGTGAACATAGAAGTCAACACTTAGAGGCGACAGTCTGTTTCATGCTATATGCAATCATCATGCCACGTGTGCTATTATTTTTCTCGGCTATTTATACATATACGGGTCAGTGGTGCATTGTGGGTAGTCTATTATGGCGGTTATTTTACCGGAAGTCGTTTATTTATTTATTTAGGTTAAATTATTTTGCTTGTTTTTTATTTAATTTTATTTTTTGTTTCTTATTTTATTTATTTATTTACTTATTTTTTAATCGTTTTTTTTTATTAACATAGTAAAAATTTGTTTATATCACTTATTTAATAGTTTTCTTTTGGTTTGAGAATTTAATTAAAGTTATTTGTTCGGTTTTGGGTTGGTTGTAGGTATTTACTTACTACACGAACTAAGCAAAATAATAGATAGAAATGATACAGGACTCTACAGGGACGACGGTCTCATAATCTGAAGAAACTGTAACAAACAAAACACAGACAAAACTAGAAAAGCAATAATAAAGATTTTTAAAAACAACGGATTCGACATAGATATAAAAACTAACCTAAACGAAGTAGATTTTCTAGATGTTACCTTCAACCTAAGAAAAGGCACATATAAACCATATAGAAAACCCAATGATAAACCACTCTATATACACACATATTCCAACCACTCGTCTTCTATAATCAGACAGATACCAAAATCGATTAACCGCAGGCTTTCCTCCAATTCCTCCGATGAATCCATATTTAACAAAGCTAAAAAAGACTATGAAACAGCCCTAAAAGATAGCGGATTCCCAGCAACACTCACATACTCACCACAGAACACAAAAAAGACGAACAGGAGAAGAAATATCATATGGTTCAACCTCTAAGTGTTGATTCAATGTTCACTTTTATATTTACACACGCTCTATCTCTGTTATTGAGCACTTTATCCCATAAATATAGCACACCTTAAGACTATATTTCTTCGTATATATATATATATATATATATATATATATATATATATATTATCATTATTATTATTATAAAGGATGTTTCATTAGAATGGATTATATATAAGGGTGTTTCATTAAGCGGGATCAAAGTCAGCAATAAATATATCAATGCTATTGGTGAAAATTTATTTATTTCTCGATTGGATCATGTTATTTAAGTCATGGCAATTACGAGTGAAAAATAATATCGCCCAAATGTCCGACAAATTTGAAAGAAAAAAAAAATTATTAGACAGTTAAAATTAATTCACATTTAAAATCGGTCCAAGTTATTGGGACACCCTTTATTTTACATCGCTACACAAAAATTTCCATGTTTTGGTACTTTAAAATGGGCTCTCGTCAGGCGATGTTAGATAAGTTATGATGAAAAAGATTTACTTGGGAAATCAGAAGACTATTCTGTAGTTCATTTGAGAGTTAAAAAGGAGGTGGGGGAACCAAGATTTCAAAATTAAAAAAAAACACACATTTGTGGGTAATTTTTGATTGACCAATCAAAAGACGAATCAAAGCTAAAATAGAAAAGGTAAGTTGGAAGGTAGGTTGGTTATTAATTCATGTCTAGATGAATTGATATTTAGACACGTCCACAGCAGACATACTGTTGCAAATATAAAGTTTAGAAACGCTGAAATAGACATAGAGTTACATTTAACAAAAAGTTAAAAAAAAAGGAAAAATATTCTTCAAACTCTTACACAAACACTTCCCAGAATCAAGCACCTTGCACAAGATATTCAACAAAAACAGAGTAAAAATCAGCTACAGCTGCACCGTGTGACGTCGTCCCCCGGTCGCGGCGCCAATTGTGACGTCACGTGCTCCCCAGGCTCTGATATCCTGGTCACGGACAGCACCAACTGTGACGTCTTCGCCGCGGCGTCAGCTGTTCGCTCCTCGCTGCTCCAAACGTGACGTTCTAACCCTTTGGTTAGATTGATACCAGCCTCGCCGTTCCCAACCCGCTTCCAACGCCTGGTTACCAGGGTAACTGCACTGATCTCCGGTCTGCCTACCCACGTTGTGAATTGATCTTAGACAGACGAGATCAAACAGGGGTTGGGGCCGTAATGCAAGTTGAGTCCAACGGGGGTGATAACACACAATTATGTATAAAAGAAAATGAAATAAAAACTCACAAGGTCCAACGTATCAAAGAAAAAGGTAACAAACTTTTTATGTCTATTTGCTCGGTACATAGGACTATGTCTACTTCCCGACCCGTTCTGTGGATTGTGGCACGACGCGTTTACTAGACAACTTTAAGGCTTCAAGTTGTCTGCTCTCTAAGAAATTTGTGTTTCGGTGTGTCTTTGGACGAAAGTCGAAAAAAAACTTATTTCTGTGGTCTTGATTCTAAGTCGCTCTTCAAACTACTTGTTCTTGGTTGAAGAAGAGTCCAGAAAAATTGAATCTTGGTCAGCTATCTTGACGCGGTTTCAACACTGGGCGCTCATCTCTGCTTGTCGTCCAAGGTTTCAAACTTCGCCAGGGTCCGTGACTCAATCTGACTTCTTCTCTCCTGCTTGGGTCGAACAAACTGAACTCATCTCTGCCGTCGGGGAGCGAACTTCTGGGCAGTCATCTCTGCCGTCGGGGCGCGAACTTCTGGGCACTCATCTCTGCCGTCGAGGCGCGAACTGATTTCTGTCTGGTGGGGGTTCGTTTTTATTGACGCCGTCAAAACCGGGTGGGTCTGTTGGCGTCAGGGGTTCTTCGATAATTCTAAATACATATCCACCCTTCTTATTTCTGGTTAGGGATTTTCCACTCTTTTCCATTTTTGGTAACGCTTTTCTCACTCCCGCTCCCTTACTGTGCCTCTGAGGGGCGTGTACCCGCTTCCCCGCTTCTTCGTATCGGTTCCTTACACTTACACTCCTGACAGGGGCGTCGACCGATTCTCCTCGTGCGTCACGTGACCGCTCTCGGCCAATGAGGTCCTGGTCGGGTATCTTTCCTCCTCCTTCGTGTGTCATGTGATCTTATTTAGCCAATGACGTCTTTAGTCGGGCGTGGACAATCCGTGGCTTTGTTTTGGGAAAGAAATACCTTGCTTAAAAACAAAAATATTAATTTAAATCGCCCTTATCATGAGCGACTGAGATGACACCTTCGGCTTTTTTAACACGTGGTATTTGTCAAACAGTTTATCGCTAATTGGATATGATCTAAGAAAGGAATTTCTCAGACTCGTTGGCGTTCCTGAAACGGAATAAAATATTTCATTTTCCCTCCGCTCGAAGGTCTGATAATAAAAATCTTTATTATCTCAAAAACTTTTGCCAGGGACCACCTTGTGTGGGCTGGTTCTAATTCTGAAGACTGTCTGTGTTTTCGTATTAATGGTTTGTCTTCATATCCTTAGATACACTTCCCCACCCACTTAGACCTTTACTATCATTCCAATAACACACTTCCATTTTCGCGGATCCGCGGAAATCAGTCAGATCTTGACCTGAATACTTTTCGACACCTGTTATCTGTTAGCCGTGCGTGTGTGCTCGCCTATGACCTGTTTTCGTATTATTTTTTTTCTTTCTTTCTTCTTCGTTTCTCTTTCTTTCTCCTAGATCGCTTGAATGTAAAGAAAAATTATTCTTAAAACCCAAAATATTTTTTGGCCTTAAATAATTATTAAATGGTTGATAAACCGTAAAAAACAAATCATATATCTATGAATATTTCTCTCAGCTCGTCAGGTATGCATGGTGCCACAACCGAGAGCATGGCACAAATAATAAAAAAGCACAATAGGAAAATTATCAACAAACCACACGAACAAATTAAACCCACGTGCAACTGCAGAATAAAGAACGAATGTCCCTTAAACGGAAATTGTTTACAAAACAACGTAATATACCAAGCCACGATAAAATCACCAGATAATGAAGAAAAAGTATACATAGGAGTAACTGAAGGACCCTGGAAGCAAAGAAATTATACACAAAAACATCGTTCACAAATAGTAAATATGCGAACAGTACTATGCTTTCTAAGTATATCTGGGAAATAAAAAAAAAAAACGCACATCACACCCAAAATATCTTGGAAGATAAGGAAAAAGTCATCAGCCTACAACAACCAATCAAAAACTTGCAAACTTTGCTTGGAGGAAAAAATAGCTATCATTACTTTCCCCGACCAAAATAAATTATTAAATAAAAGATCCGAGCTCATCTCAAAAATGCAGGCATGAAAATAAATTTTTACTACGTAACCTAAAAAATGAAAAACGGAAAAAAAATAAATAAAAAAACAAGCAAATACACTAATAAAAAAAATAAATAAATAAATAAATAAAATAAAATAAAATAAAATAAAATAAATAAATACTATGTTGCTTAAAAACCGAAAAGAAAATATACAAATAAATTGACCTAAATTCATCCAAGTAAATAGACAAACCAATCCCAAATTAAAAAACTGTTTCCGCTTAAAAAAAAAATAATAATAGTTAGAATGAACTACAACAATCAACCCCAAAATTGAACAAATAGCTTTAATTAAATTCTCAAACCAAAACAAAACTGTTAAATACGTGATATAAACAAATTTTTACTACGTTAATAAATAAATAAATAAAATAAAAAACAAAAAAAAATAAAAACGAGCAATATAATTTGACCCAAATGAATAAACAAAGCGACTTCCGGTAAAATAACCGCCATAATAGAATACCCACAATGCACCACTAACCCGTATATATATAAATAGCCGAGAAAAATAACAGCATATGTGGCCTGACGATTGCATATAGCAGGAAACAGACTGTCGCCTCTAAGTGTTGACTTCTATGTTCACTTTTATATATATATATATATATATATATATATATATATATATATATATATATATATATATATATGCATATATTTTCACTCAAGCAGGTTTGGTTAGATAATTTAAATTTATTAAGTTATCTTCCTTGCATAACTGAGACCAAATTTTTTGAATTTGAACGCTGTAAACGAATAGTGAAAACATACGGGGCCAATGTATAAGGATCCAGAGATAATTTAAACCCCCTGGAGATGGTCGCAGATGATATTAAAGGTAGATGTGAAAATAAAAAGTATTTGAAAGAATATTTGGGTATTTTTCTTGATCAATTTTCTACAGCAACCCAAAAATTAGTTTGCAGACTTGAAATGATTAAAATTAAAATTAATAGACATAATACGTCGAAATTATTTAACCAAACCTGAATGAATATATATATATACACACACACACACACACACATATATATATATATATATATTAAGCATTTCACCGCGAGCAAGGCGGGAAGGCTCTAGCACGCAAGGGGTTACAGGAAGTGAGAGCAAATAGGAGTGAGAGCAAATAGGAGTGATAAAGGAAAGGATTCATCCTTTCCTTTATCACTCCTATTTAGAAGGATAGGGGATAGACCAGGGCATCTGGAGACATCGATTGATATTACATTTGAATAGTTGGAGATTATAGCTATCAGGGAAACAAGAAATGGGGAGGGAGTTCCACAGGCGAGAAGTGCGAGACATGAAGCTTTTGGAGTAGAAGAGACGACTACATTTAACAGTTTCGACAGTGAAAGGGTGTGAGCGAGATGCCAGCCTAGTAGAACGCTTAAATTCATGAAGTCTGGGAACCAGCGAAAGCAGCTCATCGGAGCAGCTACCATGGAAGTATTTGTAAAAAACACGAGGGGAGGCGACGGCACGTCTGTGAGAGATCGACTGCAGACGAGATGCCAAGTCAGGGACAATTACATTGCATATCCGTCTCTGGATTTTATCAAGAGCCTTGAGACAAACAGAAGCGGCTCCAGACCATATATGTCAGCAATTTTCCAGGCAAGGGATTCCTTTCAGACTCTCCTTTTTCCCCTCGTTTTCTGTTATTTGGTCGCCTGAACATGTCAATAGCGTGAATCTTGCGTATCGGTCAAAATTTTTGTCTCTTTTTGATATTGCTGCTGGGTAGCGTAATTGCTCTGTCTTGCTTATTGTTGTGGATTCTGAGATAAAATTCAGTTTCCAATGAATGACAAACGCAAGAATTAAATATAAGAAATAAAATGTATTTACACAAGAATACAAAGGGTAATACTGTTAGTAAATCCAGGAACGCGGTTAGTAGCAATAACATATAGATATATACAGTCTCGAAGTAGGACTTCCTTAGAGTCTACGTGCTTGTAACTGACTTCTACAAGCGGTTACCTCACACTATTACTCTACCTCCAACTCAATCACAATCTCAGTCTTCTCACTATCACTACTCACGATATTGAGTCACCCCCCACGAGGGTGTCATGTGGCACAAGGCCTTTTTAACGTGGGCATTCCGAGCCCTTGGGCTCCGCCAAAAATATGCCCATTGAACCCGTATATACGGGTTCAGGGCCGGTTTACCTCCCCGAAGGAGACTCCGCCCTTCGGCGTAGCCTCCTTCGGGTTCCTCCCGTCCGTCGGAAGAGAGTTCAACCGAACAGTCGGTTCAGAGTTGAACTACTGACTCACTATCACTACTCACTCTCTGTATACTGATTGACTCTGGGTATTTAACGGCAGCAGGCCAAGTAACACTTTGGTCGAGTCCACTTATAAGAAAAAGGGGTGGAACCCATAACACTTATTTAAACACAGAACACTCACTTTTATTGTTTAGGCTGGTGTATGTATTTTTGTTTTTCTTCTTGTCAATTTCCTTTGTTTTATCGCCTTGTCTCTCGTTTTTCATTATTGTTTTTGTTTTTTTTTTATTTTCACTTGCTTATATTGGTTTTAGCAATATTTTGCTTTATATATATATATACATATATATATATATATATATATATATATATGTGTGTGTGTGTGTGTGTGTGTGTGTGTGTGTGTGTGTGTGTGTATGTATGTCTCTCTCTCTCTATATATATATATATATATATGTATATATGTGTGTGTGTGTGTGTGTGTGTGTGTGTGTGTGTGTGTGTGTGTGTGTGTGCACGCGCGTATGTCTGTGTGTGGAGGATAAACAATAGTATCCGAAACAAAATTTTAGATGACGAGACAAAGTGGAAAAATTATAAACGACACGTTTCGCCGACAGACTGTTGGTCGCGGCTTCTTTAGTTTAAAATATAAGACAGAATTGTGTGTAAACAAATACGTTGGTATTTTTGAGGATAAGAGGGATAATAAATTAAATTCCCTTATCACACCCGATGACCAGAAACCAGAAAGTGTTTGTTTGTCTATATATATATATATATATAGAGAGAGAGAGAGAGAGAGAGACATGCATGTGACAGATCATTTTATCAGTGTTACTGGTACCGTGTAACCCACTTATATCTGCCGCATAATGGGGTTACTGCCGGACCGACTAAACCATTGTCATCACGTGCATTTTGTAGGAAGGGGCTGTCAAAGGGAAGCCGAAACTTTCGTGGGATCAACGACCATCTATAACAGTTGCAGGTATATATAAATACCTGGGTTGTTACCCAGGTGTTTGGTAAGTTCACTGCTCGTGTTGAACCCCTTTACACCTACGTTAAGTTGTCCAGCGAGGAAAAGAAAAACTCTGATGCAATACCTGTGGCTTCAAATCATCCAATGCAGATGACTGATTCTTTTTTTGTGGGTAAATGCTGTTCTTGCTTTGAGAGTGGGATTGATTCAGTGGGGCGTCTTTGCCCATTTTAAACATTCCATGCACAGGCATTCCTTCATATCCTAAGTCACAACAGAGTCTTACAGTGATAGCTTGCAATGGTCATATTCGACAATCAGGTAGCAGTGAATGAAAAAATAGTGAACTTTTCTACGTGATACAGTCTTTTTCAAAAGGAGTTCATCAGGCATTTAGCAGTTTTATTGTTGAAGTCTATTTTATATATATATAAAAAGCTGATGGCGAAGCGAAACACAACAAAATGACTTTAAATGGAGACGCTCATTTTTTAATTTAAATTTAGATTTTGCATCTATCTAAATGTTTAACTTAGCGTACCTTACTCAAAATTTGAATTTAAAGCTGAATGTCTTTGCATTTGTAACTGTAGCAGATGTTTGTTTTGTTTCTTCTCCCACAGATCTGTCCCCCACAGTCTGGAGTTATTATGCAGATTAAACTAAGATTAGTTTAAGGCTTCTGAAATCTAATAAATCTTCTTTTTTTTTTCATAATGCTGAAAATGGAAAAGATCTAGCAAATACTTGAAAACACTCAATAAGAAAGTAATTGAATGAAGGAATGTCTACATTGGATATATCGAAGGAGATTCGCAGAGATTATCGGGTGATAAAGAGGGCTGTTGAAAAATAATATAATCAAGTTTAGGAAAAAAAATAGCAAAAGAAAAGTTTTTAAGGACTTTTCTCCTCAAGAGTAATATAAACTAAAGTGAGCTTTAGCAAAAACAATCATTTCTGACCAGTGCTCAGATCTACGAACATGCTGGAATGGAGGGACCTAAGAACAAAAGGCTTACAATACGCTACACATTGGAATCTCTAAAAAAAAAAAAACCTTCAGGGCACACTCATCTCAATAAAGCAAATCTCTTAAAGTATTTAAATTGGACCAAGAAATACATGAAAATTGATTTTTCTAAAGTAATTTTCACAGACGAATCTTGGGTGACATTCAATGGAAAGCACAGATTTTATCCGATGCAGATGTACCTATAGCTAAAAGACGGCAGCAAGGAGTCGTCAGTGGGATGATATGGGCTGGAATTGTTGACGAAATCATTATTAAAGTATTCCAAGTCGATAAAGTAAACAGTGCTAACGACTGCGATTTGAGATTTTATTTGAATAATACAAGTCCCAGACTCGCAGTTTGTTGTTCATGATGACGGTCGTCTTTGAGTATAGAATCCAGAGGTTAGCAGTGAAATATTTCGAAGACAGTAGGAAAACGTTGTTCAGGTTAGCAGGGGATATTTTGGTAAAAGTAGCAGAGCGTAGTTCGTCCTTCTGTTTCTCTTCGCCTGACACGCTGGACTGGACATTCGGGTAGAGTAAACAAAATGGCCGCCTTTATACACGACGGATTGAATATTCTACGTCTTCTGATTGGTTAACCTTCTATTGGTGGACTATAAAGTGAGTGAAGTCATTTGGGCTAGCTCACTAGTAAACCTACCCAACAAACTGCAACACAGTTTCAATGTCTATTTATGAACGACAGTGACCTTTTCATGCTTCTAACGGTCAAGATGATTTTTCTGAGCGTAAATGTTTTACAGGATAAAAGATAATGCAATAGCCACCATCAATTATCGATATGAATCTTATCGAAAACCTATGTTCAATTGCGAAGATGAAATTATATGAAGATGGCAAACAATAAACATCAATTTATATCTATTGAAAGTAATTAAAACCAATTTATCGGGAATTGAACCTGTTGAAGTAAAGAATTAAACAAATCAATGAATGATAGATTTTTTAAACATTTCACCCAAGCAAGGAAATAAAGACGAAAGGGGTTACTGAGTGTTAGAGAATACGAGAAAAAAAACTATTCTGGAGAGAGAACAATAAAAGATAAAATAAAAGAAGATTTAAGAAAATATTGACTGACATTGCTGATTCTGAAGCAAGAAGCCGGAAGTGACTTCTACAGGTGAGAAGAGCGATAGAAAAATCTGTTAGAATAGAACTGACGGTTACATCTAGCTAACTCAATTGTAAAATGATTAGAACTTGTCGCCAATTTAATACTGCATTTGATTTCAGTAAGTCTATGTGCCATAAAAGAAAGTTCCTCAGAACAGTTAACATGTAAAAGACACAGGGAAGTTATGGCGGTAGAAAAGTAACTAAAAACGAGATACAAAGTCAGGACCGATAACATTGCAGATATTAATAAGGATCGAAAATACTAAAAAGAATAGAAATTATCAAAACAGAAGATTGTATTTAAATTGTTGAAAATCAAAGTTGACTGAAAGACAAAAAAATCCAGAAGAGATTTCCACAATCGAGACGTGCGAGAAGAAGAAACTGTTAACATAGAACTTACGGTTACATCTAAATATTTCAAATGTTATAAAATGATGAGACCTTGCCGCCAATCTAGTACTGCGCTTAAATTCATAAAGTCTAGGTACCATAGTGGAAAGTTCATGAGAATAATTACCATGAAAGCATTTATAGAAAACGCACAGGAAAGATACATTAGGGCAGTGGGAAAGTGACTGAAGCCGAGATACCAGGTCAGGATCAATAACATTGCAGATTGTTTGTATTTTATCAAGGTTCTCTAAATATATAGCATGAGCATCGTGCAAGGACAAATAGTAGACTTATAAATAGGTAAGGTAGTTTACGTCGTGAAAAATTGTCTAGCATGACAAAATGAACCAACATTCCTAGCTGCAGATCTGACAACTAATTCAATTAATTTAATTTCTAGTTAAAGTTTGTGAAAAACGTTAGTACGAAAAGGCGCAGTCACTTTCTTGGGGGATAGCATGAGCCATGATGATGAAACGTGAAACGGGTTCTCTCGCATGATTAAAATTAAGAAGCCCCATTTAATAACATATTGTACGTCATTTTTTTAGATTTGTTATGCCACTTGACCTTATCGAACCGAACAGGCTTGCTATTAAAACAAAAAGTAAATAGTTGAGTCGTTAGCATAGATAATGAGTTGAGAATTGATAACATCCGGGAGGTCATTTATAAAAATTAAGAACAACATAACTCTAAAGGTTAATCCCTGAGCAATATATACATTAATGCAAAAAGATATAGAAGAGTAGCCATTAAAGATAACCTCCGTTTCGCAGTTTGAATCAGTTCAAAAATGTGTCCAGAAATACCATATTCTTTCAACATGGGAAGACGACCACGATGCCAAACCCTGTCAAATAAATTCCAGACATCCAAAGCAACACGAACTTCACCATTTTTATCTAAAACTTAAGCTCTCCCAGCAGTAATCGTTAATACATCAAAATTTCAGTATGATGAAAGTTGGTTCATTTTGTCAGATGAGGCATTATGTACATTATTCTGACTATTGTCCTCATCTTTTTCACCATATTTATCACAACGTTTCGGCCTCTGTGAGCTCCGGCCATCTTCGGGTGGTTCGAATGTCAAACTCAAAACTTTATTTCGATCTCTGTGGTAGACTGTTCTAGTTCTACGTGCCATGTCTAATAGATGTCAGTTATCAGTCATCTCCTGCTAATTCCCCTCTCCAAGTTCTCCACTGCCTTAACCGAGTATTGAACACACATTCTTTAGGTCCTCTCACTGGATCTAACCAACACATTTATCCACTGTGCCATGTGACCATTTGTGTATGAGTTTCTGGGTATTATAAACCTAATGTCATCAGCATCATTTTTTACAAGTGCTCTTATTGCAATTTTTACTTTTATCATACATGTTTTTACCAGAGCTCATATTGAATTTTTTTGTTGTTATTATCGCTTTTCTCTGGTACTTCTTATTACTGGTTCCCATATTGTGAGTTCAATACCCGGTTAAGGCAGTGAAGAACTTGGAGAGGGGAATTAAAAGGAGATAACTGATAACTGACATCCATTAAACATGGCATGTGGAACTAGACTGTCTACCTCAGTGAGCGAAATAAAGGGTTTAGTTCGATATTCCAACCACCTGAAGCCGAAACGTTGTAATAAATATGGCGACAAAGATGAGAACAATAGTCCAAATGTAAATAATGTACCAACATTTCAGCTGGAGAAGTGAAAGCCACATTGCTTATCCGAAGGAAGAGCCTACATGGTAAGATGCTTAACCAATTCAGATTTAATTAGAGCCTCTAGTACTTTGCCAAAAGAGGTAGAAATATAATAGGCCAATAGTTAAAAGGGTCAGATCGTTCGTCTGAGACTGGGCATCCACCAAATGGATATCCAACAAGATTACTAAATGCAATTGAGAAGAAGAGTTACTATACTCGTATTAAGATATAAATGCTTCGAAGATTTATGCTTGTTATTTGTCCTCCTTATTAGTATTAATTATTTTTTGATGATTTTTTTATCTTATCGAAGTAAACTGATTTTCTGGTTTCGTATAATTCACACTGCAGTTTTTATAACAAATCAAATAGCTTAAAAAACTTGTTGAAAGTACTCAAAAATCCAACTCAAGCTTTGTTTTGACGTCAAAATTAATCATGTAAAATTGGAGAAAAATTGTTCAAAGCAAATTTGAGTTATTGATGTTTATGTGATTTGCATAATAACTTCAGACGGACAATAATAATAAAAGCGATAAAAGGCGGAATGAATATAGGAAATTAATATTCATTGCGAGTTCTAATTTAAATTTAATGTCTGGGCGAATCTGTATGTTCACTGGTTTAACCTCCCCCACATATGGCTTAATTAATCTTTATGCATTTAAAGATGATCTCACCACAGAATCCTTATTTATCTAATGAATTTCCTGCTCAAAACGAAATGAATCATTATATATATATATATATATATATATATATATATATATATATATAGATAGATAATTATATTCGTTTCGAAAAACCATCAATTTTTGATTTGCCAATAATCAAATCAATCTCGAGGGAGAAAAAAGTTTTTAAAAAAGAAAGAGCTAAAAACATGAAAGTCTGTCGAAAAAAAATCCTTTTAGATACAGGTTTGAAGCCCAAAGAAAAAAAAACCAATACGAGTAAACAACTAACTAACAAAAGAGCTCAATACAACCGTAGAGCAGGGATCCGTTTAGGTGAAACCTAGGTAGGTTTGTCTGGCTCACTAGGTTTATCTATCTATCTATCTATCTATCTATCTATCTATCTATATATATATATATATATATATATATATATATATAATTTACTCAATATTATTCTGACTCACGCAGACAGGCAGACATACACACACACACATATATATATAGTGTATTTAGGTAGCAATCCTTCATTTATGCATGTTTCCTTAAAGAACGCACAGACAAGGTACTGCGATTAAGCTTTATATTTAATATATTTTTTATTAATTTTTCTTGTGTTCGAACAAGTGTTTTTTCTGGACACAGAGTCTGTAAATATTGTCCAAATGTTCTGTAATTCCGAGCGCTTTCGGCTATACTTTTAGCCATTATCAAGGATGATTTTATTTTTTAAATCTAATTAGGTGTATGCGTTGAGTGTAGGTTTTTAGTGTTATAGAGATGTTTTATTTTCCGAACACAGGTAGCACTATATATATATATATATATATATATATATATATATATATATATATATATATATAGGAACATTGAAGTCAACACTCAGAGGCGACAGGCTGTTTCATGCTGGACGTAATCGTCAGACCGCTTGACGATTGCGTCCAGCATGAAAACAGCCTGTCGCCTCTGAGTGTTAAACTTCAATGTTCACTTTTATATTTATATTTACATACGCTCTATCTATGATATGCAGCACTTTATCCCATAAATATAGCACAACTTAAAACTATATTTCTTCATATATATATATATATATATATATATATATATATATATATATATATATATATATTATATGAAATGTATTAAATCCGACAAATGTTTTAATACATTTTCGGTTTATACATTATTTTATGGGTACACTTATTTCAGTAAATTGTTTGTTTTTAATTAAACAGTATCAATTATATTTACCAGCCTGAATTTTCGAGAAATTTCGACAGGAATCGAACCTGTATCCTATACGGAACCATCATTAATCCTGACGTGCTATGATCTTTCAAACACAGAGAATTTCCGGTTAGCAAAGCTAGAATTACAGCTTTTAAACACACACCTCTCCGAAATTTGAAAAGATACAAAAAAGGACAAATCTGTTCAACATCATCTCTCTGCTTTCTGTCAGCATGGCTGATATGCCACCAGGACATCTTGAGATCACGACTTCCGCTGGAAATGAACTGGAAAGATTATACTGAAGCAACTGCTAGATATCCTGCTAGGAATCTTGGCTCACTGTGCTAGACAATTTTTTCTCGCTTGAATCTATCTTACATATTTATACTATTCATCCATGCTTTGAATATTGCTGCCACCTCTGGTTTGGTGCTCACGATAAAATCCAAAAAAGAATCTGTAATTTAATTGGTACTGATCTGTCACCTCGGCTTCAGCCACTTTCGCGCCGTCCTAATGTAGCTTTCCTGTGACTTTTCTATAAAAAATTTCATGATAATAGTTCGGATTAACTTTCCTCTGTGGTACGTAGACTTTACGAATTTAAGCGCAGTACTAGATTGGCGGCAAGGTTTCATCATTTTACAGTTGAAATGGCTAGATGCAACCGTAAGTTCTATGTTAAGTGTTTCTTCTATTCCCGCACTTCTCACTTTTGGAACTCTCTCCCATCTTCTTGCTTCCCTGTCAACTTTGATCTTTAAAAATTTAAATGCAATGTCAGTCGTTATATTCTATCGTTCTATTTTCTGTTCTTTTATTGTTTTTGCTCCTTAATATTTTTTCTTTTCTCATATTGTTTTACACTCAGTAACATCCTACGTCTTAGTGGCTTTATTGCCTTTCCTGTGGTGCAATTATTTTTTAAAAAATCTGGATTGAAATCTTAGTATTGAGATTTTTGAGTCAGGTTATAAAAGTGATATTGCAGTGACTGTATCTCTTAGAAAATAGCCTTTCGAATTCCTTAATTCGTTCTTGATTCGATCGTTGTACTCCGAAGCTGATATGCCACCCTCTCAGTCGCCTTTCCATTTTCAGCTTAGACTGTTTAATCATGTCTCGTTTCTTTTTCTCGTTATCCTCGTCCTCCTTATTCTATACTTTCTTTTGTTTTTAGTTCCATTTCCCGCTTTTCCTTGTGTTTGTATTTATTTGCACCCCCCTACACACACACACACTGAAATCCCAAACCACACACAACCCCTCACAGGCAACTTGCCATCTTTTGGAAGAATTCCATTGCCTCATCTTGTTTCGCCATTTCCAAAACCTGATATCGATTCCATAAAACGCGATGGTAATTCAACCGCATATGGAGTTGGCTTACTCTTTCTTTTTTCAGATTACACCCCAATAATTTTCTTTCTCGAATATTTCGCTTTTAACATCGGGCATCCCATCATAAAATCGATGACGAAGAGCGAATCTTTAAAAGATACCGTAAAAAGCATTTTATAAATTACGTAAGATTTTCTTAGAAATGACTGAGTTGGCTGAGATAGTTTCAGATCTCGCACTGGCGACTGTGTTCTGTATTTGCGTTCAGGTCAAAGGTCAAATTATAATGCTGATTTTCAGTGCGAGCAGTTCCTCCGTTCTAAAAGATTTGCGCTGTTTAAATTCACTTGCTACTATTTCCGCATTTGTACTTAGCTAGGCTGAGGTTACTAGATATTGGGTTTCGTCTCGAAACGTTTCTCTTTTAACTTTAGGTAGACTATCGACAGATCGATAACATTGAATGTCTCTTTTGTAAAGATGGAAAATTGATTTCATACGTTGCATAAATATAGACTTCTTGCAGTTGTGTAGGGGCTGCATACATTCTTCTGTTTCTAGAGTTTAATATTTGAAACTAGATTAAAAATATTTTTAAAAAATCATAATTGTATTTTTCAAGACCGGCTGCCTTAAAGAATATTGCGCAGCACAGTCTTTCTTTTCTCTATTTCGCCTTGAATCAGGTCAAGGTAAACTAAATTGTCCGGTTGATTTAGTTTAGCGACATATCAACCTATATGGCTTATTTAATACTGAAATCTAAATATTTCATACGTAATTTTATACTTTCAGTTTAAAGGCATGTTTTTTTTAGATATATAATTTGTAGGTCGTAAAATGTATTGTTGGTAATTTTACTATAAAATGTACTTTTATATTTTTTTAATGTTGCATTGATTGTCATTTTAAAATAAAATGCATTTTCGTCATTTTACTATAAAATGAATTGTTAGCTATTTTACAATAAAATGCATTGTTGGAAATTTTAATATTAAAAAATATTGTTGGTCATTTTACTATAAAAATGCATTGTTGGTCATTTTACTATGAAATGTATTGTTAGCCATTTTGCAATAAAATGTATAGTTGGTCATTTAACTATTAAAAATATTGTTGGTCATTTTACTATAAAAAGCATTGTTGGCCATTTTACTATAAAATGCATTGTTGGTCATTTTACTATAAAATGCATTGTTGGTCATTTTACTATAAAATGCATTGTTGGTCATTTTACTATTAAAAAATATTGTTGCTCATTTTCCTATAAAATGCATTGTTTGTCATTTTATTAAAAATTGTTGGTCATTTACTTAAAAAAAAAACATTTTACAATAAAATGTATTGTTGGTCAATTTACTATAAAAAAATATTGTTGGTCATTTATTATAAACTGCATGTACAATTATAAAATTTTTTGTTTTACTATAAACTTTGTTACTATTTACAATAAAATGTAGCTGGTATTTACTATAAAAGGTGCTACCAAACCTGTACAATCATGTTGGACCTGGGAAACAAGATGTTGGACCTGGGAGTTTAAGTGGTGATCCCATTCGCCTCAAAACTTTCAATCTCGTGATCTGAGGCCATGCTACCAGATGTAGTTTATCGTCGTACCCAGGACGCGTAAACTGAGTACAAATCATAACTAGGAATATATATGAATATAGAGTGTGACATGAAAACATAAAAAGTAAGTCAGAATTGTAATGGTATGGTGGATAGATAAGGATTAACCCTAGACTTGAAGAGATTAAGATTATAGTATCCCGGGTAGCATCCACCTGAGGTTCTGTTCAACAAAGACGTGATTCATGGAAATTTTGTTTCGGAGTGGCACGCCCTTCATACCAAAGGAATATTTAGGTAATGACGATGTTTCAAGTCTGTTGTTTTAGCAAGGCGTGTCTTATCTGAAAGATATATGGTAGGGAAGAATAGAAGTCGTATTAACATTTGTCATGGGAGTAGCGCTAGCCTTGAGACATTGTAAAAGGGTGTGTAGGACGGAAAACGATTTTGAACCTCGTCATGGTTGGAAAGTGAGTATTGAACGGCCCTAGTCCAGATATAACTGTAAAAATGGCCGGCTCCCTGTACCGCTCCATAAAAAAGCTGAATCTTTCTACCGTTTACTCTCTTCATAAGATAGAGAATTCATCGAAAATATATTATTACTATTATATCTGTTATTTGTCAGACATTATGAGTTCAAGCGCCATACGAGGCTGGCATCCCGCTCTCACCCCTTCACTGTCGAAACTCCTAACTGTAGCCGTCTCTTCTACTCCAATAGCTTCATGTCTCGCACCTCTCGCCTGTGGAACTCCCTTCCCTATTCCTGTTTCCCTGTGAGCTATAATCTCCAGCTATTCAACTGTAATGTCAATCGACATCTCCAGTTGCCTTGATCTATCCACTACCCTCATCCTTTCTTCTATCACTCCTGTCTGATCTTGCTCTAAATTTTCTGTAACCCCTTGCGTCCTAGTGGCTTCCCGCCTTGCTAGGGGTGAAAAAAACAAAAAAAAACTAAGGCCGTTCAATACTCACTTTCCACCGGTTGAACAGTGCTAGAGAAAAATGACTTAATGCCCAGCCACTGGTTGAACGGTGGGTAAACACTTGTAAATATTTTTATATCTACCGTGAAACATTGCATACCAATTATTTGCGAATTTTGACTCAGGAGTTCAGGCAGACGTTTTAAAATTGTTCAGGAATGCAGGGCTCAAACGGTTAAGTAGAGAGAACAATAAAATAAAAGGATTCAACATGACAGACGATAACGATTGACATTTCATTTAAAGTTTTCAAATATCAAATTTGATTAGAAAACAAGAAGTCAGAAGAGAGAAGTGAGAAAGAAGAAATTGTTTGTACAGAATTTCAACTTACAGCCACTCTAGTACATTTCAATTGTAAAATAATAAGACCTATCTACCAATCTAGTACTGCGCTTAAATTGATAAAGTCTTGGTACCATAGATTCATCAGAACAATTACCATAAAAGTATTTATAGAAAACGTACAGAGAAGATACGTTACGGCGCTGGGAAAGTAAGTAAAACCGAGATGTCAAATCAGGATCAATAAAATTGCATATTCTTCATTGGATTTTATCTAGAATGCCTAAATATACAGACGGGTCATCGGACCTTATGTTGCAACCATCTTCAATGCATGGAGGTATTGTAGACTTATAAATATGTAAGATAGATTCAGGAGAAAAAGATTGTCCAGCACGATACAGTGTTATGCGAAAATGTGTCAAATATATGATGTGACCACTTGCCTAAATTAATTGATTTGTTTGTTGAACGGCACATCAACTCCTCATGGGTTCTTTAATAAAAAAAAATAATATTCTTGGAAGTTTTGAATATGTTATTCTGCATTCACAACTGAATAGTTGGTAACCAGTATTTTTGCATATGCACCCTTGTTCAAATTAATTGAAACAACCGCTTTAGTTTCCTTTCTTTCACCACACCGTCACTTTTAGACCCACTGGAGTGAAAGGGTGTAAACTATTTCTATTTTTGCCCCAAATTAGGTCATTTGGAGTGGTGTGCAGCGATATGAATCAATTTTCGAGGTTATGATAAAATTTGTTTCGCCTTGAAAAAAATATTCATCACGCCCAGACATATTGTCTCGACTGTCGATTAGTTGTCCTACGGCTTATTGTCTACGAAAATTGTAACGCTGTACGGCCACACTGGCAAGTCTTACCAGTGATAAAATCAAATTTTCTATAGACTGGCCCGGAAACATTCCTGATTTAAATCCAATGTGATTACTCTGCAAGGAACGACTTCGTGGAATAGACATACGCAGTAATAATATATGCACTGAGTCATGTTTCATTTGGAAAATACGAAAAAGTAAATAATATCGGAATTATTCGTTTTGTTTCAATTAATTTGCAAAAAGGTGTAGGTGATCATGGCTCTCCACATCTTCCTATATAATTAAATTGCTCATGGGTGTACTTGTTTGTGTTTACATAATTACTAGAGGCGATAGATGTGTTTTATGTTGTAGTTTTATTGAAGTTATATTTTGTAATGCAGTTTGATTTAAGAAATTTTAGGACATCATATGGATTAATATCATTAAATAGTTTGTTTTTTTTTTGTTGTTTAGTTGATTTTGTTAAGAAGGATATCTACCTTTATGGGTTAATTTATGTCAATATCTCAATATTTTGTACCCAATGTTATGCCCTGAACTAGAGAATATGTATTGTTGGTAATTTTTTTTATATAAGAATGAATTGTTGGTATATTTACTATAAACATGTATTTTTTGTATTTGGAGGATTGAATATTTCCCCATAACATGTGATAAGGAGAGAGAGGTGGATAAGGATAGAGACCTGGAGATAAGGGGAGAGAGAGGGAGGGATAAAAGGAGAGAGGGGGGATAATGAGAGAGGGGAGATAAGGAGAGAGGAAAAGGAGGGTGAAAGATAGGTATATTATATATATATATATATATATATATATATATATATATATATATATATATATATATATATATAAAACAGTTTTAGGATTAACATACTTTTTATAGATACAAATATTTAAGTAAATGCTCTGTTTATAATAAGCAGTATTAAACAACATTTACCGGCCTGAATGTCCGAGAAGTTTTCACAGAAAATATTCGTCCTCCGACAGGATTCGAACCTGTAGATGTACGTGAGAGATTCCTGGAAGATTGAAGTTTAAATAGAGCAAAACCGAACGCTCCTTCGTGGCCAAATCGGTAAGGGCACGTCAAGCTAAATGACGGTTCCGTATAGGATACAGGTTCGAATCCTGTCGGAAGACGAATATTTTCTGTGAAAATTTCTCGGACATTCAGGCCGGTAAATGTTGTTTAATACTGTTTATTATAAAGCATTTACTTAAATATTTGTATCTATAAACAGAATGTTAAACATAAAAATATCTTAAAATAATTGTCGGACTTTGTCCATTTCATTATATATATATATATATATATATATATATATATATATATATATTAATTGTCATAGATTCCGAATGATGATTTTACCAGATAAGCGGGCTTTGTTATTGGAATAGTGGACATGGGAACAACCGCAATTAAGCGGTGGTTCCACGTTCCTCAAGACATTTCATCTTCCGATCAGACGCCTTGCTGCCGGCTGTAGTTTATCGTCATACCCAGGACTAACTAGAGATTTAAAAATTATATATCATATTGATGAGTTGCGTTTTTGTTTTTTGTTTTTTTATTTTGTACACATTTATAGCCTTACCCGTCGTCGAGTAAGTATCAACAACCTGATGTCACGACTATCCTATTGATACTCAAAATGTAAATGCAATGTCATTGGTTATCTTCTGTCTTCTTAATTCCTGTTTGTTTATTCTTCTATAAGCTTTATAGTGACATTTTTTCTATGTCCTCACACTTAATAACCCCTTGGATCTTGCTGACTTTATTGCCTTGCTTAGGGTGAAATGATTAAAAAGAAACATGTAAATAGTATAAATAATTATTGGTATCCACTTATAACCCATTAAAGTCCATTGTTCCAAAAATGAGATGACGGGAAATAATGGGTTAAAGCTAAATAAACCCCTCTTTCTTTTGATACCTTCTATATCGGAATCGATAAAACCAAAGCTAATGATCGCTTTCGGCAAAATACTCTTTGTAAAAAATTAGAAAGTGAACGTTGAAAAAAAAAAAAGCTGTTTTAAGAAATAATTGATTTTTTTTCTAATCTCCAAGGGCATTTTATAATATCGTGTAAATTACTTGTTGGGAAATTTATAAGACGCTTTTATTTTCGTTTTAAAAGCAGAGACGACAATCAAAAGAGAAATCAAGAGCATTTCGATGAAGAGAGGAGACATTAAAACGTAATAAAAGTGAATTTTGACAACGACTGCCGTCACAAATAGAAATGCAGTTTGAGTGAAGCGGCTGGTTCAAATAATGTAGATCGTTAAGACGACAGCGTTTCCGGTCAATTAAAGAGTCCTGTCTTGTAAATTTGATTTTTAATGAAATGGAAGATAAAGTACTTTCGATATTTACCAAACTGTTCTTAGTACTGTAAAAAAAAAGACTAATTGAGATAAACGAAGGCAATGTTCTTCCAATGTTCATGTCGAACAAAGCCCACTTATCTGGTAACATCATCATTCGAAATCTATGTCAGTTAATATATATATATATATATATATATATATATGTCAGTTAATATCTAGCTTTCACCTCCTCTCACTCTCTCCCTATATCCCTCTCTCTCTTTATCGCCCCTCTCTCTCCTTTTCCCCCTCTCTCTCGTTATCTCCATCTCTCTTCCTCCTTATCTCCTTCTCTCTCCTTATCTCTCTCCTTATTTCTCTCTCTCCTTACTTCCCTCTCTCTCCCCTTATCTTTCTCTACGTCTTTATCTATCTCTCCCTCTATCTATCTATCTATCTATCTATCTATCTATCTATCTCATTTAATACCTATATATCTATGACTGTTTGTTAAAAGCTATATACCTATGCCTTTTCTCACTCTCTCCCTCCCTCTTTCTAATCATCTTTCGCTCTATGTCTTTCTCTCTCTCTCTCACTCTTTCTCCTACACCCTTTTTCTGTCTCTCTTTTTTTCTACCACTGTCTTTCAATCTTTTTCTCTCTCTCCCTCTCTCTTTCTCTCTTTCACTCTGTCTCTCTTTTGTCTCTTACTCTTTCTCAACCTCTCTCTCTCTCATTCTCTCGCTCTTTCTCTCTCTCACTCCTTCTCTACCACACCCTTTCTCTGATTCTCTTTTTCTCTGTCTCTCTCTTTCAATCTTTCTCTCTCACTCTTTCTCTCTCTCTCTTTCACTCTGTCTCTGTCTCACTGTTTATCTCTCTTCCTATTTCACTCTTTCTGTCTCTTACTCTTTCTCTCTCACTCTCTCTCTTTCACTCTGTCTCTCTCTCACTCTTTATCTCTCTTCCTATTTCACTCTTTTTGTCTCTTACTCTTTCTCAACCTCTCTCTCTCTCATTCTCTCGCTCTTTCTCTCTCTCCTTCTCTCCCACACCCTTTCTCTGATTCTCTTTTTCTCTGTCTCTCTCTTTCAATCTTTCTCTCTCACTCTTGCTCTCTATCTCTTTAACTCTGTCTCTCTCTCACTTGTTATCTCTCTTCCTATTTCACTCTTTTTGTCTCTCACTCTTTCTCAACCTCTCTCTCTTTCTCAACCTCTCTCTCTCTCTCTCTCTCTCTCATTCTCTTGCTCTTTCTCTCTCTCACTACTTCTCTCCCACACCCTTTCTCTGATTCTCTTTTTCTCTGGTTCTCTCTTTCAATCTTTCTCTCTCACTCTTTCTCTCTCTCTCTCTCTCACTCTTTATCTCTCTCATCATCCCCGTCATCATCATTCCTATGACCGAGTGTGATCGTAGGGCCGCTACGCAATTTGGCACCTGACCATTTCCCTACACATACCTGTGTGCAATGCCGGACAGGTTTTCATTCATGCGTCTTGTGCAAGAAGACCCGGCGACTCTCATCGCTCTCCAGGTAAAAACCACCGCTGACTTCACCGAACTTGAAGACTCGCTTTCATCTCGGACACGTGGCCATTGATTCCATCGGAAGCAAGCTCCGTCCTTGTAGATGAATTCACTCTAAGAAGCCGTCCGCCCGACGATGCTGTGCCATCACAGCACTGGCTCCATCCATAGCTATAGATCCCAGTATAACCCCGTGTGATAAATGGCCGTTGACCCTACAAGAGTATTCTCACAACTTTTGGCAGTGTTTTTTTTTTTTTAGTCAGGCTAGCTATTTGCTACACTACAGGGTGACAGAAAGGTAACTCCCTATTTTATGTATGAGTGACCATCCAGGAGTTTTTTTTCTTTGGGGTTGGTTAAAGGAGCAGGTCTACTATACAAGACCAAGATTTGGAAGAACTTGAAGGGAGAATACAAGAAGTTATGTCTTCCATACCACAAGAGTTTCTGGTGAAATCAGATGACGCGATTCCTGGTCGGCTCGAGAAGCTGGTAGCGAAATCTGGTGCCCATATCGAATTTAAAAAAAAAAAAAAATTCATGCTAAACGTTTTCCTCTCAAATCTATTTCTTGTAAAAATTATAGTTAATAAATGAATTATAAGTATGGGAGTAACTTTTCCATCACTCCCCAGAAAAGCCTGGTGTGGGAACCAGTTTGGTCGCAGGTAACCATGCAGATTATTCAGGTTGGTAGCATTGGCTTATATGATATCAGTAGCTCTCATAGATTGACCTGGCATCATAAAAGAAAGTAGCTTCATTCTTTTTTTCATACTTGTCCCTATTTCTCTTTTCTACAATTTACTTTTTCTTTTACGTTCTTCTAGTATTTAAAAACTTATTTTATATTTTTTTATGCTTTTCTGTCATTTTCTACAACCGTTTTTATTTATTCCCCTTTATTTTTATTTTTTTTTTTATTTTATTTTATTTATTTTATACCCCTTTATTTTTATTTATTTTATTTTATTTATTTTATATTATTTTATTTATTTATTTTATTCCCCTTTATTTTTATTTATTTTATTTTATTTTATTTTATTTTATTTTCTTTCTTTTCTTTTATTTTATATTATTTTATTTATTTATTTTATTCCCCTTTATTTGTATTTATTTTATTTGATTTGATTTACTTTATTCCTTTATTTTTATTTATCTTATTTTATTTTGTTTATTTTCTTTTCTTTTATTTATTTTCATTTCTTTTATTTATTTTCTTCTATTTTATATTATTTTATTTATTTATTTTATTTTATTTTATTTTATTTATTTTATTCCCTTTATTTTTATTTATTTTATTTCATTTATTTTTTTTTATTTTCTTTTCTTTTATTTAGTTTTCTTTTATTTTATATTATTTTATTTATTTATTTTATTTTATTTTATTTATTTTATTCCCCCTTTATTTTTATTTATTTTTATTTTATTTATTTTATATTATTTTATTTATTTATTTTATTTATTTTATTCCCCTTTATTTTTATTTATTTTATTTTATTTTATATTATTTATTTTATTTATTTTATTCCTTTATTTTTATTTATTTTATTTTATTTGATTTATTTTATTTTATTTTCTTTCTTTTCTTTTATTTTATATTATTTTATTTATTTATTTTATTTTATTTTATTTATTTTATTCCCCCTTATTTTTATTTGTTTTATTTCATTTATTTTATTTTATTTATTTTCTTTTCTTTTATTTAGTTTCTTTTATTTTATATTTACTTATTTTATTTATTTTATTCCCCTTGTCTCTATTTTATTTTATTTTATTTTATTTATTTTATTTTATTTTTTTATTTATTCCCCTTTATTTTTATTTATTTATTTTATTTTATTTATGTTATTTTGTTTCATTTATTTTCTTTTATTTTTTTTCTTTTATGTATTTCGCTTCTTAACTTCACACTATTTTATTTATTTATCTTTTTTTTTTTTTTTGTTATTTGTCTTTATTTAAGACCTTGCTTTCTTTCGTTTCTATTTCATAGGAATTGAACTACGGGACAACTCGTGGATAAAAAAGTTGATTTGTTAAATTTGGCGTTATAGTGGTTGTGAGTTCAATCCCTGTGTCAGGTCGTGTGTACTTTTACTCAGCGATCAATAACAGAATACTACTAAATAAAAATAAGAACTAGACGATATCTTCAGACATGAGCAATGGGACGAGAACAGTCTACTCCCGTAGATTAAATAAAGGGTTCAGTTCAGAATTCCCAGCAGGTCATCCAGATCTATACATACACCTGAGGATGACCGAAGGCACAAAAGCCGAAACAACAAAGATGAGGAAAATAGTCTGAATGTAAATAGTGTAAATAATCCTTTCTTTCTTATTTCATGTAGTTTTACTTAATTTTATTTTTCAAGAATATTTTTTTCTTTTCTAGAACTATTTCTCCGTTTTTTTTATATTTTATTTTTAAAACATCTTTTCTTTCCTTTGAAAATTCTTTCTTTTTTTCATCATTTTCTTCATTCTTTCTCTCTGTCGCTCGTTCTTAGAGAATTATTTTTATGACACTATTTTTCTTTCTTTTCTTCATTCCCTATTTTTTTTTTGTTTAAATTTCGTTCCAGATACAATTCTTCTTCTTTTCTCTTTCCTTCTTAACGTGTAATTTATCATCCAATTTTTAATATATTCTCCTTCCGCATTATTTTCTTGTTTTCTTCCTTTCTTACCCTAAATATATTCATTCCATTTGTTTTTCAAAAAGCACTTTCCTTTCGCTTTTTTCTTTCGCTTTAATTCTTTCTGTCTTTCATTCTGTTGATTTTAATAACCTCTCAATTTTTATTCTGCTTCTCGATCCGACGTCAACGATTCTGGCAATCAACCAACATTTACGGCTGACTGATTGCTTGAGATATTAGAATAGTCTGGGACATGGCCAACGTGGATAGAATATCCTTTGGAAGTAAACGCTTACAACCCTACCTAACTTGCCTTATCTACATGATGAGGCGGCCATATTGGTATTTAATAAGATGAAATTAGTCGCAAGTGCATTGCCATGAGTAAAAACCAAACTCATTTCAGTTCTGGCTACAAAAACATGGCAAGGACAGTAATAATAGTAGTTTGCAAAACGAGTTTCCTATAAATGAGCCAGAGAAATGCCCTAATTTTTTTAAATGTTCTTACTACCTGTTCGTTTGGGCACAGTCTAAATTGTTGCGGGGCGTCAAGCAGAAAAATTTATATAGGGTAATACGATCGAAGCAAGGACAACCAAAAGGTGAGGATTTCAAAATGTAAGCTAAATTTTATTCATCAATCTGGTCGAAAGTATGTACAGGAACTGTTTGGAGTAGTTCAAACGTGAAGTCGGTGAGTGCCAATCGAAGGATCGTTTTGGTTCAGGGCGGCAGCTCAGAGGCAGGCAGATGGAACAGCTGTATCCGAGGTCCAGTCAATCCTTGCATGTTCGCCCTTAAGCGGACCGCGTCGGGGTTCAGGAAGAGAGACGATCGGCGTAGGCAGTGCTGAGGTAGCCTGTCTGTCCTTAGGAAGATGGTTGCATAAGAATGTGAGTTGGTAATGCTTGGAAGGGCTATCGCAAGGGTCGGCAACCTACGGCCCGCGGGCCGGATCCGGCCCGCGAGCCTGATTACCAATGACTCTATTTTTAACATGAGAGACGGAGCTTTCGAATTAGACTATCTGCCAGTTATATTTCATGAGACTTATTTTACCAAGTTGCGTTGCCTACGTTTAATGTCAAATAATGGATACATAAAAGATAACAGAAGCAAAGGGAACGATAAAGTGAAAGAGGCCAGGGAGGGACTGACACATGAGGAAGCAGAAATCTAAAGACAGTTAAACATACGCGCATTATACATACATGCCTCATGAATGTGTGGATGATACCGCATGTGTACGTACGTAAGTGTATAAGTTTGCAACTATTTGTACTCTTATGTATGGGTATATGCGCTTCGTGTGTGTGTGTGTGTGTGTGTGTGTGTGTGTGTGTGTGTGTGTGTGGTTTGTTTGTGGAAGAATTTTCAATAACAGTTTCAAACCTACACGTCATAATTTCATCCATTTCACTTCGGTTGATTTTTTTCACTTTGAAGTATTTTGTCGTTCCTTGAGGAAAAGTAATTTTTGTTAGGAGTTTTTAATTTTAGATTTTCTTTTGTTTTTCTGATTTCTCAATGTTTATTTTCATTATGGTTTTAAATATTTAGGTTGACAGGGGTATGTATATGTAATTTTCCTTAATTTTTCATTAATGACCTTTGTCGGCCCGCGACCCGTCATTATAACACGATCCGGCCCGCGGGATCGAATGAGATGCCGACCCCTGGGCTATCGCATAAGAATCTGGCTTGGGCTGCTGCTGCTGCGATCGGCTACAAGACTGGGTGCGGCTGGCTTCACCGGTGGTGGCAGCTGCGTCTGCTGCTAAGTTTGGGTTCTTCAGTGGTCAGCTCTACCCCGGAAACGTCTTATTGGTGGAAGAAATCGGCTGGCTTTTGTCTTGGCCGCGGTTAGGCACCGTTGCCTGGTTAACAACATTTTTTGGTTGTCGACTAAAAATTACCTTCAACGTTTTGAATGTACACATGGGTTTCATTTGGACACCATCTGTATATAAATTAGTTTCTGGTCATTATTTTTAGTTAGGAGGACTTGTGTATGTTTATGTTTCATTTTTGTGTTTCGATTTCTAAAAACGCTGAGTCACCGGAAATTAACGGCATTCGTTCTGTTTTCCGTGGTGACGCTTTCAGACGTTTGAGTAGCCGGCAGTAACTGCCGGCCGGGTGCGATAAAATTATTGAATGCTGCGACAATATATAAGAATATATGAAAATAATACCATTTTCTTAAAACGTATATGAGAAGTAAAGAAAAAAATGAATGGGAAATACCAGTGCTAGAATGAGATAAAATACAAAAGATGAGAAAAGGCATAGGAAGAAATGTCAGTCTATGTATATAGAAGGAGCTCAACCTCGTAGAAATCTAGAATGTGAATGGATTTATAAATAAAAAAAATAACTTATTCGTTTAACAAATACAGGAGAAAAGCTATAGACTCTGGGAGTGTCTAAGGGGAGCAAAGAAAAATTCTAAAAATCACACTACGTAAAACACATTATTAATGGATACAAATCTTTTTTTTTTTTTTTTTTTTTTTTGTTACGAGTATTAAAAATTTACAAGATAGCACTCTTACATACATAAGAAAAGACTTCCAGAAATAATATATCTGAGAGACCTATTTCTGTTTTCCATTAACATGGCTGATCCTATTCTCTAGGAGAATGACTCATTCCGCTTTCTTAGACTGACATTATCGGATGACATGAAGTGAAAAGACTATATTGAATCCATTTCTAGGTTAGCTGCTAAGAAAGTTGGTTCACTGTGACGTGCTAGACCTTTTTTCTCTCCAGTTTATACGTCTACCGTTCACCGTAAAGTGGCTTCCCTGTGCCTTTTCTATAAATATTTCCATGTTAATTATTCGGAGCTAGGCTTGACGAATGTAAACGGAGTACTAGATTGGCAGCTAGGTCTCATCAATTTACAGTTAAATTGGCTAGATTCAACCGTAATTTTATTCGAAAAATTACATTCTTCAGAAGACTTCATGATAAATTTATATATATATATATATATATATATATATATATATATATTATTATATTGTGCTTATCAAACAATATGAAAGGGACTAACTTAAAATAAATAGAAAAACTTGTCCATATTATTTAATGAAACATGCATCAATATATATATATATATATATATATATATATATATATATATATATATATATATATATATATATATACACACACACACCTGGTCAAAATCTTCAGACCAGATACAAAAGGGTTAAAAATATATAAAATACTGTTACTTTAATCAAAATATATTTCCGAAACATTTACATTTAATTAGAAAATGTCGTTTATCAACAAACAAGTGAACATTTTAAGCCTTATTTGATTAATTTAAACAAACATTGAATTTTTTGTTGGTCATAAAGATAAGACCATGTAAATAAAAATAACAAATACAGAACAAATAAGTCACAACGACAATTTAATTCTTAATATATCCCCCATTTTTGCGAATTACTTCAAAAATTCGCTTTGACATACTCATTATTATATCTGCATGTTAGGAGATTGGCATGTTCGCCATGAGGCTTAAACTGAAGCACGAAACTGAAGCACAGTTTCAAATTGCGATCCATGTTTATAAACATCCTTTGCCATCCATTAAATGGAAAATCCTAAAACAAGCCAGAACTTGCAAATCTTTGAACGTACATTGTTTTTATGTTTGCTAGAAAACATATGTATTATTGGAGTTTTGAACAACACCCTATTATTAAATCAAAGATATGAAACCACTGTTTTTTGTAGGCATATTAAAGATCTAACATTTTGCTAAATGTCTAATTCTATAACTCTAAATCTTTAAAAATATAACTCACCTCCTTTGATATACTTCCTACCCTCCTATACACCTCTCCACTAATTTATCTTAGATTATGATTCTTAAAATGTTTTTGCATATATATAATACTAGTATTACTTTCAGATAAATTGATTTACACCCATACTTATTCTACACGTTATACAGTCCGACAAAATTTACTTATAAAAGTTATATTAATATTCCATACTTTTATATACTTTTCTACTTGTATTTTAATTTCTAAATCAAAACTAATTTTTTAACCCGAGTAACTTATGTATTCAACATACCAAGAAGAAATCACCAACTCTAAATTTATTAATTTACAAAACGCTTTAATTAATTACAAAATTAGTAGTGATAACTCCAGCCTAAATATATGCAATTCAGCTTTAGCTTATGTTTGTTTTGGGGGGTTGGGGGGTTTTTAGGGTTTTTTTTGTGGATTCCGGGATGAAATCCAGTACCAATAAATAACAAACGTCAAGAAGGAATATAGGAAAATAAATGTATTAATGTAATAATACAAACTGGTAATGCAGATTAGTAGTTCCAGGAATGCGGGTTAGTAGCAAAATATGTACGCAGTCTTTGGTATTGAAGTATCGCTGTATGACTTCTTACGTGCTCGCTCACTGTGACTCTTGCTCGCTACGTCCGTTCTGGTTTGTGCTCGTTCGTCCTTCTTTCTCTTTCTTCTCCCGGGTATTCACTAGCAGTAGTATATGTATACCCTGGGTGAGTCCATTTGTGTCAAAAGGGGAGAACGCCTCAACAGTTTTTTTTGTTTTTGTTTTTTAAAAAAAAAAATTCCAAATTACTACTATAACTATCGTTTGAATTTATCCCTCCTACCTTATTCACCTTATTACCATCTCCTGTTCCCACCTTCCCCCCCCACACACATCACCCTTCGAAGACTTAGAAATGCTGTGCCTAAACATTTGACCGTTGTTATCGAAATCAAATTTTTCTAGTCTGGCCCTCACTTTAACACCTCAACGATGCTTCATGAAACTGCTATCAACAACCACTAATGTTTTACTCCGTCACCTTTTTGCTTTATGTATTTTTTGTCAAACAAATGCACAAAAGGAAGTGACGTTTCACATGCGGCTTGCTTACGAACAGAATTGTTCATTACCATTTTGTTTCTCACCAGTCGAAGTACAATTGAAATGCACTGAAACGAAGTTGCATCTTTGTAGTGAGTAAACTGTCCATATGAAAAATTATAATACATATATATATATATATATATATATATATATATATATATATATATATATATACAGAAAGAACAGTAAGATAGTGTTATAGGATCTTACCCATAATAATAATAATGGACTATTTCATACTTAATAAATACTGCGCCTCAGGAGTTCAAGTCGAGTCAGTAGTTCAAGTCGAATCAAGAGTCGAGTCAGAGGCAGTCCGAAACAGAGTCGCGTTCAGACAATTACTGAAAGAATTTGGAATAGTGATACTGGTCGAGACTACATTGTTCTCTCTACTAAACCTGATTGTTCATACTAACACTTCTACTTCTCTGTATATATTCCTGTTTGTAATATATCGGTGTTATTCCATACATGTGTTCGATTTCTTTTGTATTGGTTCACCGTGGTACAAGGAACCGGACCATAACAGATATATAATCCGGTGTTCTTATAGATATTTTTATTTTTCTTATAGATATTTTTATTTTTCTTATGCGTTTACATACATATACATATTATATATATATATATATATGTGTGTATTTTGCATATATATATATATGAATTGGATCGTATTTACGATTCCAATGGAATAAATTATGACCATGGATTATTAGTGTTTAAGCCTTTTTATTATATCCTTACTCTGTCCTAGACATTGAGTTCTACCTGGATTCTTCCTCTTGGAAATTTTTTTTCTAAAAATATACATTTATGGGTATTTATATATTTTGCATATGTATGTTTATTTTCCACTAATATTATATATATATATATATATATATATATATATATATATATATTCATGATGAGTTATATATTATAATAATGAATTTACAAATATATATATATTCATAAAAAGTTGACAAAGATATTATATATCATATTATGTATATAGTCAATTTTTAACACTTAGTCATATATCTTGTGTCCATTCCAATCCCAGCAGACACTTTCCTTACTTAAAAATTGTGAATAACAAAAGAATATCACTATCAAAATGTGAAAAGTATAACAGCTACTATCTCATATCAACATTTCATATGTAAGTAACCAGGCTTCGACTACTTCTCTTGAACTAGGCACTTAGGAGCAAGAAGGGAGATTAAAAACAAATCGTTAGGACTATAAAACTAGAGCCGGCCGGCCATCGGTAGCGAGAGGCCGAGTCGACAGTTTCGTATACTGGGCGCCCGCCGAGAGACGAAGGCTTTGCGACCAAGTACGAACTAAGAGAAGGGCTACTGCAACCCAATTAGTTTAAGATGTAATAAATGTAAATGACATAATATGATATCCATTAAACGATTTGGAAGTGAAATAATCATTCTTTAATTAGACATGAAAGCTTAAAGCACTTGGGATGACACTTATCTAACTCCCATCACACTCGACCAAATATTTGGGTCTGAGATGAGTCTGGTCTGGGAGATGTAATTCATGACGTTTCCGTATTAAACTAGAAAGTGGGTGGAAGTAGTTCAAGCTCCTTAAAAGCGGGACATTTTGTTAGACAACCAGTCCCCCTGCCGACAAGTGTTACAAGTAGGACCCCTATTTAAAAGCTTGTTTTTTTTTCTTTTTCCAACCTAGTAGTAGTTTTACAGTATCTGTGTAGACGCCCATAAATAAACCAGGCTGATTGCGTCGGCGTTTTCTCTTCGCTAGTAACCTTCAGCTTATTTTGAGCTGAGCTCTTCAACTAATTTTTGTGAGCCTCTCCCCTTTTTACAAAAGATGGACTCGTCCAAAGTAGACTTATACTGACAGACAGAATACCTGCTGTTGAGATTCGTCGAGATACAGTCTCTGACTGTGTTCGACGTCTGTCTGCTTTGGCAGAGAGGAACCCGGACGAAGCTTTGCCGAAGGGAAAAGTTTCGTCCGGGGAAGTAGACAGGCCCTGAACCCGTCTCGGCGGGTTCAAAGGGGATATTTTTGGCCGAGCCTACGGGCTCGGAGATACCCACTTTAAACTCGGCCTTGTGCTACATATATTCCTCGTGGGTGGAATATTAAATACTGAGATACGTCGAGATATAGTCTCGACGTCAGTCGAACTCTCTGCTTTGGCAGAGAGGGGGCCGGGCGAAGCTTTGCCGAAGGGCAAATTTCCGTCCGGGGAGGTAGACAGTTCCCGAACCCGCTTATGCGGGTTCAAAGCGGATATTTTTTGGCTGAACCTACGGGCTCGGAGAAACCCACTTTAAACTCGACCTTGTGCCGCATACATTCCTCGTGGGTGGACTGTTAAATATCGAGATACGTGCAGATACATTGAGAAAGTTTGAGAGATACAAGAGTCCGGAGAGAGAGAGATGATTACGGCTTTACTTACAGAGACTTGTACATATACTTTCTACTAACCCGCATTCCTGGACTACTAATCTTCACTTCAAGTCTGTATTCTTACGTTTAGTACACTTATTTTTCTATCTCAACTACAGACGTTGTTCATTTATTTGTGCAGGATTCCATTCACAGAATACACAACAGCTTGGACCCACACACAAAAAAATTTCTCTCTCGTCAACACAACACTAATCTATGGAGGTAGAGTGTTCTTGTCGTGCTATACATATCTAGGGATATTTTGTCATGCTTTTCTTTAGTACCGTTTAGTTATTGATAGCCATGTTTTCACCGAGACTAAGTCTATACAACTAGATCCTAAGACAGAATTCACAATTATTATGTCAACAAATTCACGAGGCAATACTTTGATATATAGTAGTATTCCTAACAACCAGAAGGCTTTCCGGATACCAGGAATTGTTTACAAAGCCCTGATATGAGGGGTTATATTTAGTTTAAAGTTATTTAGTTCTTTAACTGGTATGAGGTTTAACTTTTATTTTCAATGTTTTATAGTATAAAAAAATAATAGTAAATGAAATATAACTGAAACGATTTTTAAGAAAAAAAAGAATAACATATTCCACGTTTGCAAATTACGTAAATTAAATATGCCACGTATGCAAAACAAATAATGTAACGAGGATTTTTTTAATCGCTGTTGCATGATGATTCTTTCTCTTCTAATGTCATTCTCAACTTTTTCCGCATTTCGTTTTGATTTTGTTCTTGAAATTTTTTAAACGAAAGACACTTTTTAACTCTGCATGCGTTATTGCAATTGTCATAAAACTAACAACCTTTTAAATAGCTTGTTCAATTTCAGTTCTGGTTACAGCAAAATCATCTTTTTTTATTTCCTTGTTCATTGTGACAGTGTGAACGCTGGAGAATAGTTTCTTTGGAAGATTTTGTATCATACAATGTCGACTTCCTTATGTTGAACTCAGCCATTAGTTACAACGAACTTTCACCAGCGTCTAGTCTATTTAAAATTTCCACTTTTTGCGATAACTCCAAAGGTGTTCTTTTCCACGTATTCCCATCATCTTTTGCACCAATACAAGCAATTAGTGTGAAAAAAAGCATAAGCAATTATACAAAGTAAATTTCCTGAAATCAGTTCAAATATACACATGAAAATCATGTCCAGATAGGTCAGATTCTGGATATGAGGCATTCCGAATATGAGAGATACCGAATATGAGAGATTCCGAATATGAGGGATTCTACTTTACTAACATCATTGTCCCGTGTGACCGAAATTCTCTGATGTAAATGGATGAAAGTCTGGGACACAAAAGCTGAAACATTATAGCAACAACAACGATGTGGACAATAGTCCAAATATAAATATTGTAAATAATGATACCTCCTCATCCCAGAAATTCAGACAGAAGGCGATCAGGTGATAATAACAACAAAGATGAGGACAATAGTCCGAATATAAATAGTGTAAATAATGATACCTCCTCATCCCAGAAATTCAGACAGAAGGCGATCAGGTGATAATAACAACAAAGATGAGGACAATAGTCCGAATATAAATAGTGTAAATAATGATACCTCCTCATCCCAGAAATTCAGACAGAAGGCGATCAGGTGATAATAACAACAAAGATGAGGACAATAGTCCGAATATAAATAGTGTAAATAATGATACCTCCTCATCCCAGAAATTCAGACAGAAGGCGATCAGGTGATAATAACAACAAAGATGAGGACAATAGTCCGAATATAAATAGTGTAAATAATGATACCTCATCCCAGAAATTCTGATAGAAATTACTGTCACTTGTTCACAAATCTGATTAAACTTTTACTTAATTAATAAGATGTTTGTTACGTTAAACTGATAAAATCTGTAAATTAAGGACGAGAAGTTGTGAAGAGATATGCTTGCTTAGGTTCTGAAATAGCACACAGAAGAAGAAAATTTAATAAAAGTTAGGTGTGAAATGTTAGTTTTTAGCAAAAGACAACCAGAGACTAATATATTACTTTCTTTGATGAAATTTTCCTGAAAAAAATGTCTGCCATATTAATTTTCCCAATCACTCTAAATCAGTCAATTGCACAAACCGTGACCAATTAGCGTTAAAAGTTGGACAAACCTCCACAAATTTTCTCCAGGGAGTTTTATTTGAGAAACAGTTGTGAGTCGGGAGAATTTCTTTTATTTTCTTGAAAAAAATATGCCGAGAGAGAAATGTAAAGAAATCATAGACAGCAGACTGGAAGTTAAATTTTACACATGAGACTTTTCCCTGTTTTTGCATAAAGCTACGTTCTGAAATCAATAGAGAAAACGTTTTGTGCATGCTGAAAATACATAAACACACTGACGTGCCAAAAGTCATAAAGTAGTAGTATGTAAAGGATTTGGTAGATAGCGCCAACAGACATTGACACCATGGAAATAATCAGAACTATATCATTTGTGATCTGGTATTTAGTAAGTCAGTGTGAACACCCAGTCGGCAGCTCATAACAAAATGGCTGCAGGACGAACGGAATATTCTATTTCTGAAACTTGGGGCCATTTGACTTGATTCGATATTAGATATAAAATATGTAACCGGAAGATATTACTGTCATCATGAATAGAGAAAATGTGACCTACGACAGCGATCTACTCTGCGTTCCTTTTTGTAAAGGAAACTACCCTTTGACCCCGGATGCTTTACTACTTGAGCACGATAATCACGTGTGAATTAATAAAAATATCGGATTAAAAATAAACCCGTTAATTCTTTAGATTAATTCATTCTACAAATAATTTCATGGTAATTGTTCTAATGGACTCTCCTACACGGTATCTAGACTCTCCGAATTTAAGGGCAGTACTAGTTTGGCGACAAGGTTTCATCATTTTACAATGGAAATGGAAAATGCAAAGCGTAAATTCTATTCAAACAGTTTCTTCCTTCGCACTTCTTGCATGTGGAACTCTCTTTCGGATTCTTGCTTCCTTTTCAGCTTAGAGCTTAAAACATTTAAATGCAATGTCAATCGTCATTTACTGTTTTCTTAATTCGTGTTCTTTTATTGTCTTCTCCCCTTTCTACTATATCTATTTCATGTTTTCTATGATTCAGTAATTCCTTGCATTCAAGTGGCTTTATTGCTTTACGTGGAGTGAAATGATTAAAAAAAAAAAAAGATAGATAGATAGATAGATAGATAGATAGATATGAATAGAGCCAGATAGATAAATAGATAGATAGATAGATAAAAACAGTCTGACATACATACACACACACACACACACACACACATATATATATATATATATATATATATATATATATATATATATATATGAACAGACTGAGATAGGATACTAAAATAGATAGATAGATAGATAGATAGATAGATAGATAGATAGATAGATAGATATGAACAGTCAGATATAGATATGAACAGACTAAGCTAGATAGCAAGGTATATAGATAGATAGCAAGGTGATGTTAATACTAGTAAAATCATAATGATAGTGATCCACACAAAAACACGCACACACAAATATATATATATATATATATATATATATATATATATATATATATATATATATATATATATATGTTAAAATTAGGAGATCAGTCGATTTCACTACCTGCACACAAGTCAACATCAGCAGGGTCAGCAGGCAGTATAATTTCAGAAATTCGTGTTATATCCTCAGGATTGTCCCATGTCCCCGCCTAGTGGACTAAAGCAATTGATCAAAAATTTGATATTGCAGTAATTGTGAGTTCAATCTCTACTGCGTGGTATTTCAGACTTCAAGTTTTGGTGATACTTAATATAATATTTAGCTCATATTTTCTAACTCTCAGTAATTCCATGCATCTTAGTGGCTTTATTGTTTTACGTGGGGTGAAATGTTTAAAAAAATGGAAAAAGTTAGATACATAGATAGATAGATAGATAGATAGATATGAATAGACTGACATAAATATGAAGAGACTGAGAATAGATAGATAGATAGATAGATAGATAGATAGATAGATAGATAGATAGAAACAGTCTGAGATAGATATATAGATATGAAGAGACTGAGAGATAGATGAAGAGACTGAAATAGATAGATAGATAGATAGATAGATAGATAGATAGATATGAATATACTGACATAGATATGAAGAGACTGAGATAGATAGTTAGATAGAGGCTGAGATAGATAGATAGATAGATAGATAGATAGATAGATAGATAGATAGATAGATAGATAGATAGATAGCAAGGTCATGTTAAGACTGGTAGAATCATAATGATGGTAATTTACATATATTCTGCGGTAAGTCAGGCTTCCTCTGGTTGAGTAATAAGTGAACAGTTACCGGATAAAATGAACCGAGGCTTCTTCCAAACTATAGTTTCCCAGTCTATGATAGCAACAGATGGGCATCGAGAAAACAGTCGGAAAACGAAGTTATATGGCACGTTTACAAAGTAGCTCTGTGGTCACCTTCCTCCGATCAAACAAATCATTCGGGAGAGAAGATCAAGTTTTTTCGGCGCATTCCTGGAGAACTAACGATAAGCTTATCAGTGTTATTCTATTCTGGACACCAAAACATGGACACATCAGTATTGGTCGGTCATTCAAGACACCCATTCATCAAATACAGAGGCTCCCAGCATGCATTCATCAATGACAGATGATGCCAACCGGAAGACATTCCAGAGATAAGCATTAATAATAAATAAAATAAATTTGTTTGTTCACTTATCTTGCAACTGTCGACTCAGGGATTGGCGGAATTGCAACCATTCTTTAGCAGATATCATGTTGAATTTATATATATATATATATATATATATATATATATATATATATATATATATATATATATATATGGAGGATATATATATATATATATATATATATATATATATATATATATATATATATATATGTGTGTCTGTGTGAGTATGGAGAGTCATGATACATACATACATATATATATATATATATATATATATATATATATATATATAATAAACTGTCTACTCTGGGATTGGCGGATCCATTCGTCCATTCTTTAGCAGACATCATGATGAATTTTATATATATATATATATAGTTTTATATTTAGACAGCAATTCTTCGTTTATGCATGTTTCATTAAAAACGACAGACAAGGTACTACGATTAAGCTTTTTATTTAATTTTTCCTGGGTTTGAACAAAGCTTTCTTCTCTGGACAAAGAGTGTATAAAAACGGTCCAAATGTTTTATAGTTATAAGCTTCTTCGTCATACCTTTAGCCATTATCAAGGATGATTCGATTTTTCAGCTTAATTGAGCGTGTGCATTATGTGTATGTTTTAGTGTGTTGTAGAGATGTTTTTAATTTCCGAATACGGTTAGCACATTGTAGCCTTGTTCGTAGTTAATATTGTTAAGAGTTGGCTTTTTCTTTTTTATTATTAAATCTTCCATTATGTTTTATCTTTTTTAAAAGGTCGATAAATCTATTAAGCATACTAGTAGAAAACGCAAATATAATAACTTCATCCACTTGTAAAAAAAAGATTAAAAGGAGAAGGACGTTTAGGGTCCCAGGTCTCTGTATTCGGCCCTTCATAGAGTGTGGTTGGTTCTGCACAAAGTCTTCACTATTATAATCAAATAATATATGCTGGTGTCTGGGCTGTCGGTTCCTAGGAACTGATCTGCTTGACCTCACCATATATATATATATTAAGAAATGGACAAAGTCCGACAATTTATTTATTAAAGGCATTTTTATGTTTAACGTTCTTTTTTTATAGATACAAGTATTTAAGTAAATGCTCTGTTTATAATAAACAGTATTAAATAACATTTACCGGCTTGAATGTCCGAGAAATTTTCATAGAAAATATTCGTTCTTTGACAGGATTCGAACCTGCATCCTATACGGAACCGTCATTTACGCTGACGTGCCTTACCGATCGGCCACAAGGGAGCGTTCGGTAGGCAAGGTCGAATTTACTGCTTATAAACTTCAATCTTCCATGAATCTCGTACATTCATAACTGCTCTGGCGTATCAAATGTAAATTCGACCTTGCCTACCGAACGCAATATATATATGTCTGTGTGTGTGTGTGTGTGTGTGTGTGTGTGTGTGTGTGTGTGTGTGTGTGTGTGTGTGTGTGTGTGTGTGTGATACTTATGAGCCCTGAGCCAATATGTTTCAATAACTGGATTCTACGTGATGGAAGAATGCTTGACAAGATGTCCTCATAGATCGTAATTTCTGTAATGTTGAATTGTTTATAAGCAATTCATTTCACTAGCACGCAAGGGATCACAGAGAGTAAGAGCAAGAGTAAAGAGGTGGAAGAGTCCGGGGAAAGGGCATAGAGAAAGATGGGGATCAGCAACAAGGCATCAGAAGATGTCGATTGACATTGCATTTGAATATTTTAAGATTATAGCTATCAGGGAAGCAAGTAAGACGAAAGAAGTTTTACTACGTTTTGGTTTAAATATGGTTTAAAATTTGGTTTAACTCATGCGATCTTTTTTATTTTGCCAGCAAATATGGATAAATTAAATTAATTCAGCATTAAAATGTTTTATGTTGTAGAAAAATACACAATATTTACATCATTTGAAAGAGAAATAAATTCTGCATAAAGTGTACACAATAAAAATAATTTATATTGCTTTATTCTGAAAGATATTCTGAAAGGAATAAAACTTTAAACATATATATATATATATATATATATATATATTTTAAATGGAAACATATGTGGTACTGGTTAGAAAATATATAAGATTCAAATTTTCATTGGCTTGTGCTATATACGCTCGTCAATTTTGATAACTAAATGTGAAATTAATTTGGGGTGGGAAGCTGCAACATTAACGGTCTTTCTCTCTTTCCAGGCATGAGTGCAAAGCATGAGCTTCTGATATATTTAACAACCACCGTTTATATATATATATATATATATATATATATATATATATATATATATATATATATATATGGGGGGGCAGGTATGTAGAAAAATAGGAAATAACACGTTAGGTAAATAATCCAGGGTAAATAATCCAGTAGTATTTTTGTTTATTTTAAAAAATACATTCCTCCATAGTGAAGTAGAGCTTAGAGTTCTCATATTTCAAAAACGAGAGGGTTTGAGGGTTTTGGCTCTCGTTTTGAAACATGAGAACTCATATGTAACGAAGGAACCATATTTAAAAAAAAATGATTATGATATATATATATATATATATATATATATATATATATATATATATATAAAATCAATTCAGTCACAGCAAGGCGATAGTCCCACTAAGATTCAAGAGGGGTGGCTACCAGTAGTGAAAGATAATGATAAGACTTTAGAAGGAACCGGAAAAGCAATCCTAAACAGGAAAGTGTGATAAACCTCTAAAGGGAGATTATTGATGAACATTAGAAATAGCATATGTCCCAGGAGAGTACATTGACAGACACCGGTTTTCGCGTGAAAAGATGTGGAAGCGAGCCTGTTCAAATGTCCTTCATTTCATGATTTGATAGGAAATATTGAATTAAATCAAACATTCATCCTTAATTTATTTTTGTCAGTGTATATCATATTATATACAATATGTGACGAGTAAATTGACGCCATTTTATTTATTTTTAGTTCGCGCATGAGCATTGATTGTTTTTGACTTTTTCTACAATTACTACGAAAGTGAGCTTGATGTTCATTGAATGATCCATACTTATGAGCCCTGATCCAAAGATTTTCAAGGATAATAAATAACTGGATTCTACACGTTGGAAGAATGCATAACAAGTTTACCTCATAGATTATAAATTCCGTAGAAAAGTTGAATATTTTTAAGCGATTCACCCCAAGCAAGGAAGGAGTGCCACTAGCACGCAAGGGGTTACAGAGGATTGAGAACAAGAGTAAAGATGTGTATCTGAGGAAAGGATATAGAGAAGGACAGGATCAGGATCAAGGCATCAGAACGATTTATATCACATTTGAGTTTTTGAAGATTATAGCTATCAGGAAAGCAAGTAAGAGGAAAGGAGTTTTACTGACAGGAAGTGTCAAAGAAAAATCTGTTGGCGTAGAAGAGGCGGTTACATTTAATTGTTTCGACAGTGAAAGGGCGGAGACCGATATCCCAACCTGGGAGCACGCTCCTAAATTTACACAAGAAACCCTTTCAAATTCACGGATTCTTCTGTGTCGAGGGATTATTTGCGTTCTTCTTGAGGATAGCATCGTTTCAGGTGATGACAGCGTCACTTGGGCAGACAGATCAAGATGTATCTGTTTTGCTTAGAAGAACGTCATTATGAGCGAAAGCTCAAGCAGCATCGTGTCTAATATGAATAACATCACTAACTCAGACACATGAAGCTACATCGTGTCTTAATAGGAAAACATCACTACGATTGACAGATATTTAATTGAATTATATAAACGCCATGTTTGAAGTAAATGGATTAAAATCGGTTTTGAGCGTTTGGTATAAGATAAGAGAAAAGGCATGAAACGAAAAAGAACAACAAAGTAGGACTACAATGAGGTAAATAGGGTAGATTTTGATGTACAGGTATTGTGTACAGGATAAGATTCTGTGAACATTGTTCGAAAATAATTCATTTGAATGAAAATTAATCGAAAGGACAATTATACTAAATAATTATTCTCAATGCAAAATTCTTTATTGCACCAAAAATGTTAAAATTAAAAAGGAAATATACAAATGATAATTATTCGAAATACAAATATCGTTAATAAAACAATTTAGTAAGAAAAAATCCTTATAACATTAACTTATATGATACTACACGCAAATAGTCAAATACTGAAAAGTACTTATTAAAAATGCTACTAATTTTTTTAAGTTTACCATTTACGGTATTTCTTGGCACTCTTCATAATTTGGCAACCTGCCTTTACTTTTGTAATATGAATTTCTTGCAAGTCCTGTTCTCTTTTAAGAGCGTCTAAGAATTTCCATATTGTATGATGATGGGATGACACTGCAAAATATCCCTATGCCATCCTTCAAATTCTAGATAAATCAGCATTGACTCTCTCAAAACAAGACCACATACGTATTTCAGACATATATATTTCAAATAATTATCATTTATATTATTTACATTATTCGGACTATTGTCTTCATCTTTGACGCCATATTTATTACAATGTAATATTACAACGTTTCGGTCGTTGTACTAACACTCTTTAAATCTAACCAACGACTTTATCCACTGTGCCACGTGTCCTTGATAACATGGCACAGTGGATAAAGGCGTTGGTTAGATCCAGTGACAGGACCCAAAGAGTGTGAGTTCAATACCCGGTTAAAGCAGTGGAGAACTTTCAGGAAATTAACAGGAGATAACTGATAACTGGCATCCATTAAATATGGTACGTGGAACTAGAACAGCCTACCCCAGTGAGCGAAATAAAGGGTTCAGTTCGACATTCCAACCACCTGAAGAAGGCCGAAGTGTGCAACGGCCGAAACGCTGTAATAAATATGGCGACATGTTTGTTGAATAATTGTTTTCGAATATATATATATATATATATATATGAGGATAAAGTAATAAAAAAGAAAGAAAGATGGATAGAATAGGAAGACAAAACCGAAATAATATATATATAAAAGGATGAATTAATAAAAAAGAAAGAAAGAAGATGAAAAGAATAAGAAGAAAAAGCCGAAATAATGTATGTGTATATATATATATATATAAAGGATAAAAGTATAGAAAAGGATAAAGTAATAAAAAAGAAAGTCGAGCAAACTAAAAAGTTAAGAAAGAATAAAAGAGAAAAGCTTAATAGAATAAGAAGAAAAGGTTTAAATACAGAACACTGTAAAAATATATACTATTAAAGACTGGAAGAATTGAGTCAAAATTAAAAGTGATTTAGCTTTTGTTTTTGGTTGCAGAAGCCACATTGATGTCCGCTGGGGAGTTGCTTAAGATCGCATCAAATTTTAGTACAGCTGCATATAAAAGAGTTGGATATATGTAAAAAAAAAAAAAGTTAAAGATTGTAGTGAAGTTTTATTCAATATAATTTAATGACTATTGCTAATAAGTAAGGTTCGACCATTTATTTTATAGTCAAGTAGTTCGGGACGGAGACAACTATGGTTGCCTTCCACGATTCATAAACATAAGTAGAATTTTTTGTTTTGTACAATAAAGTCTACAGCTTTTTGTGGTATAAATAGAAATGAGAAAGAAATTCAAAGATTTTTTTTCTTAAGTGATACTCGGAAAAAAAACGTATGTTTCTTAAATAGTGAAAAGTTATCTTTTTAAAATTAAACGTATTATTATTTATGTATTCAAATTAAACATAACATTAGTTGGTAATAATTTCATTCCTTCCCGTCGTAAATTCTTATGATTTTTTATTATTGCCTTGTTTAACAATGAACAAAGTCCCGTCGCTATTATTATTATTTTTATTTTCTTTGATTTCTGGCGTTTACACTTTTCTCTCCGGGTCCCGCCCAGGGACCTAAGGTTAGAAATGGCGTCATGGCACTTTCCACTAACAAAAAAAAAAAAGGAAAAAATTAAATTACATAGATAAAGCCCTTCGTAAGGTGTGGGCTGTCAGAACAATTTTTTGTATCTCCTTGAGGCATGGACTTCCAGGAATCCCTTCAATTAATCTACTGCAATCTTTTCCAACCAGTCCTAGGGCTCCAACTACAACAGGAATTGTTGATGTTCCCATATGCCACATTTTCGAGATTTCTATTTCACGGTCCTTGTATTTTGACAACTTTTTGAATATCTTCAAAGATACATTGCAGTCAGCAGGGACTGCCATATCAATAAGGAGGCACCGTTTTTGTTTGTGGTCTTTAATAACAATATCTGGGCGGTTGGCCTTGATTGTTCTGTCAGTGTGTATTGTGTGGTCCCATAGAATTGTAACAGGTCCTATCTCCGTAACCGGGTCTGGGTGGTGTTCATACCAGTTTATTTCAGTTTCCTTCCCGTAGAAGTTGCAGATTTTCCAGTGCAGATATTGACCCACTCTGTCATGTCGGGTTTTATATTCAGTGGGTGCCAACACCGTGCAACCTGATACAAGATGATTAATCGTTTCTGGATACTTATCACAGAATCTGCATTTTGGGCTGACACAATATTTTAGTATATGTGCTTGATAATTCCTAATTAGCAAGCATTGGTCCTGCGCAGCAAGGATAAAACATTCAGTTTCCGCTTTCAACCCTGCACTATGTAGCCACTGATGGGTACGGGTTTTGTCTACGTCAGCTTGTTTGGTACGGGCAGAGTATTGGCCATGAAGCGGTTTATCTTGCCATCGCTTCTGTATCTGGTCGGTTGCATTCGTCTTTGATGTCTTTTTTAGGTATTTTGCAGTTTCAGCCGGTGTGTTGTGCTGTAGTAGCATCTCTACGCCCATGTGAAACTGCATTTTCAATTTGTTGGCTTCTTTCATTGCGGAGTAAAGACGCTTACTACTTTCATGTTCCTTGACGCATACCATCATCCAGTCTTCTGTAGTTTCCAAATATCTTTGGGGGCCAATTGTTGTAGTTTTGTGGGACAGTTCTAGTTGAACTAATCCTCTGCCTCCTTCGGATCTGGGCACATACAGACGATCAACATCAGCTTTGGGATGATGCATGCGATAGCAAGTGATAAGCTTTCTCGTTTTGGCGTCCATTCGCTTAATTTCAGCTATGGTCCAGTTAAGGACATTAAAGCTGTATTGCACCACAGGGACAGCCAATGTGTTTATGGCTGAGTTTAGCTCAGTATTTAGTACCAGACGTACACGCCTGTAGTACTCTTTTCTTATTTTTTCCTTCATTTGGAAGTGTTGTATGCCATCTCCTTCGCTAATTCCTAGATACTTATAAGCTTCATTATGCTCCAGTTCCCCAATTTTGTGACAAAATCTAAATCTGTTAAAGGTGTTTCTGTAATTCTACCTTTCTTGAAAGTTACTCTTGCACATTTATCTAATCCGAAGTTCATACCTATGTCGTCACTGAAGTATTTTACAATATTGAGGAGGCCTTTCAACTCATTGTCGTCTTTGGCAAAGAGTTTATTATTATTATTATTAATTTGCAAATTAAGCGGGTAAATGATTTGTTCTATATGCCATAACTCATTACTATCTTCTGTCTTTGTTATTTTACGGTAAGAACAAGCTATTAAAAAAAATTTATAAAACCATCTGACATTTTTTTAATCGAACCTTAATTTTATACACACATTTTGTTCATATTAATACGATAATAAAAAATATTCGATGACTTGTTTTGTAATTGTCTCTCACGACCTTAAGTAACCTAAACTAATTGATAATCAGTTAAAAAAATGATTAATCCAACTTGACTCTGATTAAAGGATTTGAACCAGGAGTCATGTTAACGAAAGTCTCATTAATAAAAAAAAGTACAGACCCCCAAATATGCATAAATAATAATGGCTGGAAGAGCAAATATTAAACTCGTCACACAAAGTTAATATTTCCTGCCTATCATGGCTAGGAATGTGTGTGTAAGCAAAGTCCAATATGCAAAATGAAGGCAATGATCCCAAGAACCAATAAAGGAATTGTGGACAGTTATGTTCGGTAAATGTTAACGAAGCGACGACAGATAATACTGTCAAACCTTTGACCAAATATATTAGTGACGAAGTAATCAGAAAGTTCTGTGAATTCGTAATTTCATGTGATGGAAGCATCATTCCATTATTTAATAAATTTACAAAACCAAGAATAACAGGACAAATTAAATGAGTCTGCATGAAATATTGTCATTATGATTGTAGATACCTCTTATACAGAATAATAATAATAATAATAATAATAATAATAATAATTCTATTATATTCGTTCGTACGATCGCTATGCCGGGCCAATACCTAATAAATAATGGACTATTACGTTTTGTTCAGGTGGAAAGAGGGGAGATGATACAACTTGGTTTCAATAAGAAAACGAAAGATAGATAGATAGATAGATAGATAGATAGATAGATAGATAGATAGATAGATACACGTGGAGGGAGAGAATCAGATTAATCAGATAAGATCAGATACTCTAGTTTGATCTTAGCAACTGAACCACGGCAACCGCGATAAAAGCGTCATTTCTCGGACGCACATTATCGGACGACGGAAACCGCGTAAGACAATCGCCCCAAACTCAGTTACCATAAATAAAATTAAGATAAATGTTTGTATCACGATCATTTGGTTAATTGTTCTCCCAATTACAGCCCACACCTTACGAAGGGCCTTTTCCATGTAAAATATTTGATTTTTAGAGGGGGTGCTTTGTTTTTTTTTTTTTTTAATTGATCAATGGAAATTATCATGATGCCATTTCTGACCTTAGGTCTCTAGTCGGGACCCGGAAAGAAATGAGTATACACCTGAAATCAAAGGGAATCAAATTATAATAATAATAATAATAATAACACAAAGCGAGATCTTGTCGAGATCTTGTGAGACTTGAGCATAAAAAAATAGTTTTCGGACTTTGTCCATTTCATAATGTGTGACGTCGTTTATTTTTATTTGACTACGCATTGAGCAGATATGAATGTATGAGAGAAAATCATGGAGAATTGTGTTTAAAAATCTTCCTTACTAACTTAACACTCCTCTGTGGCCCAATCGGTAAAGGCACGTCAGTCTCTATGACGTTCCCATATAGGATACAAATTCGATTCCTGTCGGAGGACGCATATTTTCGATGAAAATTTCTCGGACATTCAGGCCGGTAAATGTCATTAATACTGTTTATTATAAACAGAGCATTTACTTAAATATTTGTACGTATAAAAAGAACATATAAACATAAAAATGTCTTAAAAAATAATTGTCGGACATTGTCTATTTCCTAATGTGTGTCATTGCATCATGTGTTCTTTCAGGCATCTATCGTGGGCTTCTCATAAAACTAGAGAGCAAAATACAAAGTTGGCCTAATTCTGTTCAGTTTATTATAAACCGAGCATTTCCTTAAATATTTGTATCTATAAAAAGAACGTATAAACATAAAAATGTCTTAAAATAAATTATTTTCGAAAAAAATGAAGAAAGACTTTGAATGATACCAAAGTGTATTACCGTTCTGGGGTTGTGGGGACTATGTCAAAGATTGTAATATGAATTTTTTCTTCATCAGTCAAAACAAAGCTGTTGTATTGCTATTCCTTTTCCAATTGTCATCGTATATAGCATTATAAATTACACTCCACAGACCATGGTATGAAAACAGACCGCCAACAGATTTGGAAGGTCTTCACCATACATACCGGCCATACTATACAAACGAATAGACAAGTATTCAGTTACCATAAACGCTATCATATAAACATTATCTTCCTACAGGAAGTGGCTGATCATGGTTCTACTCAACATCTTATCATTTCCAGCTCTTAGCATTTTTTTTTTCCTTTTTTGATTCTCCTTCCACTTCTTAATCTGATACTTTTTTGGAAAATGTTTTACCAGCAGTACATTTTTGTAAAAGAAAATATTACCAGCAATACATTTTTTGAAAAAGTGACTATTACCGACATTGTATTTTTGGTAAAAAACATGATCAGCCATAACAATTTTGTCGTCATTAAATAACCCATTGAGGTTGATATGCCGTAAAACAAACCAAACCAAAGCAAATCTCATCTCCCCCTCATTAAAACACCCATTTTTTTTGGCACACAGGCATTATCACGCCAACAGACAACTTTCTTTCAGCCCGAAAAGGTTTTATCTTAAGTCTTAATGAAAATTTAAAAATATTACCAGCAATAAAAATCTTGTCAGCATTAAATAACCCTTTTGAGGCTGATATGCCGTAAAGCAAAACAAATCAAACTAAAGCAAATTTCATCTCTCTATCACTTAAACACCCATTCTACACAATCTTATCAGGTAGATTACTCACTGTTCCGTTTAAACCCTTCAGAACGTGGCCAATCATGGCTCTCCACAACATCCTGTCTTTTATATCACTAAGCAATTTTTGTCCGCTGAATATTCTTCCCAGTCTATGTTCTGCTATCCATTTACACAAGCTTTTTAGGTAGGTTACTCACCGTTTCCTTTTGACCATTTAAGACGTGGGTGATCATGGCTCTCCACAACATCCTGTCCTTTAAAGAACTACGCAATATTTGTCTGCTCATTATAATTCTAAGTCACTGTTTCCCTCAGTTTTTGCTGCTTTCACTGTGTTGTGTGGGGGTCAAATTCTCAAAATCCTCTTTCCTCATTATTTGTTAAAAAATTCTAACTCTTCCTGCTTTTAAGTTTAAGTGTCCTACCTGTTTCCATTTTTCTTCATATTTTCCTCTTTGTTCATATACTACCTTCGTGGTATTCTCAGCATCCTTCCGTAGATCAAGATCTCTTTTGCCTTAAGTCTCTTCTTCATCTAAGAGGAAATCGTCCAATATTCACTGCCATATATTGTGTTTGGTTTGTCATATCATTTTAACACACTTTTCTGTGTTTTTTAATTGTTTTTTTTTCTGTTTTTTACACTTTGTTTAGGATTCGTAAGACATCTTTTGATATACGACTTCGATTCTCGGTGTCACATTTCTGTCTTATGTTAATGATGTGGGCCCAAAGTTGGGACCACGGAAGGAAAACACGGAACACGGATTAAAGATATATTAAACAAAAAGGTTACAAAGATAGTGTAAGTGTAAGCGGAGCTTACTATGTGCTAGTGCCCAATATTGGTAGTCGTACGCGGCTGATACTATGGTATAAGAATACTCTCTCTCTCTCTCTCTCTCTCTCTCTCTCATCTTCTCCGAGAGTGTTATATCGCATACTTTATATAGTCCTGGAAGAGTTCATGTTGTAGGTATGTTACGGTCTCACAACAGTTAACACACTTCCTCGATAGTTGAATTCCCTTACTTGTTTGATATTGACCCTCTCCTATATGTAGCTGGCATCTCCAGAATTCCTCGTTTTACAAAAGGTATTTCAGCTACAGAACTTGATAATATCCCCAAGGATCTGAAATTACAAGTTACAAGAATTTTCCAGTATTTATGAGAACACTAGAAATGATACTGATGCATATATTAAGAAAATCCCAGGAAATCTGTCTTTATCTGAAATATAAAAGCTCGTGTTAATGTGTAATGTTCATCTGTGCAGAAAAGCGCTTTCAATTTTTTAGGGGGGTCTTCAAGCAAACATCTTTGTAAACGATTGTATCAAACTTAGAAGAAGAAGAAGAAGAAGAAGAAGAAGAAGAAGAAGAAGAAGAAGAATGATGATGAGAAAAGAAAACAACGATGAATATAAAAAATGGAAGCCGTGGAATAAAGAAGAAGAAGAAGAAGAAAAGGAGGAGGAGGAGAATGAGGAGAAAAGAAGACAACGATGAATATAAAAAATGGAAGCCGTGGAATAAAGAAGAAGAAGAAGAAGAAGAAGAAGAAGAAGGAGGAGAAAAATCAACGATGAAAAAAAAAATGGAAGCCGTGGAATAAAGAAGTGCAAATATATTTGGGGAGAATATTTGCAGAATGGATCAAATGAAAACAAGAAAGAATAAAAGACCAACCTGTGCAAAAACGAAAAATATAACCAAGAATAATGTTAGGTAAGTTATAACAAAATCCTAAAAATGAGAATCCTCGGGAAATGACGAGGTATCCAAATTTTGGCTCTATCATCTGTCATCAATTCAATAAATTCTTCTGCAAAAATTATCAGTGTTAATAACCCCAAAGAAATTCCAAAATGGATTACGGAAGATATTATATATTGCCTGCCAAAACGGGTGAAACAGATGATTTAAAAGATTATAGGCCAATAACATGCCTACCCACAACATATAAATTGATTACGCCTGTCTTGACAAGCTGTACAAACTCGTTCCTCGATATTCCTCCACTGAAACAGAATGGATGTCAAACACCAAATACTAATAAATAGTTGCTAAGATATACGACTAAAAAATAAGGAATACATCTAGGAAAATTGCAGGAAAAAATTTGAAATCTCAGCACTTCTTGGATAAATTACAGTGAAGCCTTTGATAATGTGCCACACTCTTGGATCGTTATGTCTTTGGAAATGTATGAAGTATCCTTGATGATAGGAGTCAGGAGTCAGTGAAAGTGACGGAATACACCATCCCCAAATGAAGGAGGAAATATGAAAAGAATACAATAGGCGGTTGGGTCTAGTGTTAAATACCGAGTTGAATTCACAAAACAGAATATCGGCCATAAAAATTTTGGCTGCCCCTGTCGTTTAATGCATTTTCAACATCTTTAACTGGAACATAGCTGACATTATGTGAATGAATGTCAAAACGAGAGAAGCAAGTGAGAACTTGCCACTTCATATATCATCCTAAGGCTGATGTTGATCGTCTGTGTGTCCAGATCCGAAAGAGGCAGAGGATTAGTTCAACTAGAACTGTTTTCCAAAAACCACAATAATCGGTTTTCAAAGATACCCTTAAACTGCAGAAGACTGTCACAGAACATGAAAGAAATAAGAAATTTATTCATTAATAAAGGAAGTCAACAAATTCAAAACGGAATTTCAAATAAGTAAAGATGTGCAAATAATCTATAATACACCTACCACTGCGGCAAATAACTTAAAAAAGAAAGAAAATGCAATGTACCAAATGCAGAAACAATGGTAAGTGTTATGGGATCTTACCCATAATAATAATAATGGACTATTCCATACTTAACAAATACCGCGCCTCAGGAGTAGGCAAGGAGTGAGTCAGTCGTTCACTTTTGAACAGACTGCTCGGTTTGAACTCTCTTCCTACGGGCGGGAGGAACCCGAAGGAGGCTACGCCGAAGGGCGGAGTCTCCTTCGGGGAGGTAAAACCGGCCCTGAACCCGTTTACACGGGTTCAAATGGGCTATTTTTTGGCCGAGCCTAATGGCTCGGAATGCCCACGTTAAAAAGGCCTTGTGCCACATGACACCCTCGTGGGGGGTGACTCAATATCGTGAGTCAGTCGTTCACTTTTGAACCGACTGCTCGGTTTGAACTCTCTTCCTACGGGCGGGAGGAACCCGAAGGAGGCTACGCCGAAGGGCGGAGTCTCTTTCGGAGAGGTAAAACCGGCCCTGAACCCGTTTATACGGGTTCAATGGCTATTTTTTGGCCGAGCCAAATAGCTCGGAAATGCCCACGTTAAAAAGGCCTTGTGCCACATGACACCCTCGTGGGGGGGATGACTCAATATCGTGAGTCAGTAGTTCAAGTTGAGTCAGTAGTTCAAGTCGAGTCAAGAGTCGAGTCAGAGGCAGTCTGAAACAGAGTCGCGTTCAGACAATTACTGAAAGACATTGGAATAGTGATACTGGTCGAGACTACATTGTTCTCTCTACTAAACCTGATTGTTCATACTAACACTTCTACTTCTCTGTATATATTCCTGTTTGTAATATATCTGTGTTATTCCATACCTGTGTTCGCGTTCTTCTTTATTGGTTCTACCTTGAACTATCACCGTGGTACAAGGAACCGGACCATAACAGTAAGATAAACCTCTTCATGGCCAATATTCTGCCCGTACCATAAAAGCTGATGTAAATAAACGTCGTACCCATAACTGGCTACGTAGAGTTGAGTTAAAAGCTGAAAGCGAAGGTTTTATTCTTGCTGCATATAATCAATGCTTGTTAACAAGAACTTACCAAGCACACAAAATGAAAATTGATTTAAACCGAAATGCAGATTGTGTAATAAATATCCAGAAACAATTACGTCCTGGGTAAGACGATAAACTACATCCAGCAGCAATGCCTCTGATCAGGAGGATTTGAGGAGCGTGAAACTACCTCTTAATTTCTGATATTCCCAGGTCCACCCTGAATCAGGGTGGTAGCACCTGTTAGGGCCCCAGCTATGGGCAAAAAGTTAACTATTACTAGCAATACATTTTTTGAAAAAAATTATTACCAGCAATACAATTTTGAAGGAAAAATATTACCAAAAACAGATTTTTGACAAAACAAAATATTACCAGCAATAAAAAATGTTGTCGACATTAAATAACCCATTGAGGTTGATATGCCGTAAAACAAAATAAACCAAACCAATCTAAACCAAAGAATACATATTCTATTCATACGAATTTATCCTAAAAGTATTGTCGGCATTAAATAACCCATTGAGGTTGATATGCCGTAAAACAAAATAAACCAAACCAATCTAAATCAAAGAATACATACTCTATTCATACGAATCTATCCTAAAAATGTTTTCGGCATTAAATAACCCATTGAGGTTGATATGCCGTAAAACAAAATAAACCAAACCAATCTGAACCAAAGAATACATATTCTATTCATACGAATTTATCCTAAAAGTATTGTCGGCATTAAATAACCCATTGAGGTTGATATTCCGTAAAACAAAATAAACCAAACCAAACTAGAAACAATTAATCATTTTGTTCAGGTTGTTAATGGTGTTAGCACCCACTGAATATGTCATTCGGCATGATAGAATGGGTCAATATCTACATTGGGAAATATGAAACTTTTATGAGAACAAAATACAAAGAACTGTTATGAACATCACCCAAACCCGATTACAGAAACAGGAGCTGTAACTATTCTATGGGACTTCACAATACACATAGCCAGAACAATCAAAGCTAATCGCCCTGACATCGTGATCAAACACTATCAGAGCAGAATGTGCTTTCTTATTGACATGGTAACTCCTGCAGATTTTAATGTATCTTTCAAGATCTTAAAAAACATAAAAGGACCATCAAGTGGAAATCTCAAACATGTGACACATGATGACATCAATTATTCTTGTTGTAGTTGGAGCCCTCAGATAGTGAAAAAGTTTCCGATGAGTTTACTGAAGAGATACTTGGTACCTCATGCCTTAAAGACATACAATAAAATTGCACTCACATGTTCAGCTCACACATTACGAAGAGCTTTATGTATATAAAAAAAGTGTGTGATTGCAACACAGCTCTCCGATTAACAATTCCGAGCCATTATCTAGGGATTTCCCAAGCGTAGCTTAGATGTGGCACAATGCCGAAATTAGGGGGCACCCAGTGAGGATCGAACTCACTACTCAGTCGTAATTGTTCTAGCGAGCCAAGCTTGCTAACCATTACACCGTCTCGAGGTGTCCTCCGAGCCATTATCTATTTCACAACACGTATATGCAAACTGACTGACCAGGCTCGACGTTGCTTAACTTCGGTGATCCTACGGAAACCGATGTTTCAACGAGATATGACCATAAGTCGATTACTTTTTGCGCATACTGGGAATGTGTAAAACACATTGTTAGACACTGCAATCAAATGTCACAAAAAGTGTACAGAAGTCGCCATGACTATATCGTCTTCAGGACACATTAAGAATTGTGCAGGAATTATAGCCAAAAGTTTGTAGAGAAGGGTACGAGCATTCGCCATCATTAGTAGCCGAGAATAAGCATTGAAACTCACTTGGGATACAATCATTGTGACTGACAAGCGATTGGAGAGCAATCGCCCTGAAATCACATATGCGTACAATCATGAATTGGAAAATTCTCAGTAAACGTTACGCTACTTTGGAGTAAGCACATTTGTTAGGGTGAGTAGGTGAATATGATAGGGTACCCGGGCTTGAAATGACAAATTAAAGAATTGTACCAAGCAGCATCTAAAGTACCCTGCGTCACCAGATATCTTAGTGGTATTCGGCTGCATTGGGTGTGTTACTGGAACAGCTGCGTGATTGGAACAGCTTATTTGCTGTGGAAAGTGCCATGTCTCTGAGCTGAGTGTCGGAGAGGAGATACGACCATGGAAATTTAAAAATGGAAAGCACTTCCAAGAAACAACAAGAAAGGCATCGATTATCAAACACTGAAAAATATGCAGGAACCTGAATAGAAATGATATCGATTAATACATGCAGGAATCATTATTGGTTAGGAGGATGAAACGAAAGAAAAAAAAATGGAAGAATATTTCAGAAGTTCAAAATCTTTTAAAAATCTGCAACAGAACCGTCTACGATCTGCAACTTATTTATCTGCCAGTTAGTTTTGAATGGCACTACCTGTCATTAATTTTTGCATTTTAGGCGTTGTTTTGAAATTTACATAGGATGTGAGGAGAGTCGAGTTCGAATTCAAGTCGAATTTGTTTCTAATATCGCTTCTGCCTCCAGTGAGACTGGTTTCTTGAAAAATCATTATTATATTCATGAAATTGTTAATGCGTTATATTTACTCGCCAAAACAATCATTCTTACATCCCAACATTCAACTATGGATCGGAATAGGAGAGATTGATAGTAAAAGTACAAATAGAAAACGTTTATCAATCTACCATGTTTCACTTTTATTAAAGCTTCATGAGAGAATGAGATATAGAGAAAAAGAAGAAATACATTCTGGTATTTTTCCTTTTGTTTTGTTTGATTTTTATTGGTTAATCTTGTCTCACACATTCGACTTTTTAAAACCAACGCTAATATAATTTGTGGGGTTTCGAATTCAAGGTGAGATGACGCGTCCATTTGAAGTTTCAAAAACTTAAAATATTCCAAGCCTACCTGAAAAAAACTATAAATAGTGATTTATGTATTGTACTGAAGTGAGACCAAGGGGCGGTCATAGTCGCCATTTGTAATTCCATCATGGTGCACGTACAAGATAGACTTAAAAATATGTTGGTGATTTACATGCGCGACCATGTAACTGATACAAACGAAGTTCTTTTTTTAATCGGACGGTTGGATTGGGTAGTGGATTGAAAGCGGAGAGAAGTGAGCTGTGATTTCTTGATATTTGACTTACGATTTTTGATTTCAACATTTCTGTGAGCACCCCGCTTTGGAATTTACAGTGTTCTGATTATCAAACAATTTGTCTTGCTTTGAACTTGAAATATTATTTCAAATCACCTACAATCTCGAGATTTGGGGCAAAAATCAATAGAAGTGTTTGTAATGTAATCGATCCTGACCTGGTATCACGGCTTCAGTCACTTTCTCACTGTCGTGACGTGGCTTCCCTCTGTCTTTTCTACAAATATCTTCATGATGAACTGGTCTCTTTAGTGCATTCACTGCACGAATTTAAGTGTGCTACTAGATTGGCAAATAGGTTTAGCCGTTTTAGTATTGAAGTAGATATATACAATAGTCTCTTCGATTCTAAGAAGTCTCTTTTCTCGCACTTCTCGCCTGTGGAACTATCTTCCGGTCTGTTACTCCCCTATCACCTAGAGTATTCAATAATTTAAATACATCAATCTCCATCTTCTGTCTTTCTGAACCCTGTTCCTTTATTGCGCTTTTCATAATTCCTCCTCACTAAAGGATTTTTCATTCTCTTTAACAACCTGTGCCTCTGCCGGTGTCCTAATTTTTTGCCTTATTTGGGGTGAAATGATTTAAAATATCAGTTTTAGTCTAATATTATTATTATTAGTAGTAGTATTTGTATGCGTTTTAGAATTGTATTGAATACTGTAAACAACCCCCTATCATATCTGTCATATCTGATCTGGTGCCCCTACCATATTGTAGTGAAGTGAGATCAAGGGGACAGTCATAGTCGCCATTTGTAATTCCGTCATTACGCATGTGCGAGAGAAAGACTTAAAAATAACTTTTCGTGATTTGCATGCGAAATATAAATTTGCGTGATTTGCATATAAACGAAAAGCGCTTTTTTTCAGGACGTAGATTTTCTTCTTTTTTCTTCTTCTCCATGACTGGATTTATTTTATCCTTTCCCTTAGCGAGAGAGCCACTTGATTTTTTTCTAAAGACAGAATACAGCGGCCTCTCTTAAATCTTTTGAAGGTTTGACGGGTCCAACTAACATCAGTTAAATTTATTTTGTTTGTTTTGATATTTTGCTTTGTTTTTTATGTTGTTTTTTTTTTGTTTGTTTTTTTTGGCTAATCCCCTCCCCCATCATTGCGTCTCGTTTATAGATTTTTATACATATGGAATTTTATGCTCATTAAATTTTTATGTCACGGGGTGTGTTTTGTAGGTTCCCTGAGTGTATACAGTATTATGGTATATGGGGTGTTCAATGCTGATGGATGAGTCCTTATAGTGGATGTGCAAATTGTATTGAGTGAATGGGTTGTGAATCGGATTAGCTAGGTAAGAGATAGTTAGTGACGACCTGCCTCAACCCATTCCACTTTTAGGCCATGTATCAGAATTGCATATTTATGCAATAAATCTTGGAGGTAGTTGTTTTGAATCGGACGGTTTGAACCGCGCAGTGGATTGATAGCGGAGAGACGTGTGCCGGGATTTCTTGATATTGGACGTACGATTCTTGATCTCTACATTTCCGTGTGCACTTGGCTTTGGATTTTAAAATGTTTTTATTATCAAGCAGTTTGTCTTTCTTTGAATTTGGATTTCATTGCATTTTTACAATTAAGCATTTTGTCTTGCTTTGAACTCGAAATTTTACTTCAAATCAGCAACATGTATATAAGTATAATAATTCTAGTTTGTTTATGAGGGATACTGGGAATAATAAATATATATATATATATATATATATATATATATATATATATATATATATATTCTTGTGTTCGTGTGTCTATTAGACGTTACGTTTGTTGATTTTCGCATGTTGATTTGGGAACGTTTTACGTACATACCGTTGTGACGTTACTTGGTCCAGGATCGAATCCTTTGGTCACGGCGCCAACTGTGACGTCGCTCCTCCTGGTCGCTCCTCGCTGTTCCAAGTGTGACGTTCCAACCCCCTGGTTAGATGATTACCAGCCTCGCCTTTCCCAACTCGCTTCCAACACCTGGTTACTAGGGTAACTGTACTGATCTCCGGTCTGCCCACCCACGTTGTGATTAGATCTTAGACAGACGGGATCAAACAGGGATTGGTGCCGTATGCAAGTTGAGTTCGACGGGGGTGGCAAAACACAAGTAAAAGAAAAAACTCACGAGGCCAAAAATTACTGATAAAAAAAAAGGGTAACAACCTTTTATATCTAATGTTCGTTACATAAAAATTGTTCTTACTTCCCTACCCGCTTTGTGGACTGTGGCACCAAGGTTCTATCATACAACTTAAAGACTTCGAGTTGCCTACTCTCTAGAATTTTGTATGTCGGAGTGTGGTTTAGTTTTGACACTGGGCGCTAATCTCTACCAGTCGTTCACGGCTGATTCTTCTCTTCGGCTTGCGTTGGACGAGCTTATTTACTTCGGCTTGAGTTGGACGTATTTCTTCACTTCGATTTGGTTTGGACGAATTTCTGTTCTTGGGCTTGGTTTGATTTCAACTTCTTCTATGCATAACTGAAAGTAACTTCTTCTTCTTCCGTCCTGCAACTCTTCTCTCTGCCGTCTGAGGTGATCTGAGCTCTCTGTCGTCCGGGGCTGAACTGATCTCTCTGTCGTCCGGGGCTGAACTGATCTGCTTGTTTGGCCTGCAACTTTACTGCCTGTCTGGCCTGCAACTCTTCTCTCTGCCGTCTGAGGTGGACCCTTCTCGCTGCCGTCCGGGGCTGAACTGATTTCTGTCGATTGGGGTTCTGCTTTTATTGACGCCGCAACAAACTGGGGTGGGTCTGTCGGCGTCAGGGTTTACTCGAAAAATTCCAAAAGTCGCATTATTTCTGATTTCCCATTATCGCTATTATTTTCACCCCTACTTCCTCGCAGTGCCTCTGGTGGGGAGGCGCATACCCATCTCTCCCGGTCTCTCGTATGTCAGGTGACCGTTTTCGACCAATGGGTCTTGGTCGAGCGTCCTTTCTCCTCTTTCTCGCATATCACGTGACCGCTTTCGGCTAATGAGATTCTGGTTGGGCGTCTCCCGTACTTCGTGACGTCTCCAATCGGGCGTGGCTTATCCCGGCTTTGTTCTGGGAAAGAACACCTTGCTAAAAAAACAAAATCCAATTTGGCCTTTTTCGCACGCACTTTCAATCTCACCTTTCTGGTTTTTGTCAAAACAGCCCGCCGCTAATTAGATGTGACTTCAGGAAGAATTTTTTTCGTCTCGCTGGCGCTTTCTGTGGGCCTAAAACAATTGTTTTCACCTCTTTGTTTTTGCTCAGACCTGATAGCCAAAAATCTTAATTATCTGAATTGAAAATATCTTCACTTCATCATCGTGGGGGTTCTAATTTTTAACAGGTCAGAATCTGTATACAATTCCAGCGGTCACCTTCTCATCCCAAAAGACACCCTTCTCCGATTAATATTTCGTTTTCCATTGTTCTAAAAAATCCCATTTCTCCAAATTGATAATGAGTCTTCTACACAAAAGTAGGCCAGATGCTTTGACCGACATTTTTATCAATCGTACATATGTTCATACACTTTTACCAAGTCTGTTTTCTTTCTTTCTTTTAATTACCTTTAATTCTATTCTTCCAAATAACAATTTCCATTGTCTTTGAAATTCGGTCAGGCGCGTTGGCCTAGATACCTCTTGACACCTGTTTTCGCTAATGACCGGCCTTTTGCATTACTCATCCTCTCCTTTTCTTTTCTTCTTTTTCTTTTTCTTTTTCCCTTCTTTTTTTTCTTCCCTTAGGATCGCCTAATACAATTAGAGAATTATTCTCGAATCTCAATTATTCTTCGTCTAAAAAAACTAACAACTGGTTAATAAACCGAATAAAAAAATTAAATCATATTTCTATGAATATTTCTTTTTTTTAGTTTTTCTAATAATGCAGGGTGCCACACCGTTTGTTCAAGATAAATATACATTAGACTTTTTAAAAATCGATTCCTTCAAGGTCGATGATGTAATATATCCAACATGTTTCTGCCCTAAAGCCGTAAAAAAAACAAGGTAATTACATTTTACACTTTACAATTTCATTAAAAAATGTCGTCAGTAAATCGGTTTTGGGATTAATTTAAATCCTTCAAACTCTCAAAACTACTATTAATTTGAAACTTCTATATTCAGACAATATTATTCAAATGGCCACCGTTATGTGCAAGTCAGTGTAGATGTGAGCGTAGTGTAGCGGATATCTGCGTAGAAAGTTCAGACCGCGCTCGTTGCGTTCTCAATGTCACGAATACTTTTGAAGGTCAATCCACCCTTACACTGTAGAAACTTTTAAATGTAGCCGTCTCTTCTACTCCAGTAGCTTCATACCTCGCACCTCTCGCCTGTGGAACACCCTTCCCAATTACTGTTTCCCTGAGAGCTATAATCTCCAACTATTCAAATGTAATGTCAATCAACACCTCCAGTTACCTTGATCTACCCACTATCCCTCTCCTCATCCTTTCTTCTATCACTCCTATCTGCTCTCGCTCCAAATCTTCTGCATCCTAGTGGCTTCAGGGCTTGCTCGGGGCGTAATGCTTAACAAAAAAAAAAGATTCCTATCAAACTCACTGTTGCAATAATCTTCTCAAAAAATGTCTTCGCTAAATTTCTTTTAAACCAGACACAGACACCTTTCAGTGATACTTTGCTTGCAAGAAACAACATTAGAGAAAGGGTTCTCTTTAATAAAAGAAAGATAAAACAGAAGTTGCACCAAGAAAAGGAAAAGGTTGGATAGAGTTAATATAATAAAAGAAAAACTTCAGACAAGTCAAAATCTCTTGAACAGACAATTTGATTTTATGTTTCATCTATGACTGTGTGAAAGCGCCATCTTAAGCGGAAAGATTACACAAGAAATAAAATATTTAGATTAAGTTACATTCATTAGGAAGAAGAAAAAAGTCTAATTGACGGAAGGGAATTTGAAATATTGAATAGATAGGGAAACATCTATGAATCGACATGAAGAGAGAGAAATCATGCCAAGTAACAGATTGAAAGAGAAGAATTATGGAGATAAGAACAGTTCGACGGCAGATCGTTTTTAATGGCTGGATTCCAATCGACGAGGAAAACAGGAAAAATATTGTGTGTCAGAAATGAACAGTGAGGGAGATGAAGCATAAAGATGAGATGACATTCATGTGGATGAAATATAGAAGTTATGATAAAACTGAATAAAAAAATGTCGAAGAAAAGAACTGATCACAAAAAAAAAACATCCTTTCTTTAAAAAGCGAAGTAAGAGTGACAGAACTAATTTCAACTCGAGGTTAATTTACAGTTCAAGCCCCGCGCTTAGTTTGTAATAAAGATTTCCCGAATAGTTCCATTTAGGTGTAAATGGATGTCAGTTATATGCCTTACGATATCTAACTAACGCCTTTATCCACTGTGAACAGTTCGACGGCAGATCGTTTTAGTTAGATCCAGTGACAGGACCCAAAAGTGTGTGAGTTCAATACCTGGTTAAGGCAGTGGAGAACTTGGAGAGGGGAATTAACAGGAGATAACTGACATCCATTAGACATGGCACGTGGAACTAGAACAGTCTACCCCAGTAAACGAAATAAAGGGTTCAGTTCGACATTCCAACCACCTGAAGAAGACCGGAGCGTACAACGGCCGAAACATTGTGATAAACATGGCGACAAAGATGAGGGCAATAGTCCGAATAATGTAAATAGGAACAATTTCTGTCTGTCTACCCGTCTATCTGTCTGACTGACTGCCTCAATCTATCTATCTATCTATCTATCTATCTGTATATATATATATATATATATATATATATATATATATATATATATATATATATATATATATATATATACTTGATTGGGCTTTCGGCTTGTTTAGGAGTTTGAGATCCCCTAAGTCTTTGCATGTTCTCAGCATTGGAAGCTCTACTGGCTGATGTTTAATGTTGGTTTTCATATGCATGGGACTTTCTTCATCGTAATATTGGCTCTTTTGTTTGCAATCTGGTCCTCTGTTGGCGGAGATTTCTTTTTGCGAGGCATACTGCTGCCGTATGCATTTAAATATTGCATTAATATTTAAGCTTACCTTTTAAAAGTTCAACGATAATTCTTCTGCCAACAACGTAATTTAAAGACATTTTGATGTACGTAGGTCCTTACTTTCCGTACAAACAATTATTTCATGGGTAACTTTCGCTGTATTTCGCAGTTGATTTCTATTATTCCCAAAATTTAATTCCAAGTTATAAAAATTGTTATCATAATTCTTCGCAAAAAATCACGTAAAAAATCGTTGGAAACAATCGCAGTAATGAAAACTTGGAAATCCAAAATTTCAGGATTGCGGGTCCCGATCGCTTCCGAAATGTTTTAAATTTGCTCACGGATTCGGTCTGATTCCAAAATGGTATGAAATGTTGGGCTACGGCCTCCAGGAGTAAAGTTGAAAACACGGAAAATATTATTTTGAAACAGTGTAATATATTTGAGAATAGTATATTTTTTCATTTGAATATCAGCTATTGAAAGTTGGAGAGTTGTGTCCCTTTAATTGCTTTTATCAGTAAAAGCCAAGATGACAAATCCGAAAACAATCGAAGCAATGAAAACGTCGGAATCCAAAAATTTCAAGATTGCGTGTCCGGGTCCGGGTCGGAATGTTTTTTTAATTTTCTGAAGGAGTCGACCTGATTCCAAAATGGTATGATATGTTAGGCTACGGTCTCTAAGAGTAAATTTGAAATGGTGTGACACACAGACATTCTCATTTATTTATACAGATGGAATATGCTCTCCAACAGAAATTAAACCTGTGTGTCCCCCCCACGTTTTGAAGGAGAGACCGGCTCAGGAGTGCGTTAAAGTTCTGCTGCCCCTCACTATACTTTGACGCACTTCGTAACCGAACGGTAAAGCCCAAGAAAGGGTAAATAAGGAAAGTGAGAATAAAGGTATGCCGTATATACTCGTGTATAAGTCGACTTCGTGTATATTCGACCGCTGAATTTTGAGCATCAATTTTTACCTCTCCAGAAAAAATTTAACTGCGTATATCGCGCGAGCGGTCACCGAAAATGCATCATTTTTTTAACCTGTTCAAAACTTCCTATGTATAGTGTACACGGTAAATATTAATTGTGAACAGACAGAACGGATGATTGTCAGAAAGAGGATTATCCCAAGATCTGAACTTCGAATTGATGATTACAAAATCAAATAAGTATAAAAGCATACTCGTCTGGAAAGTGTTTCATCTGAGGTGAAAAGTTCGAAGGCGAAATCCGAAGGCGCATTGAAATAAGATGCTTTCCAAAAGTTAAGCAAAGTATTAAGAGATAGGAAAAGAGTGCTGAACTGTTATGTGATATCACGTCCCTTATATGATAGTGAATGCTGGGAAGTCTACACACACTCAAAAAAAAAACAAAAAAAAATGGTGCGTAGATTCATATTTTCATAAGATTCGATGGCGACACTCTCGGAAATTGTCCATCTGATGATTTTCCATTTTAACGAGTGTGGCCACGGTATTTTCTCAATTTCATCTTTCCTGAAAGATTTATGACTTCTCTAAGCCAACATACACGACAAAAAATATGCAGAAAAATCATAAGAAAATGGTTAAATCCATCACATCCTGTTTTGAAGATGTAGAACGATACGTAAAATTTCCTTTATATTATGACACTTTGTGTCCTCCTCATATTTTGACCACCATAAAGTCTTGATAAACTAATGACATCCTCATATATAAAAATATGAACTAAAATAAAGACTTGCACATGAGATTTGATTATAGTGGTGAAGGTCTTGTGCAGTACCATCCACACTTTTTGAAGGGCTGAATACAGAAACTTGGTGCACTATGTGGCATAGGGTCCCCAAACGACCCTTCGCAGGTTTTGAATTCTGAATTGTCCTTCTCCTAGACCAGTTGCCATACAAGTCTATAGAATCGAGCCTGTCTTGCTATTTGATTCCAGTCGAATCCATTACATTCATTTACTTGCTAATATCCTTGGGAAGGTGTGAATATATATATATATATATATATATATATATATATATATATATATATAACCACAATTTCGTCTGACTGAAACATCGAAATGGATTAATTCTGTTTGAATTTTTCGACGGCTGTCAAAGTTAAATTTCTAATTCCGACACGAACTTAGTCTGTATACCGGGGTCGAATAAGACTGACGTAGTTTTCGTCGGTTGAAATAGATATAGCCCCCCATATGAGATAATTTTGTATTTTGTTGTGTAATACTATGTGTTAGCTCTGTCATAATAAATACATTGAGTTCTTTTTGTGGATCAGTTTTAATATTTTATAATACTAGGATCCAATTGGACTATATACCAACGTATTTATTATCTGTACTATATATATATATATATATATATATATATATATATATATATAAAAATATATTGCTTTTTTAAAAATAATTACCATGTTACAAAATGTTTCAAAAACTTCAAAAATTCAATTCAATATTAAATTAAAAGCATTAGTTCTGTTTCGTCTTCAAGCAAAGATAAAACAGAACTAATGCTTTTAATTTAATATAATTGAATTTGAAGTTTTTGTTTTCTGTTTTTGAAACATGATAATTCCTGTGTAGCAGAGAAGCCATATTTTAAATCAGTTAATTTATAATATTTATGCTCTGTAAATTTACATTGAGCACTGTTTTGTAAAAATAAAAATATCCCTAAGTACACCGGATTACATATCTTACTGTTCTTCCTTTTTTTACTATATATATATATATATATATATATATATATATATATATAACAGATAAAAAAAAACACTTGTGTCACTTTCTACAATCTTTTCGTGTTCCCAAATTTCTATTTACCTTTACAACGGCAGTTTGTCTTCATAATATCCATTTCCTAATAAGTCATTTATGTTCCATGCGTGATACACGCTTAGGCGATCATGTATCTTTCGTTACATGACTGACGATGCAGATTTTTCCCACAATAGGCTGCCATTTTTTCTGCGGTAGACCAGTTGCCATCCAAGTTTATAGAATCCGGTCTGCCCTGCTATTTACCCATAGCTAGCGGGAAGAAGAGTAGGATCCATACCTTTCCACAAGGGTATTAACACTTAATTAAATGTGATGGATCTGACTAGTTTTCCTACTCGGCTACCCGATTCCTTAATCCAAGCCACTATCCATTACTCCACCACTTGTCAAATATCTTACTTGCTGCTTTTTATGTTGCCTTCGATGTGTCCCTGTTCCTGTTAAATTCTCCAAACCTCTCTTTTGTGTCCCCACAATTTCAATTGCCCCTTTCCGATTGATATTGACATTATATGATATTACGAAAATTGTAACGCTGCACGAAAAGTCTCCTGATTTAAATCCAATCGAGAATCTGTGGTCAATCTGAAAAGAACGACTTCGATTTAAATGGATATACGAGAATCTGACATGCGCAATCTGGTTCAGAACGCCTTGGAAAAATGGACGGAATATAAATAATAAGAAGTACTATGGAATTATTCATTTTCGTTTCAATTAAAAAATGGTGAATCTGTGTATCTATCTCTCTATTCTGTCAGTCGTTCAACTCTGAACTAAATCTTCGGTTCAGAATCTCTTCCTATCTGCAAAGAACCCGACTTCGTGGAATGGATATCCTTCGGGAAGTAAAATGACCCTGAACCCGTTTTCAGGGGTTCAAATGGGCTAAATTTTTGCAAAATATGGCTAATAATGGAATTAAAAATTTTCGTTTCAATTAATCCCTCACAATGGTGACTGAATCTATCATCTCTCATTCTGTTCATATTCATCTATTTATCTATCTCTATATATATATTACTTTAAAATTATTCCTGGATACTCATATTTTAAATTCTCGATATAATTTTAGTTATACCTGAAATTTTACAGATACACACAGCTTCAGGTGACGAAACGCGTTGGTAAAGAAAATATTTTTTTATCTCTTCGTGGCCACGCCTTTAATCCCATTTGATATCGTGAATAATTTTGCATTTGTTATGTGTCTTTTAATTTCAGTGTCACGCTTTCAACAGATGATGATCTGCTATTATATTGCCCATAAGGTTTAATTTTAGAATGTGTTTAATTTTTATGTTTCTGGGATGTAAGTATGTATCTTGAGCTGTCTATTTTGCTCGCCACCATTTTTTTCATCTTCTTAATACTAACAGTTGACCCTTTCTGCTTGCATTGTGAATCTGCCATCACCATGATTTTATCCGTGGAAAGTGCGTTGTTAACGTTACGTCCGATGACAAAATACCAGCATGTAAAGGATTAGAAAACAAAGAAAGAAAGAAAGAAAGAAAGAAAGATGAACGAATGAGTGAAAGAAAGATTTTAAAAAATGAAAGAAAGAAGTGATTGGAGAAAACTAAACCTGAAAGTAGAAAAGGATTAACAAACCCACCAAAATGAATGAATGAAGATACTAAAGAGAACGAAAAAGGAAAGCACGAAGGAATTAACATACTAAATGGAAAGAAAGACAGAAAGAAAGAAAGAAAGAAAGAACTGGATGGAAATAAAAAGGAAAAAGAAATGAACGAACGAACAAAGGAAAAAAATGAATGAAAGAAAGAAAGAAAGAAAAAAAGAAAGAAGTGGCTGAAGAAAACTAAAATTAAAGAACGAAAGAATTGACGGAAGAAAGAACTGGAATAAAAGAAAAGAAAAAAAATACGTGAACAAACAAGCGAACGAACGAAATAAATAAAGAAAAAAAGCAAGAAAGAAGTGACTGAAGAAAACTAAAAAGAAAGAAGGAATTAATGAACACAGCAACTAAAGAAAACAAAAAGTATAAAAGAAAAAGAAAGTACTAAATACGAAAATACGTAACAAAAAAAGTAAAAAAAAAAACATAGATGAAATGGACAGACGAAAGAATAAAAGAAAAATGAACGAGTTGCATGAAAGATGCAAAAGTAGACAAAAAATATCAAATGGTAAATTGAGAAAAGGACACAACGAAATTAAATAATGAAACCAAAAATAGTAAAAACAAAATCTAGGCTATAAAACGAATCACGAAGCAAATTGCGAATAATTGATAAAAAAAATGTTAACCCAGATACTATGTTTCCATCAAAAGACGAGAAAATCAAAGAATGGTTTTTACGTCTAAATCGAAAAATAACCGAATTTCCAGAGCAAAGTCTGTCACCAAGAAAAATATCGAAAATAAGAAGAGAGAAAAACCTTGAAGAAAGAAAAAAAAGCATCTTTTTTTAAATCTCATAATACTTTTATCGAATACAATTCGCAAAAGGAAAGCGTCAACATATGTTTAACTGCGCATGCGTAGCGAAAATGATCACTTTAGGGTTATCTCCCTTTACGCATGATTAAAAGCTTCTTCTTTTTTTTCAATTAGTATACCTACTTTATTATGTATTGTGATTCATAGAAGCTAGTTCTAAAGTCAGAACATAAAACATAATCGTCTATCCACTATCGTCCTAATCAAAATGCTTTTATTATTTCTTGTGTAGCACTTTTGTCTATTTTGTCGATTCTAACTTTGAAAGATGCGAACATCTTGGGTTATGATTGAGTATTTTTGGTAGAATAAAATCATTAATAAATATCATTTTAATCGATTAGCATATTTTTTGACTCTTGTTCAGCACTGAGATCGATCTCAACCCTTTTCTTTACTTTTATTAAATTTGGGGTTTTAGTTTTCTTATTGCTTTTCTTCTTTTATATTTTTCGATTTTTCTTCTTTCCCTTTCAAAGTCCATCCCCCATTTCCGTTGTTTCGTCGTTTTTCCAATCTACTTCCTACTCTTCTTCTTTCTCTCTCCTTTTAATTTTTCTTCTTCGTTTCTCTTCTTCTCATATTTGCCTGCAGCTCTTTCATCTTGTCTTTCCACTCTCTATCAATACGTTCTTCGCCTTAAAATTCTTATGTTGCCTTCTTTCTTTTCTCTTCTCCAATTATGCATCCCAATTTGCCGGTCATTTGTTCCTCAAGGGTCAATCAGTCGAGCACAGACGTACAGGTATGGATTTTAGGTGATCGCCAAGAAGACAAGATTGTTTTTCTTCTCTTTTTTGTTAATCATTTCATCTCAAGTAAGGTAATAATGCCACTAAGCCGCATAGGGGTTTACGGGGAGTGAAAGAAAATGAGAAGATGTTAGTAAGTAGAATTGAGAAGAAAGACAATAAAAGAACATGGCCCAATGGTTAGATTCAGACGTTGGTTAGATCCAGTGAGAAGAGTTGTGTGTTCAATACCAGGCCACGGCAGTGGTGAACCAAAACTTGGAGATTTGAGTTAAAGGGAAATAACAAAGACATCCGGAAGAGGTATGGTACGTGAAACAAGAACAATTCCCAGTGGACGAAGTAAAGGGTTCGTTCGTAATTACAATCACCTGAAGGCGTGAAACGTTGTGAATATGACAGTGAAGATGAGGATAACAGTCCGAATAATGTAAATAATGAAAGTAAGCATAATACCTCATCTCAGAGATCCAATCATCTGAAGAAGGCCGGAGCGTACAACGGCCGAAACGTTGTGAATATGGCAATGAAGATGAGGATAACAGTCCGAATAATGTAAATAATGCAAGTAATCATGATACCTCATTTCAGATATATAGACAGAGATATCGAGAGACATAGACATAAAGGCCGGAGTGTACAACGGCCGAAACGTTGTGAATATGGCAATGAAGATGAGGATAACAGTCCGAATAATGTAAATAATGCAAGTAATCATGATACCTCATTTCAGATATATAGACAGAGATATCGAGAGACATAGACATAAAGGCCGGAGCGTACAACGGCCGAAACGTTGTGAATATGGCAATGAAGAAAAAAATAACAGTCCGAATAATGTAAATAATGCAAGTAATCATAATACCTCCTCTCAGAGATATAGACAGAGATATAGAGAGATATAGACATAAAGGCCGGAGCGTACAACGGCCGAAATGTTGTGAATATGGCAATGAAGATGAGGATAACAGTCCGAATAATGTAAATAATGCAAGTAATCATAATACCTCATCTCAGACAAAAAAGAAAATGACACACCAACTTACGTACACACATCCTCCAACCATCCACCCTCTATCATCAAACAAATACCAAAATCAATCAGCCGCAGACTATCTGAGAACTCATCTAACATGCAAATTTTCAATAGCAAAATAGCACCATACAACGAAGCACTAAAAGCAAGTGGTTACACACAACAACTACAATATATACCTCCACAGCCAAAACGCAGAAACAGAAAGAGAAACATTATCTGGTTTAACCCACCATATAACAAAACTGTTAAAACGAACATAGGCAAAATATTCCTAAACTTAATAGAAAAACACTTCACTGAAGAAAACAAATTATCAAAAATATTTAACAAAAATAACGTAAAGATCAGTTACAGCTGTACAAAAAACATAACAGAAATAATCAAAAACCACAACAAAAAAATGACAACCTACAAAAATGTAACCAAGGATCCAATATGCAACTGCAGAAACAGAACAACATGTCCACTCCAGGGAAATTGCCAAATTACGAACACAATATACAAGGCCAAGGTAAGTACAAACAACAACACTATGCACTACATCGGTGCCACCGAAGGTCCATTCAAGATGAGGAATAACAATCACAACCTTTCATTCAACAACAGGAAATATTCGAACAGCACAACACTTTCTACATACATATGGCAGCAAAAAGACAAAAACATCACACTTACAATAAGTTGGGAAATATTGAAAAAAGTCCCTGCCTACAACAACATTACGAAAAAATGCCTACTTTGCCTACACGAAAAAATAGCAATAATATCACACAAACCGCAAAAGAACTTGCTAAACAAAAAATCAGAGATAATCTCCAAATGTAGGCATGAGAACAAGTATCTATTATCCGAATTCATACCAAACGGATAAAACAGACAAACCACCAACAATCACAATTTAATTTCAAGATACCATCAAAATAATTGCACCTATCATTATTATAATTGCACCACCATTAGTAACCACTTTTACCACTTTATAATATCTATTAACTATCAATATTATCATTACCACCTACACACAGCACCATCACTTACACATCACACCCACTATTAACATATAATCCACTACAATCTTTATTACTCCCCCAGCATAATTAATACCTTAAAACAATATGATCAGATATAATTTCCATATGTAACCATGAGAACAAACACCTATTACCAGGCAGCTTTAATATAATAACAATAATAATTTTGTAATTAAAAATTAAAAATTATAGCAATCTTCAACTACCATAATTTCACACAGAATACCTATTATCAGGATTTATACCAAAATAAATTAATACATATAACAAAATAAAACAAAAATAAAATAAAACACCAACAACCACTTTTTAGTTCAAGCTACCACCACTATAACTACATTCATGGTTTTATCATTCTCCCACCACCGTTACTAATCATTTCTACCAATTTGCTATTTCTTCCAATTTACAATAACTATTAGCTAAATAGCATTGTCTCCAATCCCTTGAAACATTACTATCACATCATATCATATAGACCCGTTATTAAATTAAACATCACCATATAAATTAAACAATAAGGATTACAAATTTTTACCTGTTACATATACACAGTCACCAAAAACAAACAAATAACCAGCTTTAAATATAACAAATAAACCCCCATTTTTTCAAAAATTTAAAAATAAATATAAATAATTATAATAATAATTTTTACCTATCATAATTTTACACAAACCCCACCACACGTATATACATACATGCGAGGAAATATTTTTCAACGGAAAAAAAAAAAAAAAAAATTTTCATAATATGACATGGATACATTCACGAGACATTAACGAGACATTTCCGCCACACTTCCAATGTTTAAATTTCAACATTTCAACATACAAATGCGTATGTATAGACATAACACCACCCGTATACATACATGTGTCATAGCCGAAACTGTCTACATATGTTTATATATGTATGAGTCCCGACGGACGACCAAGTATGTATATGTGTCTGCATACATCGATGTTTGCGTTAGTACGATGAATGACAAAACGACGAAATTTCCCCCACCACTTCCACAATAACACCAATACACGCAATCTACATAAACCCAAATTTTTTAAAACATTAATCAGTTTGTCTGACGATCGCTAAAGCGTGAAACCCAGGGTCACAAACTCACATCTATCCAACCAAATATGTTAGCTCTATCTCTGATATTGAGCGCTTTCTAATAAGTACCGCGCATATAATATATAAATAATTATACATATATATATTTATTTATATTTATATACACTTTTCACATATATATATATATTATTCCAGGGTCATTTTCCAACTTATTCAAGATAATCTTCCCCCTCTCTAACCTTCTAACTTTCTGTAACAAGGTCCCTCACGAGTTTCACGTACGATTTCATTTTCAAGTGTTTTTTTCACTGCTATTTGGACTGTCATACTGAACCTCCTCTCTCACATGCCAAGCGACTTATGTATTGAGTTGGATCTTTTCAAGTTTCATTTTCTTACATACAACGTGTGAAAGCACGTACGATAACATGCCCTCATCACCCGCCAACCAGGCGAGATAACGCAATTTAGAATGGCTAAGGCGGTACTTCCCTTAAGCTACCGGCATCTTTTGCCTCCGGACAGGGTATTGTTCTGTCCGGTGGGAAAAGTATCAGCCCAACTTATGTTTACCTATAGTTTCAAATATAAGCCAGAGTTATGTATAAACCCGACCAATTTTTACTTACAAATTGAAGTATAATTGTAAAAAAAATATTTCGATATTTGTTATGGTCCAAGTTCCTTGTACCACGGTGATGGTTCAAGGTTAGAACCAATGAAAGAATAACACGAACACAGGTAAGTGGAATAAATCAAAGATATATTACAACAGAAATATAATACAAAGAAGTAGAAGTATTAGTAATGACTATAGATTAGAGTGAAATCAGATTTTCCAGTATCAGATGTGCCGACCAAGCATAGCCGAAAGTAAAAAAGTGAGGATATATTCAGTCGTATTGTTTGTTATAACCATTAGCAAACCACGCCGACGCGCATGGTTAGAGTGAAGACATTAGGTTATCTCGACAAGTTCATCACTATTCCAGTGTCCTTGCAATATGGCTCAATTATCTCTCCACGTCTCACAATGAGTTCAATAGTATTTAATGTCAGGAATAGTTATTAACCAATGAAATAATCCAACAAATCCTGAACAGTGGTAACAATTCGAAATTCATTTCTTGTTCAAGGCCGAATATTTTCATCAGTAGACAGACAATTTTTTTTCTTTACTTTTTTTTTCCGATTCTTTAAGTTATTGTTTCCTCTTCTTCTTTCAAACAAGCCATCACCGTTATTTGTTTAGCTTTGTATAAACCGGAGCTATGTCTATCCTTACCTCTCTAAAGTACATGAAAGTACACATATTGTCGATTTATGAATGTACCTAGGTAAAAACCTTTTAATCTGATCTGACTCTCGTGTAAAAATCGATAAAAGTGGACTTATATCCAAATTTTTGGGGGCAAAACCATTCTGATGGTAAAAATCCAACGTATGTCTAAGTTTTTTACTCGTTTAAAATTGACCAGTGCTTACGTTTTGATTCTATGGTAAAAAAACCTTTGATTTTTTTTGATTTTTACACCTATGTGGGATTATATTTAACATTAAGTAATACGATAGGGTTAGAAATATCGTTAAATGTTTTCATCTTTAATACTACAACTCTGTCTTTTTCAGTGGCCTATATTTCAATCTTTTACAGCACTAACTCCTGACATTATTACTCTTCTTCTTCTTTTCTTCTTCTTCTTCTTCTTCTTCTTCTTCTTCTTCTTCCAATCTAGCCACTAATCTTTGTCTACTTTGTGTAAACCGGACCATTGTCCACCTTTAATGACTCATAACTCAAATGTAAATTGGACCGCTGTCGACCTTTCATTTTTTCGTATAAAATGGACCTAAGTCTACCTTTTTGCCTCTAGATTAAAACCCAACTTATGTTTTCGTATTTGAAGATTCGATGTGATTTTTCTCTTGGAAAATTCATATAAGACATTAAATAATCCAAACATGTTTGAAATATATTAAATGTCTCCATCTTTGTTAATAATACAGCTATGCTTTTTCAACCTCGTTTTATTTCAATCTTTGCTGCACTTATTCCAGACATTATTAATGTTCTTCATTGTCAATTTTCTTCTTCTTCTTCTTCTTCTTCTTCTTCTTCTTCTTCTTCCGCCTCCGCTTTTTCTTCCTCCTCTTCTTTTTCTTCTTCTTAGTCTTCTTCTTCTTCTTCTTCTTTCTCCTCCTCCTCCTCTTCTTCTACTTTTCTTTCTCCTCTTCCTCTTCTTCCTCTTTCTCTTCTTCTTCTTTATCTTCTTCTTTATCTTCTTCCTCCTCCTCTTCTATTTCTTCTTCTTACTCTTCCTCTTCTTTTATTCTTCTTTTTTCTTTTTCTTCTTCATCTTATTCTTCTTCCTCTCATTCCTCTTCTTTTTCGTCTTCTTCTTCGTCTTCTTCCTCCTTCTTTTTCCTCTTTTCCTCTTCCTCCTCGTCTTCTTCCTCTTCTTCTTCTTCTTCTTCTACTTATTATTATTATTCCTTTTCTTCTTCTGAACTTGTTGTGGTAGCATTCGTCTCTGTGTCGAAGGTGAACGTTAGGAATTACGCTGAAAGAAGTAGGCCTTGAATAAAATCCACAACTCTGTGGATAATTCTAACGACAGGTCTCTTGAATATAAAGAAAAACTGGTGAAGAAAATCTTTCTATTATTGACCACAAAATCTAGTTCTCTACTGCCAGATGGTGATTTGAAAATATAGCAGTATCTTCTATAAAATAGTGGAAGCAACGACCTTTCATGCATCAATCTGTCTGTTCGCCCCGGACACAAAAAATGCGAGGTGAGCCGGTGCAAATCACAGACGACTGCCCCCAGGGCCCGATTCTCCTAAGCCTGGTGAGCTCTCATTTATATAGACAATTCCTCTCAAAATAATTTGTCTTTAATATATTTAATTTCTCCAGCCCGACGTTCTTAATCTTGGGATGTGTTAATAACCCCAGTTTAGTTTTTGTCTTTTAGATATCTTTCTACAAAGATTGATTTGATGCATTTGTTTTTTTGTTCATTTTATTTTTATTTTTATTTATTTTTATTTTTATTTTATTTTATTTTTTGGGGGGGGCAGACAGCATCAACATAAACAAATCCGAAACTTGGGTATTAAACAAAAGCTAAGGGCGTTCTATGTTTAAAAGACATTTAATTATTATTCGTTTTTTTATGAATATACGCATATCGAAATATAGTATAACCTAAATTTTGTGGGTTTTTATGAATTAAACAAAAAACAAAAAAAATTCTTCTGTCTAGATGAATCTGGACCACTACTTTTCTCGAAAAATACACACGTTTTGGACTGATAGTATAATGTAAACAAACACTCGAAATTAATTTCTGAAGATAAAAATATCCGGATAACGCATTATATTTTTTTATTGATGGGAAATTGATAGGGTTGATTTTTTGTTTTTTTGTTGTTTTTTTTTGGGGGGGGGCATATCTGCTACCTTTCTGATGTGGGCCCAAAGTTGGGACCACGGAAGGAAAACACGGAACACGGATTAGAGGTAAGAAAGATATATTAAACAAAAAGGTTACAAAGATAGTGTAAGTGTAAGCGGAGCTTACTATGTGCTAGTGTCCAATATTGGTAGTCGTACGCGGCTGATACTACGGTATTAGAATACTCTCTCTCTCTCTCTCTCTCTCTCTCTCTCTCTCTTTCTTTCCTCCTCTTCTCTTAGAGTATTATATCGCATACTTTATATAGTCCTGGAAGAGTCCATGTTGTAGGTATGTTACGGTCTCACAACACTTTCATTCATCAACATCTTTATCTTCCTCTTCTTCCAAACTACTTTTACTAAATTGCTTCTCTACGGTCGCCCTTTCCGTCTTATTTCTTCTTTTCTTTATTCTAAGATCCGGCATTAGCCTCAAATTTCTAGAAAAATTTGGGCCACTACTTTTTTCTAAAAATACACACGTTTTGGACAGATACTAACACTCGAAATTAATTTCTGTGGACAAAAAATCCGGATAATGCATTACTTATGTCTTCTTATCGACGCGAACTTAATAGAATGGGAAATCTTGGTTTTGCTCAATTTTACTGAATCTTAGCTCATTAATTTTGGGTTTGATTCTCCTTGGAACATTTTTAAAATTTCATATTATTATTTTAAAACATAATTTTTAACACGATTTTTTCATTGTCTTCTTCAACCTACTCTCGTGAGAATTTTAACAATTATTGTCAAATTAGTAGTCCCTCCAAGTCATCATCCTGTAATTTCATGTAAGTAAATGTTAAATCAGGTCCAATTATCTGTTAGATTACTACTACTATTTCTTATAGTATATATTCATTTATTTCTCTTCTTTAAATTTCATCAAGTAGTAACTCGTATCTTTTTTTTTTTCAAAAAATATGTATGGCTCAAATTACATGCTATATTGTTTTTTTGTTTTTTTTCTTTTCTGTCTATCTGCTACCTTTCATTCATCCTCCTCTTTTTCTGCTTTATCTTCCTCTTTTTCCAAACTACTTTTACTAAATTGCTTCTCCACAGTCGTCTTTTCCGTTTTTTTTTTTTTCTTCTTTTCTTTATTTTCAACATCCGGCATTAGTGTCAATTTTCTATCAAAACATAACTGTCAACCAATCAACTGCGACTCCACCTGCAATGTCTTTGGCTGCCGTTCACTGAGCTAAATAGTCTCTCATCTCGCACCATTAAACAAAATCACCAAAAAACTCTCATTCGTGAAGACCTATTTTCCTTATTTCTGATTCTATCGATCGATCGATCTGCGTCTGTGAAAATCTCTACACATCCGCATCTGTTAATATCGAAATGTTCTATTTTCTATCAACGTGAGGATGTGAAGGGTGTTGTAACAATCAATCAAACGGGATAAAATGAAACTGGCAAACCCAGTTCAAATTTTGCCTAAGGCTAATTATTCTAATTTTCAAAAACTTCCTTTCAAAATTATTTACTTACTGAAACAAAGCAAGTTCAGTTGACCATTGATGACAATTCCAGAAACTATAAACCATTTTTTCTCTCGTCTGCGAGCCGCAATGATGGAGAAAGCATTACCTCGAACCATCGCTAGTGAGACACGCTGCAAGAGCCACTCCGTTTCGTGAGGCTCGTCCCATAATCGAGACGCAATCGCGCAAATCCTGCGAAAGAACGCAATCGAACGTGGGCCAGTAACCCCTGAAATCTCCACTGCCACAAGAGTAAAAAAAAATCTATCAGCAAGAGAAGAATATTCAACTATATTTTTTCATCTCTACGTCCCGGGCGACGGATCCTGGCTCAACCGCGGAACTGATCAAATTACCAGCCGAAAATGTATCCGCACAAGTCGGATCCCAAATCAACGACTTCCTCATTTTAAAAGGGAAAATGGTAATCCCATCCGTCCGCTTTCGATCACCGCGGTCGAGGCCTACGGGTTCGATTTGGGAAGGGAACCCAGCTGCATCCAAACCTCTTATTAATGATGTCGTTTATTGCTGCATGAAGTGGAAAGCGGCCGGCATTACGTTGACAGGAGAGAGGATGCAAACCAAACTCATCGATGGAGGCTCCACATCCGCATCAGTGACGCTCACATAATTTGAGTCCAAGACGGATCGCGACTCCGACCCTAGTGAACTCATCATCTAGAAGGGTACCTTACTTACACTCGGGCTATTCGTCCTCATCTTTGTTATTACTATCACAACGTTTCTGCCGATATACACTCGGGCCTTTTTTTAGATGTTTGCCTATCCTGGTAAAATTAGGTAGTTTGTTGCTCAACTCTTTATTCAATCTACTTAAACTGTTCTCTTTTCGTTGTTAATGCTTTGCTTTGTGTCGTTATTGTTCGCCTGCTTTTTCGCTTAGTTTAAGTCTGCACTTCCCGGCCCAGGATTTGAACTCAAAATTACTATGTCACTAAAAATCCCTAACTAATGCTTTAGTCCCCTGGGCTATTGATCCACTGCTCCTGAAGCCTTGCTGTCGATTTTGTTTTCATTTATTTATTAATGGCTCGAATACTGTACTCATTTCTACGCTGGGCCTACCGATGAGGCCCTCATAGGTTAGCATATTTCAAAGAGGGAGTTCAGTAATGAAAAACATACTCCTCCATTAAGTTCGTACTTGTGAAAATAAATTGAAACATCCACTTCAGTTTCCATTCTTTCAGCATACAGCCAGTTTTAGAACCACTGGTGTGACAGGGTGAAATCCATTTGTATTTTCTTTTCCTCAGATTAGGTCATTTGCAGTGGTGTGCAGTAATATTAATCTATTTTCGGGTATATGATGAAATTTATTTAGCCTTGAAAAATATTGTGTCATCCATGATTACAGCAGATTTTTATCACTCCTTCTCTCGACTGTCGATTAGTTGTCCTATGGCCATTGTCTGCGATGGACTTTACTCCAAGGAACCATGCGGAAATTGTAACGCTACAGAAGCACTCTGTCAAGCCTTACTAGTGAGCAAATCAAAGTACTATAGACTGGCCCGGAAACTCCCCCGATTTAAATTCAATCGAGAATCTGTATTCAATCTGCAAGGAAGGACATTGAGGAATGGACTTACAAAGTACTAACATGTGCACTAGGTCGTAATGCATTGAGAATATACGAAAAAGTTTAATAAGAGAATTATTCGTTATGTTTCAATTAATTTGCACAAGAGTGTACTCATTTATACGCTTGGTCTACTGATGAGGCGCTCGTAGATTAGTATATGCGCTGATTTATTCAGACATATTGACACGTCAGAGGACTTTTAGAGGAAATGTCATGAATATACGACTCCCTGAGCCGCAGAATTTCAGCATTTATTTTGACGACATATCTCGTTAATTATATGCAACAATACTTGCAGGATCTGACAAAGATAGCAAGAAAGCACATCATTATATTACCGTCCAGAGAGTAGCACCAATCAAATAGCAAAACACTCAAGGAAGAGTATAACCTAAAAGAAACTATTACCTTCACGGCTGCATTGCGATAACATTGTTGCGTGGTTGAACTGGTCCTTTTTTGGAAAAATAGGAACTTGCCATTTACTGATAAGAAGTGACTATAATGACTAAATTTTGATTTCGATAGGATAATATATAATCCAAATTAAGCTAAACGTCAAACCCAAGAGACAGTTTTTATTTCTTTATGCCAGTAAAACTTCAAGCGACAGTATATTTCATGGTTGTGCTATTTTCAAGTGTCGCTTGAAGTCGACGTTGTCTTATTGAATTCTGTAGTAAGGATCGCACAGGAAGTCAATTTTCGACCTGAACTAGATTTTTCGGCCGAAATTAGTCCTTTGGGCGGAATTGGACTCATGGCCCGAATCAGAGTCCAAGTGATGATTTGATGAAATTCGAACTTATTTCTTCAAAATTATCATTGCTCCTTTCTAAACTGGACCAGAGGTTCCTTTAATTTTGCCTCGGAGAAATAAAAAACCGAACGGAGTGCAGCTTTTAAACTAGTATCTTAATATGATATATATATATATATATATATATACCGGGATTAAGAGAAAACTGTGCAAATTCATCCCACAAAAAATTTAATATCTAGAAAACTACTAAACTAATTGATTTTCTTTTTTCAAAATTTTCCGAAGGTCGTTTAGCCATCTTGACATCATGTTTCGTAAAATCACTAAAGCACCTTTTGAGCTCTTCAGCTAACACAGAACAGGTTAAAATTGTTTTGTGGCAGACCCACTGACTTCTCAAAGAAGGGTGAATAAGTTTTTAAAAAAAGAGGGAACCGCAGAGAGGAAAACTGCATCATGGGATCACAACAGGAAGAGGGATCATCAATTCAACTTATAACTACAGAGATCAATTAGAAAAAGTTCCAACTCAATTAATAAGACGTCAGTACCGTGAGAGAGCAGTTTCAGCTATGACAGTTTAAAGAACAATGAAAAAAGACCTGAAAATGAAGTCGTACGTGAAACGTGTGAGCCAATTTTTTACTCCAAGACAGAAAGTTAGCTTAGATAGGGCGAAATCATCTTGAATAAATTGGAAAATGATCCTGAATAATATATATATATATATATATATATATATATATATATATATATATATATTTTTGTGTGTGTGTGTGTGTGTGTGTGTGTGTGTGTGTGTGTGTGTGTGTGTGTGTGTGTGTGTGTGAAAATATATAGAAAATAGGAAGGAACTGGTTAGGTAAATAATCCAAAGTTCCTTAGTATTTTAGTTATTATTTCTAAAAAATAGTGCTCGATACAAAAGTAGAGCATAAATATAATTATTTATTTAAAAATATGATTCCAATTCGCGACATAAGAGGTCTCATGTTTCAAACCAAGAGCCGAAAACTTCAATATAATTATTTGAAATAAATTGAGTTAAAGTAAGCTCTGTTCCATCTTCAAGCGAAATTTTTTTGGGAATAACGTATTTCTGAAATTTACGTGTTTTAATAATTGAAATCAAAAATCAAAATTTCCATGGTAACAGCTAGGGCGAATTGTTTAAATTGGGTAGGCGTATGTTGGGTGTTAATAATAAGTATCAGTATAGAGTTACTTTCATAGATGTCAAGTCAGGGAAAGGTGGGGGTGTCTAAATATGAAACGGAAGATGTATTAACCATAGTCTGGTATGCGTGTCTATGGAGATTTATTTATTTTTTTATTTTATTTTTTTATTATGAAAGGGATTTGTGCATATAAAAAACTGCCGTAACGTTTGTTATTTGACGACTTCATAAAGGGTTATCTTTTTTGGAGGGTATTTAAACTATTTATTTGGGCTATGGATTATGAAAGTTATTATATTGCATGCTTGTTCTTAGCTAATTATTCAGTCTTCTAGGTTTCTATAATTACACAATTTTTCCCTTTTATTGTCTGATTTAAGTGCAAGGTTTTTATTAATACTATTCAGGCATGGGGGTTTGTTCAGGATCTTATTATTGTGTTTTTTTATTATACGTTCAAGATTTTCAGAGCAGCTGTAACTCAGTTTTAGGGTGTTCTTATTGAATATATTACTAAGCTTACTATTGGTGGGGAAGTGTTTATCAATTAGAGCCAAGAATTTCTGTCCTAGTTTAATACTAACCATTTGGTTGAACGGAGGGGTTTACCAAATGATTTTTCTTTTTCTGTTTTTTTTCTTATGGCCAGTTTTTTTGCTAGCTCTGTTTATGCTATCAACCATATTAATGTTGTTGTTGCAAGCATTTTTATAAGTCCTGGTTAAGTTTATTTTTAATTAAGTTGTTGTAGTCATCGACAGCCAATTTGTAGAAGTTGCTGGGTTTGTCAGAGTTAACTAATATTTTGTCACAATCATTTATGCTTTTAACTATTTGGTCTAGATGTTTTTGGAAGCGGCTTTTCTTTTTTTTTGAAAGGAGATGTTGTTGATAATGTTGAGTAGGTCTTTTTCAAATTCGTATAGCTGTTTGTTGAATGGTGCAACTTTTTTACTTTTAAAGCCGTAAACTTCGCGTTTTTTATCGGTTGAGTTATTCCCACGAAAGTAGAAGTAGGCCTTCCATCTCATCCTTCTAATTAATTCCTCTGTTTTTTGTAAAAGTTTAACAAAATAATTCCGTTTGTTTGTTTGTGGGATGTTTTTCAGAGAAATCCCGAAATTAACTTTTTCCATATGGTAAAAAAATAACAAATAAATCAAAAATTAGCGATAGGGTAGGTAAACTTGCTGAAAAGGAATGTTACATAACTCTTAAGGACCATAAGTATAACTTTTTGGAAAACCCTGCAACTAGAATAATTAACCCTACCCGATCCAACATAGGAAAGATCAGCAAAAGGATCCTGGAAAGAATTACCTGCCAAATAAAAAAACAACTGGAATTAAAATTATGGATCAATACTAAAGATGTCATCAATTGGTTTAACTATATTGATGATAAACCGAATTGCACCCTAATGCAGTTCGACATCGTGGATTACTACTCATCAATTTCGAAGGATCTATTTACGACTGCCCTGGACTTTGCTGCTGTGTATTCTAACCTGACAAAGGAAGAAACAGATATAATCCTCAGCGCAAAGAAATCGGTCCTCATTCATAATGGGGACCAATGGATAAAAAACAATAACGACCTGTTTGACATCACTATGGGATCATTAGACTCTGCGGTTCTTCTGACCTTGTTGGTCTTCTAATATTGTACAACTTAACGGCACACCGCGAAATTGATATTAAGGACATCGGACTGTATAGAGATGACGGGCTCGTGGTGGTGAGGAGCTCTACTAGTTTTAAGATAGACAAAATCAGAAAAATTATATTCAGTGAATTTAAAAAACTAAACTTAAAGATAATTGTCTCTTCTAATTTGAAAAGGGTAAACTTCCTCGACGTAACTCTAGACTTACCAGGCAACACATACCAACCTTATAGAAAACCAAATGCTAACCCTTTATATATACACCCGAAGTAAACCACCCTCCATCCATAATTAAACATATACCTCGTTAATAGAAAATAGAATTAGCATTAACTCCGCTAACAAGGAAATATTCCAACAACACAATGGCTTCTATAACACTGCCCTAAAAAAAGTGGTTATAAAAATGCTAACATTAACTATAGAGACGATTGCACTGGCCATAAGAAAAAAAAACAGGAAAAGAAAAATCATTTGGTAAACACCTCCGTTCAATCAAATGGTTAGTATTAAACTAGGACAGAAATTCTTGGCTCTAATTGATAAACACTTCCCCACCAATAGTAAGCTTAGTAATATATTTAATAAGAACACCCTAAAACTGAGTTACAGCTGCTCTGAAAATCTTGAACGTATAATAAAAAAACACAATAATAAGATCCTGAACAAACCCCATGCCTGAATAGTATTAATAAAAACCTTGCACTTAAATCAGACAATAAAAGGGAAAAATTGTGTAATTATAGAAACCTAGAAGACTGAATAATTAGCTAAGAACAAGCATGCAATATAATAACTTTCATAATCCATAGCCCAAATAAATAGTTTAAATACCCTCCAAAAAGATAACCCTTTATGAAGTCGTCAAATAACAAACGTTACGGCAGTTTTTTATATGCACAAATCCTTTCATAATAAAAAATAAAATAAAAAAAAATAAATCTCCATAGACACGCATACCAGACTATGGTTAATACATCTTCCGTTTCATATTAAGAGATACCCCACCTTTCCCTGACTTGACATCTATGAAAGTAACTCTATACTGATACTTATTATTAACACCCAACATACGCCTACCCAATTTAAACAATTCGCCCTAGCTGTTACCATGGAAATTTTGATTTTGATTTCAATTATTAAAACACGTAAATTTCAGAAATACGTTATTCCCAAAAAATTTCGCTTGAAGATGGAACAGAGCTTACTTTTAACTCAATTTATTTCAAATAATTATATTGAAGTTTTCGGTTCTTGTTTTGAAACATGAGACCTCTTATGTCGCGAGTTGGAATCATATTTTTAAATAAATAATTATATATATATATATATATATATATATATATTTATATATATATATATGTGTGTGTGTGTATGTGTGTGTGTGTGGGTGTATTTAAACTTTATTTCAGTCCTTCATGAGCTTCTTATCGTTAGCTATGATTAATTAATGATGAACATGTCATTTTCGTTTATGATCGATTTCATCACGATACTTCTGTTAAGCTTGATACTAAATTTACATTCTTATTACTCAAAGTAGAGTCTAATAATGTTATAAAGACCACGGAAAATTCCAGTAAGATATCTTTAATCATTTCTAACATACAACGCTTCAAAAGCTTAATCAACAATTGGACAATTTTGCTGTTACGCGATTTGGACACTTTTGCTGTTACAACCGCTAGATAGATAGATAGATAGATAGATAGATAGATAGATAGATAGATCCCAAAAAGCCCGCACAGAGGCAGGTAGAGAAGTTGGATTAGTAGAAAAGCGCCTTAGTATATATTCGATCCATATTCAAGGTTGTAGCGTTTCATAAAACCACCCATGCTTACTTTTACTTGAGAACATTATTAAGGTGAGCAGATAAGAAAGTATTTTCTTTTGAATTTTAGTAGTCCGCACACTTATGTAGTCAATAATAAGTCTATTCATTATTGACCACGCCCCAATTAATAGTATCCCCGTAAGTATATCACTGGCAACACATAAACACATTGTTGCTCGATTAAGCTACAGTTGAAAGCCCAGGGCTATTAGATTTACCATTAGTTTGTAAATAACTTGTACTAACTTAGGCCAATAAAGAGAATTCAATTAAAACTTTAGTAGCGCTGGGCTTTTAGATATGACCCAATTCGCTTCTTCTTGTCAAATTCTGTGATCTCTCTTCGGTATGAAACTATTGTATAAACGAGGCTGGTTGCCAAATGGCTGAGATACATCGTTCAAGGGAATTGCAGTTATTTGTACAGTGCTTTTAAAGTCACCTAAGTATTTACGAATTAACATCAGATTATTTGTTTGTTTTTTAATAATGGAAATTAGCCATAGAAATATTTACAAATGTACTTTTTGTTTTTTTGTTTTTTAATAATGATAATTAGACGTTTTTTTTTTTGTTTTGTTTTTAATAAATGTAATTAGACATTTTTTTTTTGTTTTTGTTTTTTTAATAATGGTAATTAGACATGGAAATATTCACAAATGTACTCTTTTTTTTTTTTGGTTTTTATTTTTTAAAATGTTTAGTTTTTTTTGTAATTTTTTTTTTAATAATGGTAATTAGACATGGAAATATTCACAAATGTACTTTTTTTTGTTTTTGTTTTTTAATAATGGTAATTAGACATGGAAATATTCACAAATGTACTTTTTTTTGTTTTTTGTTTTTAATAATGATAATTAGACGTGGAAATATTCAAAATGGTAATTAGACATGGATATATTCTTTTTTTTTTTTTTTTTTTTTTTAATGATAATTAGACGTGGAAAATATTCACAAATGTACTAATGGTAATTTTTTCACAAATGTACTTTTTTTTTTTTTTTTGTTTTTTAATAATGATAATTAGACATGGAAATATTCACAAATGTACTCTTTTTTGGTTTTTTGTTTTTTAATAATGGTAATTAGACATGGAAATATTCACAAATGTACTTTTTTTTTGTTTTTTGTTTTTAATGAAATTAGACGTGAAAATATTCACAAATGTACTTTTTTTTGTTTTTGTTTTTTTAATTTAGACATGGAAATATTCACAAATGTACTTTTTTTTTGTTTTTTGTTTTTTTAATAATGATAATTAGACGTGGAAATATTCACAAATGTACTCTTTTTTTGTTTTTTGTTTTTTTAATAATGGTAATTAGACATGGAAATATTCACAAATGTACTCTTTTTTTGTTTTTTGTTTTTTTAATTATGATAATTATTCAGAAATGTACTCTTTTTTGTTTTTGTTTTTAATAATGGTAATTAGAAAAATATTCACAATAATGATAATTAGACTCTTTTTTTTTTGTTTTTTTGTTTTTAATAATGGTAATTAGACATGGAAATATTCACAAATGTACTTTTTTTTGTTTTTTGTTTTTTTAATAATGGTAATTAGACATGGAAATATTCACAAATGTACTCTTTTTTTGTTTTTTGTTTTTTTAATAATGGTAATTAGACATGGAAATATTCACAAATGTACTTTTTTTTTTTTTTCTTTTTTGTTTTTTGGAAATTGTGTTTCCCACCTGGAAATGGGGTTTTTTTTTAATAATGGTAATTTGTCATGGAAATATTCAAAAATATAGTCTTTTTTGGTTTTTTAATAATGTAAATTAGCCATGGAAATATTCGCATATTTACTCTTTTTTTTGTTTTTTTAATAATGGAAATTAGCCATGTAAATATTCACAAATGTACTCTGTTTTTTTTTTTGGTCAAGGTTTAAAATTTGTCATAAATCATAAAAATGATAATATTTCAGTAAACGTTGTCGGGTCATGATCGAATTTTTTGCATCCATGCTGGGAAATCTCTCCCGGTTTTCCCGCATGCAAATTGTTGAGGTAAAAAATTGTGTTGAAGTTAAAAAAAATTGCGTCAAAACGCGAGTCAAAAACAGCAAGATTAAAGCGGACAAACTCTCTCTTTTTAGGCGCGGACGAATAAAGAAAAAATCTTTTGCTCGGTGTGTAACAATAAAAGAAGAAAGTGTTTATTTACAAAAGGGTAAAGGGATAAAGACAATTAAGAGTGAAAGAAAGGGAGAAGAGAAAATGTTCTTTAAAGATAGTGAAAATGTTCATAACAGAAAAAAAGTATTGCTGAAAATATTTATCTGAGCGCCTAAAAAGTTCTTTAAGCGAGTAGAATTTTGTTAAGGTTGAGAAACACTCACAGTTCTTGTAGAGTAGGAAAATTGTTGGTAGATATAGGAATTTTGCAGTTGAGTGAGTTCGTAGGTCGACAACAGACGTCCAGTGGGCTCGTCAGGTGTGGGGAAGGGATGCAGCTTTGAATTTGTCTTGAATTGTGGGTCGACATTAGTAGGTAGTTCTTTGGTTGAAAGTCGTTCTGAAGTTGACTGAATCTCCCTATCGTCGACCTCACAGACGGCGAGCTGGGATCTCACTGCCAAAGGCAAAGATTCTTCAAATTTATGGACATTTGGTAGGCTCCGATGGATCGAAGACTTTTCCCTCCAAAATCGTTCTACAAATTTCCTGGTCCCTCTATTGGTCAGAAAACCCATTCTTAACTGTGATAAGAATCAGGGATGTGGGAGCCGGGTTTGAAAGTAATGAAAACAGGTTAGGGTAAATAAGCTGTGAGGTTTCCCCAAGACTTTATGGCACCATGGAAAGAATAATGGTGGTGGAATTCCTTTTTATATTTTTAAGCTCTTTCGTTAGTCAGAAAATATATTCGTTTCTCTGATAAGAATCAAGGCATTGAGGGCTGGTTTTGAAAGTAAAAAGAGGTTGGAGTGAGGATAGAAAAAATAGCGAGAATGTAAACTTGTAAAATATTGTTCTCAAATTAAATTCCAACATTCAGCAATGCAGACCAAACCTGAAATGTTGATTCAACAAGATGAACCATTGCACACACAAACGCGGGCGACGATGGCTCTTTTAAAAATACTTTTGGGCAACGGATATTTTTGCGAAATTCCGACATTTTCTGGCCACAGTCTTCATGGTCTGATGCTTCTTAATTATTTTCATTGAATATAAATTAAGGGACATGTAAATATCAATAAACCGCAAACATTTCAGCGACTCATCTGTGCAGAAATCCAAGTGTTAATGCCATAGTTATAAAGCAGAGTTAGGGTGAATACTATTGAAATAGCGCAAATGTGTGTTTGTTTGTTTGGTTTCGTTTGTTTTAGGGCAAACCAACCTCAACGGGTTATTTAACGCCGACAAGATTTTTATTGCTGGTAATATTTTTCTTTTCCAAAAATGTATTGTTGGTAATATTTTCTTATATATATATATATATATATATATATATATATATATATATATATATATATATATATATATATATCAGAGTCTGTCTATATTTCTGAGATGAGATATTATGTACATTATTTACATTATTCGACTATTGCCCTCGTCTTTTTCGCCATATCTATCACAACGTGCTAGGCCACAAAAATCTCCTGAGCCGACCAAGCATAGAAATAAATACAATATAGGAATCAGTAATAAGGAGTGCCAGATGTGACGGTTACACCTGGCCCATAGTCAATCAAAGGTTGGCAATATGAGCTCTCCTCCTGGTCGCAATGCTGGGTAACAGGAAAATTGGTCAATATGATCACCAGTAAAATGGTTGCTGAAGACATTCACTTTATAATATACAGATGTCCGGTCTGTCACATGAGACAGTGTTTAGATTGGTTAGATCCAGTGACGGGACCCAAAGAGGTGAGTTCAATACCGATTAAGGCAGTCCGAGAACTTTCAAAACACAAATAAAATAAAAACTCATAACGACATCCAACAAAATTGCACGTGAACTAGAACAGGTAACTACCTTTTTTATAAATTAAAGGTCCAATTACATTCCAACCAAATTGAAGAAGGCCCGAGCCAACGGCCGAAACGTTGTGATAGATATGGCGAAAACATGAGGACAATAGTCCGAATTATGTAAATAATATATATGTATGTATATATATATGTGTGACAGTGTGTGTGTGTGTGTGTGTGTGCGTGCATGTGTGTGTGTATGATGAAAATATACACTATTTATTTATTCAGACTATTGTCCTCATCTTTGTTGCCATATTTGTCAAAAATTTCTCTTCAACACCAAATTTGGGGTTTTCAAAGCAAGAACGTTTCGGCCTTCCCCTGTTTTACGCCCGGCCTTCTTCAGATAGTTGTAATGTCGAACTGAACCTTTTATTTCGCTCACTGGGGTAGACTGTTCTAGTTCCATGTGTCATGTCTAATGGATATCAGTTATCAGTTATTTCCTGTTAATTCACCTCTCCAAGTTTTTCACTGCCTTAACCATGTATTGAACTCACACTCTTTGAGTCCTTTATCCACTGTGTCCACTGTGTCCTTGGCAGAATGGATAAAGGCGGTAGTTAGATCCAGTGACAGGACCCGTTTTTCTATTTTATCGAGGTCTCACTCCTCATATCACCTCAAGGGTCTAAAGTTCTGTAAACAGAGGGAATGCTTACTGGGTCTGAAAGTTATTAGACTCTAGCTTTCTTGAAATACATTTTTTTCTTTTCCCTCCATTGATTATTAATATCAATTAAATTTAGACCTTTATTTTTTATATCCCAGAAATAAACTTGACAAAGCTGGGACGAAACCGATTGTTTTTTAGTTTTTAAAATAAACATTAAATTGGCATATAAATTATGCTTATTCCTAGCTATCCTTAAATTTTATACTACAAAAACTTATCTAAATATATATATATATATATATATATATATATATGTGTGTGTGTGTGTGTGTGTGTGTGTGTGTGTGTGTGTGTGTGTGTGTATTGATATAATATGAAAGAACTGTTAGATTTATGATCCGGGTTTTTTTAGTATTTTTGTTTTTATTTTTTAAAAAACAGTGCTCGATACATAAGTAGAGCCTTGATTATAATTACTTTTTTAAAATATGATTCCATCGCGACACAGAAATTACTCTTTCGAAACTGGTCAGCAGTATTTAAGTCTAATCCCAATATAAAACCTTAACCACTGGGTGGCATTTTCATCCTCAAGCGTTGTTTTGGAATAACTATGGTACGGAATGTTTTACTCATTTATAGTTTTGAAATGGACATGAGGTCTAGGGTTTGATTTTTATTTATCAAGGGGTCACTGCTATGATAGAAGTAGGGGTGTTTGTGATAAGTCATGTTTTTGGATTTGTGTAAGGTTGGGTTGTTTTTTTTTTTTTGTCTGGCTACAATGAATAATCTTATCAGACTCCCTGCTAAAACTCTAACTGATTGATGTAGTAGTTCTGTTGTTTGTTTTGTTTTTTATTACTGTATGCTAAGACTTTAACTGACTGATGTTGTAGTTCCGGTAGTTTTTGTTGTTTATTTATTTGCGTTTTCTTAAAGGGGCTTTAAGATTATGATTGGGTTGTGTTTTTAAACCTATTGTTTAATTGAACTTGTTAATAGATTTTGAAATTTTTAATATTGTTTTCATTTATAAAATGCTAATTATTTAAGGCGAATATTTGGTGGTGTCGGAAAAAACCGTTATCTCATTTCTTTGATTTAATAAATTTTCGTTTTTTAGAAACTTAATAATGTGCACTTTTGCATGTAGATATAAAGGGCATCGCTCATCCCAGGTTTTACAAGTTCTTGTTTAATTTATTATTTTCCATTTTACTTTTGGTGTTTTATTTGTTTCTTATAAATGCCAAACATATTTCGATAGGGATGTCTGGTTTCTGTTTCTAATATTATTGAAGGAGCTTTTGTGTAGTCACCACCTTATTTAAAATTCATTCTTCGTTTATCATATATATATATATATATATATATATATATATATATATATATATATTTATATCTATTTGGATTCAAGACAGATGAGATTATGTATTGATAAACTACAGATTCTAAGCGGCATTTATCAACCAATGGGCATTTTTCAGGGTTTCTACAATCACATAATTTTTCATTATTTTTGTCTCATTTTAATTTAGGGCTTAGTTACTCCAAAATTCGCTTGAAGATGAAATGGAACTAATGCTTTTAATTTAATTGCAAAATTAAATTCGGGGTTTTTAGCTTCTATTTTTGAAACATGGTTGGAACTGTGTAGCGAAAAAAAACCATATTTTAAATCAATTAATTTATAATATTAATGCTCTGTAAATTTACATTGAGCACTATTTTGTAAAAATAAAAATATCTATAAGAACACCGGATTTTATATCTTACTGTTCTTTCTTTTTATTTATATATATATATATAATTTAGGCTCTACTTATGTATTGAGCACTGTTTTAAAAAAAATACTAAAGAACTTTGTATTATTTACCTAACGTGTTCTTTTCTAGTCTGTCTATATTTCTGAGATGAGGTATTATGTACAGTATTTACATTAGTCGGACTATTGTCCTCATCTTTGTCGCCATATTTGTCACAACGTTGCGGCCGTTGTACGCTCCGGTCTTCTTCAGGTGGTTGGAATTTCGAATTGAATCCTTTATTTCGATCACTGGGGTAGACTGTTTAAGTTCCACGTGCCATGTTTGATGGATGTCAGTTATCAGTTATCTCTTGCTAATTTTCCCTCTGAAAGTTCTCCACTGCCTTAACCAGGTTTTGAACTCACCTTCTTTGGGTCTGTCACTGGATCTAAACAACGCCTTTATCCACTGTGGATAATAGTCCGGCTAATGTAAATACTGTTCTTTTCTAGTTTTCTATATTTTTCACACACACACACACACACACACATATATATATATATATATATATATATATATATATATATATATATATATATAATCAATTCACCTAAAACATGATGATAATTTCACTAAGACGCAAAGGGCTACTAGTAGTGAAAGATAATTACAAAACTTTGAACCAGAAACCCAATCCTAAACAGGAAACAAGGAATAAACTTCCATTTCTGTTCAAAAGTAAGAGGATGAGTAAGAATAAAGTTAAACCATTCCTTCATGAATACCATACGAACGCCACCAATACCAGGAAAAAGTACTTCCTCCTATAAGTGACCTCAAGAGAGTACAATGGCCATATATAGATTAATTATTTTTAAGCTGATATTGTAATCTGTGATTTGTGGTTAGCGTAACGGTTACAAGTGTGGAAAGTGGAATGAGAAAACCTTGTCTTTTGCGTAAGTGAATTAAAAATGGACGCTTGACAATTATTCACGATCGTGTAACGCATATTATTTCGCGCCAAACTCGTCAGATCTGAATCCTCTGGGAAGTTAATCAATATCTGCGTACGAAGGATTCTCTGAAAAAGAAATCAAGGCCATATTAATCGGTCAGGCCAACGCTTCTGATTCCGCATCGAATCAATCATTGATTTTGAAGGCGGATATATTGAATAAATCTCTTATAAAGCTACTCAAGTTTATCTGTACACAATATTATGGCACTATAACCGTTTTTGTAAATATGCTTGTTTTTGAAAAAAAACACATACATTTTTCCTCAAATTCCATCTGCACCATATATATCTTAACCGTTATAGAACATAAAACAGCTTGATTGTTATCATTGTAATGAAATCGCGAGGGAAGAAAGATTTATTCTCTCATTTACGTTTGTCCCGTTATGGGCATCCATAATATAACAAAACAGATAATTCACGGACAGCACAAAATGGCTGAAAGGAAATGAATGACATAGATGCTTTAATCTCAGAAAGCCTTTTATATGCTAGGACATACACAAAACAATATATATATATATATATATATATATATATATATATATATATATATATATATATATTGTTATGGTCCGGTTCCTTGTACCACGGTGATAGTCCAAGAACCAACCAATAAAGAAGAACGCGAACACAGGTATGGAATAACACAGATATATTACAAACAGGGATATATACAGAGAAGTAGAAAGTGTTAGTATAAACAATCAGGTTTAGTAGAGAGAACAATTTAGTCTCGACCAGTATCACTATTCCAATGTCTTGCAGTAATTGTCAGAACGACGACTCTGTTTCGGACTGCTTCTGAATCGACTCTTGACTCGACTTGAACTATTGACTCAACTTGAACTACTCCTGAGGCGCAGTATTTATTAAGTATAGAATAGTCCATTATTATTATTATGCCAAAGAAAGATCCCATAATATATATAGATCACTTTTATATTTAGATGCGCTGTATCTCTGATATTGACCGCTTTATCCCATAAATAGCGAACACCATAAAACTATATATATATATATATATATATATATATATATATATATATATATATGTTTTTTATTTTAATCCTCTCGAATTCTCTGATCTACTTCTAAATGTTGATATACAATTCACTAAGGATGGCGTTTCATGCGCGTTTAAAAATCGCCACTATAAATTATATTTATTTTTTTATGTTAACAATTTACAACTGACGATGATCGTGGATGAGATTGAAAGTACTTGGGAAATTAAAAGAAATAAAAAAAAATACGTTGCCTTCCTTACTGAATTTAATGTCAAAATTAAGAAGTTGATATGAAAATTCGAGACAGATTAAAATAAAAATAAATAGATTTAAAATGTCCAGATTATTCAATCAAACATGCTTGAACATATATATATATATATTTAATATTTATTCCGTATACAATAATTTTATACTTGTCTCTCACTCTCTCTATACATATATATATATATATATATATATATATATATATATATATATATATATATATATATATATATATTCTCAGAAGTTTTTATAAGAATATTGGACTCTACTTTGGACAATAAGAATGTATAATTACTCTCCAAGCTTAAAGAAAAAGACATATTCATGATTAGTTATCGGAATCTCATGAAGGATTCAAATAAAGTTCATATATATATATATATATATATATATATATATATATATATATATATATATATATATTTCCAGGATAGTTTTCAACTTATTCAAGATGATCTTCACCCTCTCTAAGCTACTAACTTTCTGTCTTGGAGTAACAAGTTGCCTTACACGTTTCATGTATGATTCCATTTTCAAGTTTTTTTTTTTCACTGTTCTTTGTACATTTGTATCTGTAACACCTACCTCATTTGTCAGACACCTTATGAATTTTGTAATTGATCCTTTTATCTCTTAGTTGAAATGATGACATCTCTTCCTGCTGTGACCTCCTGATACTGTTTTCCTCTCTACTATTCCCACTTTTTAAAACCTATTCACCGTTATCTTGATGCTACTTGAATGGTTAAAATCCTTTTGCGTTATTCTCCTTGTCTTCTCAATTGAGCAATGGTGGAAGGATAAAGATCATTCAGATCATCAATAATTCATCATTGCTCAATTGAGAAGACAAGGGGAATAACGCAAAAGGATTTTAACCTGCTCACCTTCTAGCTGAATAACTCAAAGGATTTTTCAGTTGTTCTTATGACAGATGATTAAACGTCTTATCTGAAAACCTGGAAAAAACAAATACAATTAGTTTAGTGGTTCTTTAGATTTTAAAATTTTGTGGGATGGACAATAATGCTGTAATACGATTTGGACAATTTCACGGTTACGCCTGGTATATATATATATATATATGTGTGTGTGTGTGTGTGTGTGTGTGTGAAAAATATATAGAAAATAGGAAAGAAAACGTTAGGTAAATAATCCAAAGTTCTTTAGTATTTTTGTTATTATTTTTAAAAAATAGTGCTCGGTAGAAAAATAGAGCATAAATATAATTATTTGTTTAAAACACGCTACATAAAAGTTCTCATTTACGAGAACTCTTATGTAGCGTGTTGGAATCATATTTTTAAATAAATAATTATATATATATATATATATATATATATATATATATATATATATATATACGTCATCCACAGACAGACTGTTTCGCTGTTTCACAGCTCATCAGTGTGGCTAGACATCCGGTTGCCTCTAGCCAGGATCGAAACCTATATATATATATATATATATATATATATATATATATATATATATATATATATATTTCGCCTTCCCAAATAATTTTAAAAAATTATATTGAATGAGAAAGAATTGTTTGTATAAATTCTTATTTTACACCCTTTGAAAATTAATTGGAACAAAACGAATAATTCCGTTATTTATTTTTTTCGTATTTTTCAATGAAACATGAACTAGTCCACGTTAGAACTAAGTATGTCCATTTCACAAAGTCGATTCGTTTAGATTGACTACAGATTCTCTATTGGATTTTATCAGGAGGGTTTCCAGGCCAGTCTATAGTACCTTGATTTGCTCACTCGTAAGGCTTGTTAGTGTGTTTGTGCAGCGTTACAATTTTCGTACGCTTCCTTGGAGTAACGTCAATCGAAGACAATGGCCGTAGGACAACTAATCGACAGTCGAGACAATAGTGTCTTGCTTTTTTCTTTGTTTTTTTTTGCTTCTGACAATATTGTCCTTAACATACATTATTCATAAAATCAATAAAAAATTTTCTAATTAAGTAATGCCTTGTTTTTTGGGTGGGTGGGGGGAGTTGTATTTTACTTTTCAGAGCTTATTTTCGGTAACTGGTCGTTCGATTATGTTCGATTTTGCTAAAAGCAATTGATAATTTAAATTCTTCAAAGAATCCTGCTTTTAACTAACATAATCAATATGTTACAACTTTCAATTTCTCAAGTTTTCATAAAATTAATTAAGCGTAGCAATGACAGATGAATTTTTTAACAAGGCTTTCTAAAACAGAAGTATTTAAAAAATAATTTCATTAATTTTTGAATAAGTCATGAAAGTTCATTAAAATCTAACAATTAATTGATTTATGCAAGGATTTCCAAATCAATATGTCTTTCATATTAAAAATGCGCTAAACTTTGTAATGTTATTTTTAGTCCATCCGTTGACGTAAGAAAAACAAGATATTTAGTCAAAATTCCGAATGCTCTAAAAAGGACAGAAAAATTTACTAAAATAAGCAAAAAAACACTTTGGTCTTTCCTCAATAATAACGTAAAGAATTTGACGATAAAAATTAACTTACGTCAGGCTTGGGGCAATTTTCTTCATAGTATGCCATTTATCGGCAAATTCATATCATAATGTAAATAAGGTTTGTATTTTTGAAATGATTACGATGATAGCATAAGATCGAAAAGACATACAGATCGTTTGGGGCTACAACTTAGAAGCCCAGTATCACATAATAATAGTAAAGTTATTTAACACTTTATAGCTTATACAATTCTAGTTATTTACTAAGCGTGGATTAGATGCGCCATATTTATTACAACGTTTCAGCATTTCAGTATTTGTCTATATATCTCAGATGGGGTATTATGTACGCTATTTACATTATTCGGACTATTGTCCTCGTCTTTATCACCATATTTATTACAACGTTTCAGCCTTTCAGTATTTGTCTATATATCTCAGATGAGGTATTATGTACACTATTTACATTATTCGGACTATTGTCCTCGTCTTTATCACCATAAAAGATGACAACAACAGTCGGCCGTTGTAAATGGTGTCCAGCCTTCTTCAGGTGTTTAGAATGTCGAAGCCTTTATTTCGCTCACTGGGTTAGACTGTTCTAGTTCCACGTGCCATGTTTGATGGATGTCAGTTATCAGTTATCTCCTGTTAATTTCTCTCTGAAATTTCTCCACTGCCTTAACCGGGTATTGAACTCACACCCTTTGGTTCCTCTCACTGGATCTAACTAACGCCTTTTTCCACTGTGCCATGTGTCCTTAAGAGCATCTGTGTATGCATTTCTGGGTTCGACAACCACCTGAAGAAGGCTAGAGCGTACAACGGGCGAAACGTTGTAATAAATATGGCGACAAAGATGAGGACAATAGTCCGAATAATGTAAATAATAATTCTAATTGTTTTAAATTTTCTTTTTGCCATTTGACCTCTGTTCATGCGTTTTACAATAACTTTAATAATGAATTCTCACTACGCAATAACCTTCCACCTCATCTCAGAAATTCCCATATTTCTGATCAAAAGACTGGATCTAACAATGTAAATAGCTTCATCCAATGCATCATCTGTCCTGATATATGAACCAAAAGGTTGAATATCAAATAAGATGGGACAACAGTCCGAACAATGGTGGTGTAAATAAAAATACCTCATCTCAGAAATAAGAGAGATATTGAATGAGACATCCGGAAAGGACAACAGTCCGAACAATGAAATAGAAAAATTACAATACCTCATCTCAGAAATGACAGATATTGAAGGATTGAATATGGCAACAAAGATGAGTTCGAACAATATAAATCAGTCCTCATCTCAATGTAGGAGTGTAAATATCCGGCAAAACGAAATATAGAAGAAATCTGAATATAAAGACAAGGACAATAGTCAGAACAATGTAAATAGTGTAAATAATTACAAAACCTCATCTCAGAAATATAGACAGATATTGAAGGAGTGAATATGGCAATAAAGATGAGGACAACAGTCCGAACAATGTAAATAGTGTAAATACTTACAATACCTCATCTCAGAAATATAAACAGATATTGAAAGAGTGAATATGGCAATAAAGATGAGGACAACAGTCTGAACAATGTAAATAGTGTAAATAATTACAATACCTATTCACAGAAATATGGACAGATATGGAAGGAGTGAAAATGGCAATAAAGATGAGGACAACAGTCTGAACAATGTAAATAGTGTAAATAATTACAATACCTCATCTCAGAAATATAGACAGATATTGAAGGAGTGAATATGGCAATAAAGATGAGGACAACAGTACGAACATTGTAAATGGTGTAAATAATTACAAAACCTCATCTCAGAAATATAGACAGATATTGAAGGGGTCAATATGACAACAAAGATGAACAATATAAATAGTGTAAATAATTACAATACCTCATCTCAGACAACAGTCCGAACAATGTAAATAGTGTAAAATAATTACAATACCTCATCTCAGAAATATAAACAGATATTGAAGGAGTGAATATGGCAATAAAGATGAGGACAAAAGTCCGAACAATGTAAATAGTGTAAATAATTACAATACCTCATCTCAGAAATATAGACAGATATTGAAGGGGTCAATATGACAACAAAGATGAGGACAACAGTCCGAACAATGTAAATAGTGTAAATAATTACAATACATTATCTCAGAAATATAAACAGATATTGAAGGAGTGAATATGGCAATAAAGATGAGGACAACAGTCCGAACAATGTAAATAGTGTAAATAATTAAAAACCTCATCTCAGAAATAAAGACAGATATTGAACAAATGAATATGGCAATAAAGTTGAGGACAATAGTCCGAACAATGTAAATAGTGTAAATAATTAAAATACCTCATCTCAGAAATATAAACAGATATTGAAGGAGTGAATATGGCAATAAAGATGAGGACAACAGTCCGAACAATGTAAATAGTGTAAATAATTAAAAACCTCATCTCAGAAATATAAACAGATATTGAAGGAAGAATGAATATGGCAATAAAGATGAGGACAACAGTCCGAACAATGTAAATAGTGTAAATAATTAAAATGAGGACCTCATCTCAGAAATATAAACAGATATTGAAGGAGTGAATATGGCAATAAAGATGAGGACAACAGTCCGAACAATGTAAATAGTGTAAATAATTACAATACCTCATCTCAGAAATATAAACAGATATTGAAGGAGTGAATATGGCAATAAAGATGAGGACAAGAGTTCGAACAATGTAAATAGTGTAAATAATTACAATACCTCATCTCAGAAATATAAACAGATATTGAAGGAGTGAATATGGCAACAAAGATGAGGACAACAGTCCGAACAATGTAAATAGTGTAAATAATTACAATACCTCATCTCAGAAATATAGACAGATATTGAAGGAGTGAATATGACAATAAAGATGAGGACAACAGTCCGAACAATGTAAATAGTGTAAATAATTACAATACCTCATCTCAGAAATATAAACAGATATTGAAGGAGTGAATATGGCAATAAAGATGAGGACAACAGTACGAACAATGTAAATAGTGTAAATAATTACAATACATCATCTCAGAAATATAGACAGATATTGAAGGGGTCAATATGACAACAAAGATGAGGACAAGAGTCCGAACAATGTAAATAGTGTAAATAATTACAATACCTCATCTCAGAAATATAGACAGATATTGAAGGAGTAAATATGGCAATAAAGATGAGGACAACAGTTCGAACAATGTAAATAGTGTAAATAATTACAATACCTCATCTCAGAAATATAGACAGATTTTGAAGGGGTCAATATGGCAACAAAGATGAGGACAACAGTCCGAACAATGTAAATAGTGTAAATAATTACAATACCTAATCTCAGAAATATAAACAGATATTGAAGGAGTGAATATGGCAATAAAGATGAGGACAACAGTCCGAACAATGTAAATAGTGTAAATAATTACAATACCTCATCTCAGAAATATAGACAGATATTGAAGGGGTCAATATGGCAACAAAGATGAGGACAACAGTCCGAAGAATGTAAATAGTGTAAATAATTACAATACCTCATCTCAGAAATATAAACAGATATTGAAGGAGTGAATATGGCAATAAAGATGAGGACAACAGTCCGAACAATGTAAATAGTGTAAATAATTACAATACCTCATCTCAGAAATATAGACAGATATTGAAGGGGTCAATATGACAACAAAGATGAGGACAACAGTCCGAACAATGTAAATAGTGTAAATAATTACAATACCTCATCTCAGAAATATAAACAGATATTGAAGGAGTGAATATGGCAATAAAGATGAGGACAACAGTCCGAACAATGTAAATAGTGTAAATAATTACAATACCTCATCTCAGAAATATACACAGATATTGGAGGAGTGAATATGGACAATATTGAAGGGTAAATATGGCAACAAAGATGAGGACAACAGTCCGAACAATGTAAATAGTGTAAATAATTAAAATACCTCATCTCAGAAATATAAACAGATATTGAAGGAGTGAATATGGCAATAAAGATGAGGACAACAGTCCGAACAATGTAAATAGTGTAAATAATTACAATACCTCATCTCAGAAATATAGACAGATATTGAAGGGAATGAATATGGCAATAAAGATGAGGACAACAGTCCGAACAATGTAAATAGTGTAAATAATTAAAATACCTCATCTCAGAAATATAGACAGATATTGAAGGAGTGAATATGGCAATAAAGATGAGGACAACAGTCCGAACAATGTAAATAGTGTAAATAATTACAATACCTCATCTCAGAAATATAGACAGATATTGAAGAAATGAATATGGCAATAAAGATGAGGACAACAGTCCGAACAATGTAAATAGTGTAAATAATTACAATACCTCATCTCAGAAATATAGACAGATATTGAAGGAGTGAATATGGCAATAAAGATGAGGACAACAGTCCGAACAATGTAAATAGTGTAAATAATTACAATACCTCATCTCAGAAATATAAACAGATATTGAAGGAGTGAATATGGCAAAAAAGATGAGGACAACAGTCCGAACAATGTAAATAGTGTAAATAATTACAATACCTCATCTCAGAAATATAAACAGATATTGAAGGGGTGAATATGGCAATAAAGATGAGGACAACAGTCCGAACAATGTAAATAGTGTAAATAATTACAATACCTCATCTCAGAAATATAGACAGATATTGAAGGGGTCAATATGGCAATAAAGATGAGGACAACAGTCCGAACAATGTAAATAGTGTAAATAATTACAATACCTCATCTCAGAAATATAAACAGATATTGAAGGAGTGAATATGGCAATAAAGATGAGGACAACAGTCCGAACAATGTAAATAGTGTAAATAATTACAATACCTCATCTCAGAAATATAGACAGATATTGAAGGGGGTCAATATGGCAACAAAGATGAGGACAACAGTCCGAACAATGTAAATAGTGTAAATAATTACAATACCTCATCTCAGAAATATAAACAGATATTGAAGGAGTGAATATGGCAATAAAGATGAGGACAACAGTCCGAACAATGTAAATAGTGTAAATAATTACAATACCTCATCTCAGAAATATAGACAGATATTGAAGGGGTCAATATGGCAACAAAGATGAGGACAACAGTCCGAACAATGTAAAAGTGTAAATAATTACAATACCTCATCTCAGAAATATAGACAGATATTGAAGAAATGAATATGGCAATAAAGATGAAGACAACAGTCCGAACAATGTAAATAGTGTAAATAATTACAATACCTCATCTCAGAAATATAGACAGATATTGAAGGGGTCAATATGAACAATAAAGATGAGGACAACAGTCCGAACAATGTAAATAGTGTAAATAATTACAATACCTCATCTCAGAAATATAGACAGATATTGAAGGAGTGAATATGGCAATAAAGATGAGGACAACAGTCCGAACAATGTAAATAGTGTAAATAATTACAATACCTCATCTCAGAAATATAGACAGATATTGAAGGGGTCAATATGACAACAAAGATGAGGACAACAGTCCGAACAATGTAAATAGTGTAAATAATTACAATACCTCATCTCAGAAATATAGACAGATATTGAAGGAGTGAATATGGCAATAAAGATGAGGACAACAGTTCGAACAATGTAAATAGTGTAAATAATTACAATACCTCATCTCAGAAATATAGACAGATATTGAAGGAGTGAATATGGCAATAAAGATGAGGACAACAGTCCGAACAATGTAAATAGTGTAAATAATTACAATACCTCATCTCAGAAATATAAACAGATATTGAAGGAGTGAATATGGCAATAAAGATGAGGACAACAGTCCGAACAATGTAAATAGTGTAAATAATTACAATACCTCATCTCAGAAATATAGACAGATATTGAAGGAGGAATATATGGCAATAAAGATGAGGACAACAGTCCGAACAATGTAAATAGTGTAAATAATTACAATACCTCATCTCAGAAATATAGACAGATATTGAAGGGGTGAATATGACAACAAAGATGAGGACAACAGTCCGAACAATGTAAATAGTGTAAATAATTACAATACCTCATCTCAGAAATATAAACAGATATTGAAGGAGTGAATATGGCAATAAAGATGAGGACAAGAGTTCGAACAATGTAAATAGTGTAAATAATTACAACACCTCATCTCAGAAATATAGACAGATATTGAAGGGGTCAATATGGCAACAAAGATGAGGACAACAGTCCGAACAATGTAAATAGTGTAAATAATTACAATACCTCATCTCAGAAATATAGACAGATATTGAAGGAGTGAATATGACAATAAAGATGAGGACAACAGTCCGAACAATGTAAATAGTGTAAATAATTGCAATACCTCATCTCAGAAATATAAACAGATATTGAAGGAGTGAATATGGCAACAAAGATGAGGACAACAGTCCGAACAATGTAAATAGTGTAAATAATTACAATACCTCATCTCAGAAATATAGACAGATATTGAAGGAGTGAATATGGCAATAAAGATGAGGACAACAGTACGAACATTGTAAATGGTGTAAATAATTACAATACCTCATCTCAGAAATATAGACAGATATTGAAGGGGTCAATATGACAACAAAGATGAGGACAACAGTCCGAACAATGTAAATAGTGTAAATAATTACAATACCTTATCTCAGAAATATAAACAGATATTGAAGGAGTGAATATGGCAATAAAGATGAGGACAACAGTCCGAACAATGTAAATAGTGTAAATAATTACAATACCTCATCTCAGAAATATAGACAGATATTGAAGGGGGTGAATATGGCAATAAAGATGAGGACAACAGTCCGAACAATGTAAATAGTGTAAATAATTACAATACCTCATCTCAGAAATATAAACAGATATTGAAGGAGTGAATATGGCAATAAAGATGAGGACAACAGTCCGAACAATGTAAATAGTGTAAATAATTACAATACCTCATCTCAGAAATATAGACAGATATTGAAGGAGTGAATATGGCAATAAAGATGAGGACAACAGTCCGAACAATGTAAATAGTGTAAATAATTACAATACCTCATCTCAGAAATATAACACAGATATTGAAGGAGTGAATATGGCAATAAAGATGAGGACAACAGTCCGAACAATGTAAATAGTGTAAATAATTACAATACCTCATCTCAGAAATATAGACAGATATTGAAGGAGTGAATATGGCAATAAAGATGAGGACAACAGTCCGAACAATGTAAATAGTGTAAATAATTACAATACCTCATCTCAGAAATATAGACAGATATTGAAGGAATGAATATGGCAATAAAGATACGGACAACAGTCCGAACAATATAAATAGTGTAAATAATTACAATACCTCATCTCAGAAATATAGACAGATATTGAAGGAAATCAATATGGCAATAAAGATGAGGACAACAGTCCGAACAATGTAAATAGTGTAAATAATTACAATACCTCATCTCAGAAATATAAACAGATATTGAAGGAGTGAATATGGCAACAAAGATGAGGACAACAGTCTGAACAATGTAAATAGTGTAAATAATTACAATACCTCATCTCAGAAATATAGACAGATATTGAAGGAGTGAATATGGCAATAAAGATGAGGACAACAGTCCGAACAATGTAAATAGTGTAAATAATTACAATACCTCATCTCAGAAATATAGACAGATATTGAAGGGGAATATGAATATGACAACAAAGATGAGGACAACAGTCCGAACAATGTAAATAGTGTAAAATAATTACAATACCTCATCTCAGAAATATAAACAGATATTGAAGGAGTGAATATGGCAATAAAGATGAGGACAACAGTCCGAACAATGTAAATAGTGTAAATAATTACAATACCTCATCTCAGAAATATAAACAGATATTGAAGGAGTGAATATGGCAATAAAGATGAGGACAACAGTCCGAACAATGTAAATAGTGTAAATAATTACAATACCTCATCTCAGAAATATAGACAGATATTGAAGGGGTCAATATGGCAACAAAGATGAGGACAACAGTCCGAACAATGTAAATAGTGTAAATAATTACAATACCTCATCTCAGAAATATAGACAGATATTGAAGGGGTCAATATGACAACAAAGATGAGGACAACAGTCCGAACAATGTAAATAGTGTAAATAATTACAATACCTCATCTCAGAAATATAGACAGATATTGAAGGAGTGAATATGGCAATAAAGATGAGGACAACAGTACGAACATTGTAAATGGTGTAAATAATTACAATACCTCATCTCAGAAATATAGACAGATATTGAAGGGGTCAATATGACAACAAAGATGAGGACAACAGTCCGAACAATGTAAATAGTGTAAATAATTACAATACCTCATCTCAGAAATATAAACAGATATTGAAGGAGTGAATATGTCAATAAAGATGAGGACAACAGTCCGAACAATGTAAATAGTGTAAAATAATTACAATACCTCATCTCAGAAATATACACAGATATTGAAGGAGTGAATATGGCAATAAAGATGAGGACAACAGTCCGAACAATGTAAATAGTGTAAATAATTACAATACCTCATCTCAGAAATATACACAGATATTGAAGGAGTGAATATGGCAATAAAGATGAGGACAACAGTCCGAACAATGTAAATAGTGTAAATAATTACAATACCTCATCTCAGAAATATAGACAGATATTGAAGGAATGAATATGGCAATAAAGATGAGGACAACAGTCCGAACAATGTAAATAGTGTAAATAATTACAATACCTCATCTCAGAAATATAGACAGATATTGAAGGGGTGAATATGACAATAAAGATGAGGACAACAGTCCGAACAATGTAAATAGTGTAAATAATTACAATACATCATCTCAGAAATATAGACAGATATTGAAGGGTCAATATGGCAATAAAGATGAGGACAACAATCCGAACAATGTAAATAGTGTAAATAATTACAATACCTCATCTCAGAAATATAGACAGATATTGACGGAGTGAATATGACAATAAAGATGAGGACAACAGTCCGAACAATGTAAATAGTGTAAATAATTACAATACATCATCTCAGAAATATAGACAGATATTGAAGGGGTCAATATGGCAATAAAGATGAGGACAACAGTCCGAACAATGTAAATAGTGTAAATAATTACAATACCTCATCTCAGAAACATAGACAGATATTGAAGGGGTCAATATGACAACAAAGATGAGGACAAGAGTCCGAACAATGTAAATAGTGTAAATAATTACAATACCTCATCTCAGAAATATAGACAGATATTGAAGGAGTGAATATGGCAATAAAGATGAGGACAACAGTCCGAACATTGTAAATGGTGTAAATAATTACAATACCTCATCTCAGAAATATAGACAGATATTGAAGGGGTCAATATGGCAACAAAGATGAGGACAACAGTCCGAACAATGTAAATAGTGTAAATAATTACAATACCTCATCTCAGAAATATAGACAGATATTGAAGGAGTGAATATGGCAACAAAGATGAGGACAACAGTCCGAACAATGTAAATAGTGTAAAATAATTACAATACCTCATCTCAGAAATATAAACAGATATTCAAGGAGTGAATATGGCAACAAAGATGAGGACAACAGTCCGAACAATGTAAATAGTGTAAATAATTACAATACCTCATCTCAGAAATATAAACAGATATTGAAGGAGTGAATATGGCAATAAAAATGAGGACAACAGTCCGAACATTGTAAATGGTGTAAATAATTACAATACCTCATCTCAGAAATATAGACAGATATTGAAGGATTGAATATGGCAACAAAGATGAGGACAACAGTCCGAACAATGTAAATAGTGTAAATAATTACAATACCTCATCTCAGAAATATAGACAGATATTGAAGGGGTCAATATGACAATAATAAAGATGAGGACAACAGTCCGAATAATGTAAATAGTGTAAATAATTACAATACCTCATCTCAGAAATATAGACAGATATTGACGGAGTGAATATGACAATAAAGATGAGGACAACAGTCCGAACAATGTAAATAGTGTAAATAATTACAATACCTCATCTCAGAAATATAAACAGATATTGAAGGAGTGAATATGTCAACAAAGATGAGGACAACAGTCCGAACCATGTAAATAGTTTAAATAATTACAATACCTCATCTCAGAAATATAGACGGATATTGAACGAGTGAATATGGCAATAAAGATGAGGACAACAGTCCGAACAATGTAAATAGTGTAAATAATTACACTACCTCATCTCAGAAATATAGACAGATATTGAAGGGGTCAATATGGCAATAAAGATGAGGACAACAGTCCGAACAATGTAAATAGTGTAAATAATTACAATACTTCATCTCAGAAATATAGACAGATATTGAAGGAGTGAATATGGCAATAAAAAGATGAGGACAACAGTCCGAACAATGTAAATAGTGTAAATAATTACAATACCTCATCTCAGAAATATAGACAGATATTGAAGGGGTCAATATGGCAACAAAGATGAGGACAACAGTCCGAACAATGTAAATAGTGTAAATAATTACAATACCTTATCTCAGAAATATAAACAGATATTGAAGGAGTGAATATGGCAATAAAGATGAGGACAACAGTCCGAACAATGTAAATAGTGTAAATAATTACAATACCTCATCTCAGAAATATAGACAGATATTGAAGTGGTCAATATGGCAACAAAGATGAGGACAACAGTCCGAACAATGTAAATAGTGTAAATAATTACAATACCTCATCTCAGAAATATAAACAGATATTCAAGGAGTGAATATGGCAACAAAGATGAGGACAACAGTCCGAACAATGTAAATAGTGTAAATAATTACAATACCTCATTTCAGAAATATAGACAGATATTGAAGGAGTGAATATGGCAATAAAAATGAGGACAACAGTACGAACATTGTAAATAGTGTAAATAATTACAATACCTCATCTCAGAAATATAGACAGATATTGAAGGATTGAATATGGCAACAAAATGAGGACAACAGTCCGAACAATGTAAATAGTGTAAATAATTACAATACCTCATCTCAGAAATATAGACAGATATTGAAGGGGTCAATATGACAACAAAGATGAGGACAACAGTCCGAACAATGTAAATAGTGTAAATAATTACAATACCTCATCTCAGAAATATAAACAGATATTGAAGGAGTGAATATGGCAATAAAGATGAGGACAACAGTCCGAACATTGTAAATAGTGTAAATAATTACAATACCTCATCTCAGAAATATAGACAGATATTGAACGAGTGAATATGGCAATAAAGATGAGGACAACAGTCCGAACAATGTAAATAGTGTAAATAATTACAATACCTCATCTCAGAAATATAGACAGATATTGACGGAGTGAATATGACAATAAAGATGAGGACAACAGTCCGAACAATGTAAATAGTGTAAATAATTACAATACCTCATCTCAGAAATATAGACAGATATTGACGGAGTGAATATGACAATAAAGATGAGGACAACAGTCCGAACAATGTAAATAGTGTAAATAATTACAATACCTCATCTCAGAAATATAGACTGATATTGAAGGTGTGAATATGGCAATAAAGATGAGGACAACAGTCCGAACAATGTAAATAGTGTAAATAATTACAATACCTCATCTCAGAAATATAAACAGATATTGAAGGAGTGAATATGGCAATAAATATGAGGACAACAGTCCGAACAATGTAAATAGTGTAAATAATTACAATACCTCATCTCAGAAATATAAACAGATATTGAAGGAGTGAATATGGCAATAAAGATGAGGACAACAGTCCGAACAATGTAAATAGTGTAAATAATTACAATACCTCATCTCAGAAATATAGACAGATATTGAAGGTGGTCAATATGACAATACAAGATGAGGACAACAGTCCGAACAATGTAAATAGTGTAAATAATTACAATACCTCATCTCAGAAATATAAACAGATATTGAAGGAGTGAATATGGCAATAAAGATGAGGACAACAGTCCGAACAATGTAAATAGTGTAAATAATTACAATACCTCATCTCAGAAATATAGACAGATATTGAAGGAGTGAATATGGCAATAAAGATGAGGACAACAGTCCGAACAATGTAAATAGTGTAAATAATTACAAAACCTCATCTCAGAAATATAGACAGATATTGAAGGAAATGAATATGCCAATAAAGATGAGGACAACGGTCCGAACAATGTAAATAGTGTAAATAATTACAATACCTAATCTCAGAAATATAAACAGATATTGAAGGAGTGAATATGACAATAAAGATGAGGACAACAGTCCGAACAATGTAAATAGTGTAAATAATTACAATACCTCATCTCAGAAATATAGTCAGATATTGAAGGAATGAATTGAATAAAGATGAGGACAACAGTCCGAACAATGTAAATAGTGTAAATAAATACAATACCTCATCTCAGAAATATAGACAGATATTGAAGGAGTCAATATGGCAACAAAGATGAGGACAACAGTCCGAACAATGTAAATAGTTTAAATATTTACAATACCCCATCTCAGAAATATAAACAGATATTGAAGGAGTGAATATGGCAACAAAGATGAGGACAACAGTCCGAATAATGTAAATAGTGTAAAAATAATTACAATACCTCATCTCAGAAATATAGACAGATATTGAATGAGTGAATATGGCAATAAAGATGAGGACAATAGTCCGAACATTGTAAATAGTGTAAATAATTACAAAACGTCATCTCAGAAATATAGATAGATATTGAACAAATGAATATGGCAATAAAGATGAGGACAACAGTTCGAACAATGTAAATAGTGTAAAAAATTACAATACCTCATCTCAGAAATATAGACAGATATTGAAGGGGTCAATATGACAATAACAAAGATGAGGACAACAGTCCGAACAATGTAAAATAGTGTAAATAATTACAATACATCATCTCAGAAATATAGACAGATATTGAAGGAATGAATATGGCAATAAAGATGAGGACAACAGTCCAAACAATGTAAATAGTGTAAATAATTACAATACATCATCTCAGAAATATAGACAGATATTGAAGGAATGAATATGGCAATAAAGATGAGGACAACAGTCCGAATAATGTAAATAGTGTAAATAATTACAATACCTCATCTCAGAAATATAGACAGATATTGAAGGAGTGAATATGGCAATAAAGATGAGGACAACAGTCCGAATAATTTAAATAGTGTAAATAATTACAATACCTCATCTCAGAAATATAGACAGATATTGAAGGAGTGAATATGGCAATAAAGATGAGGACAACAGTCCGAACATTGTAAATAGTGTAAATAATTACAAAACCTCATCTCTGAAATATAGATAGATATTGAACAAATGAATATGGCAATAAAGATGAGGACAACAGTCCGAACAATGTAAATAGTGTAAATAATTACAATACCTCATCTCAGAAATATAGACAGATATTGAAGGGGTCAATATGACAAGAAAGATGAGGCCAACAGTCCGAACAATGTAAATAGTGTAAATAATTACAATACCTCATCTCAGAAATATAAACAAATATTGAACGAGTGAATATGGCAATAAAGATGAGGACAACAGTCCGAACAATGTAAATAGTGTAAATAATTACAATACCTCATCTCAGAAATATAGACAGATATTGAAGGAGTGAATATGGCAATAAAGATGAGGACAACAGTTCGAACAATGTAAATAGTGTAAATAATTACAATACCTCATCTCAGAAATATAGACAGATATTGAAGGGGTCAATATGGCAACAAAGATGAGGACAACAGTCCGAACAATGTAAATAGTGTAAATAATTACAATACCTCATCTCAGAAATATAAACAGATATTGAAGGAGTGAATATGGCAATAAAGATGAGGACAACAGTCCGAACAATGTAAATAGTGTAAATAATTACAATACCTCATCTCAGAAATATAGACAGATATTGAAGGGAGTCAATATGACAACAAAGATGAGGACAACAGTCCGAACAATGTAAATAGTGTAAATAATTACAATACCTCATCTCAGAAATATAACCAGATATTGAAGGAGTGAATATGGCAATAAAGATGAGGACAACAGTCCGAACATTGTAAATAGTGTAAATAATTACAATACCTCATCTCAGAAATATAGACAGATATTGAAGGAGTGAATATGGCAATAAAGATGCGGACAACAGTCTGAACAATGTAAATAGTGTAATTAATTACAATACTTCATCTCAGAAATATAGACAAATATTGAAGGAGTGAATATGGCAATAAAGATGAGGACAACACTCCGAACAATGTAAATAGTGTAAATAATTACAATACCTCATCTCAGAAATATAAACAGATATTGAACGAGTGAATATGGCAATAAATATGAGGACAACAGTCCGAACAATGTGAATAGTGTAAATAATTACAATACCTCATCTCAGAAATATAGACAGATATTGAAGGAGTGAATATGGCAATAAAGATGAGGACAACAGTCCGAACAATGTAAATAGTGTAAATAATTACAATACCTCATCTCAGAAATATAGACAGATATTGAAGGAGTGAATATGGCAATAAAGATGAGGACAACAGTCCGAACATTGTCAATAGTGTAAATAATTACAAAACCTCATCTCAGAAATATAGACAGATATTGAACAAATGAATATGGCAATAAAGTTGAGGACAACGGTCCGAACAATGTAAATAGTGTAAATAATTACAATACCTAATCTCAGAAATATAGACAGATATTGAAGGGGTCAATATGGCAACAAAGACGAGGACAACAGTCCGAACAATGTAAATAGTGTAAATAATTAAAATACCTCATCTCAGAAATATAAACAGATATTCAAGGAGTGAATATGGCAACAAAGGTGAGGACAAGAGTCCGAACAATGTAAATAGTGTAAATAATTACAATACCTCATCTCAGAAATATAGACAGATATTGAAGGAGTGAATATGGCAATAAAGATGAGGACAACAGTACGAACATTGTAAATGGTGTAAATAATTACAATACCTCATCTCAGAAATATAGACAGATATTGAAGGGGTCAATATGACAACAAAGATGAGGACAACAGTCCGAACAATGTAAATAGTGTAAATAATTACAATACCTCATCTCAGAAATATACACAGATATTGAAGGAGTGAATATGGCAATAAAGATGAGGACAACAGTCCGAACAATGTAAATAGTGTAAATAATTACAATACCTCATCTCAGAAATATAAACAGATATTGAAGGAGTGAATATGGCAATAAAGATGAGGACAACAGTCCGAACAATGTAAATAGTGTAAATAATTACAATACATCATCTCAGAAATATAGACAGATATTGAAGGGGTCAATATGGCAATAAAGATGAGGACAACAGTCCGAACAATGTAAATAGTGTAAATAATTACAATACCTCATCTCAGAAACATAGACAGATATTGAAGGGGTCAATATGACAACAAAGATGAGGACAAGAGTCCGAACAATGTAAATAGTGTAAATAATTACAATACCTCATCTCAGAAATATAGACAGATATTGAAGGAGTGAATATGGCAATAAAGATTAGGACAACAGTCCGAACATTGTAAATGGTGTAAATAATTACAATACCTCATCTCAGAAATATAGACAGATATTGAAGGGGTCAATATGACAACAAAGATGAGGACAACAGTCCGAACAATGTAAATAGTGTAAATAATTACAATACCTCATCTCAGAAATATAAACAGATATTGAAGGAGTGAATATGGCAATAAAGATGAGGACAACAGTCCGAACAATGTAAATAGTGTAAATAATTACAATACCTCATCTCAGAAATATACACAGATATTGAAGGAGTGAATATGGCAATAAAGATGAGGACAACAGTCCGAACAATGTAAATAGTGTAAATAATTACAATACCTCATCTCAGAAATATAAACAGATATTGAAGGAGTGAATATGGCAATAAAGATGAGGACAACAGTCCGAACAATGTAAATAGTGTAAATAATTACAATACCTCATCTCAGAAATATAGACAGATATTGAAGGAATGAATATGGCAATAAAGATGAAGACAACAGTCCGAACAATGTAAATAGTGTAAATAATTACAATACCTCATCTCAGAAATATAGACAGATATTGACGGAGTGAATATGACAATAAAGATGAGGACAACAGTCCGAACAATGTAAATAGTGTAAATAATTACAATACATCATCTCAGAAATATAGAGAGATATTGAAGGGGTCAATATAGCAACAAAGATGAGGACAACAATCCGAATAATGTAAATAGTGTAAATAATTACAATACCTCATCTCAGAAATATAGACAGATATTGACGGAGTGAATATGACAATAAAGATGAGGACAACAGTCCGAACAATGTAAATAGTGTAAATAATTACAATACATCATCTCAGAAATATAGACACATATTGAAGGGGTCAATATGGCAATAAAGATGAGGACAACAGTCCGAACAATGTAAATAGTGTAAATAATTACAATACCTCATCTCAGAAACATAGACAGATATTGAAGGGGTCAATATGACAACAAAGATGAGGACAAGAGTCCGAACAATGTAAATAGTGTAAATAATTACAATACCTCATCTCAGAAATATAGACAGATATTGAAGGAGTGAATATGGCAATAAAGATGAGGACAACAGTCCGAACATTGTAAATGGTGTAAATAATTACAATACCTCATCTCAGAAATATAGACAGATATTGAAGGGGTCAATATGACAACAAAGATGAGGACAACAGTCCGAACAATGTAAATAGTGTAAATAATTACAATACCTCATCTCAGAAATATAGACAGATATTGAAGGAGTGAATATGGCAATAAAGATGAGGACAACAGTTCGAACAATGTAAATAGTGTAAATAATTACAATACCTCATCTCAGAAATATAAACAGATATTCAAGGAGTGAATATGGCAACAAAGATGAGGACAACAGTCCGAACAATGTAAATAGTGTAAATAATTACAATACCTCATCTCAGAAATATAAACAGATATTGAAGGAGTGAATATGGCAATAAAAATGAGGACAACAGTACGAACATTGTAAATGGTGTAAATAATTACAATACCTCATCTCAGAAATACAGACAGATTTTGAAGGATTGAATATGGCAACAAAGATGAGGACAACAGTCCGAACAATGTAAATAGTGTAAATAATTACAATACCTCATCTCAGAAATATAAACAGATATTGAAGGAGTGAATATGGCAATAAAGATGAGGACAACAGTCCGAACAATGTAAATAGTGTAAATAATTACAATACCTCATCTCAGAAATATAGACAGATATTGAAGGGATGAATATGGCAATAAAGATGAAGACAACAGTCCGAACAATGTAAATAGTGTAAATAATTACAATACCTCATCTCAGAAATATAGACAGATATTGAAGGAGTGAATATGGCAATAAAGATGAGGACAACAGTTCGAACAATGTAAATAGTGTAAATAATTACAACACCTCATCTCAGAAATATAGACAGATATTGAAGGGGTCAATATGGCAACAAAGATGAGGACAACAGTCCGAATAATGTAAATAGTGTAAATAATTACAATACCTCATCTCAGAAATATAGACAGATATTGACGGAGTGAATATGACAATAAAGATGAGGACAACAGTCCGAACAATGTAAATAGTGTAAATAATTACAATACCTCATCACAGAAATATAAACAGATATTGAAGGAGTGAATATGTCAACAAAGATGAGGACAACAGTCCGAACAATGTAAATAGTTTAAATAATTACAATACCTCATCTCAGAAATATAGACGGATATTGAACGAGTGAATATGGCAATAAAGATGAGGACAACAGTCCGAACAATGTAAATAGTGTAAATAATTACAATACCTCATCTCAGAAATATAGACAGATACTGAAGGGGTCAATATGACAACAAAGATGAGGACAACAGTCCGAACAATGTAAATAGTGTAAATAATTACAATACCTCATCTCAGAAATATAGACAGATATTGAAGGGGTCAAATCGACAACAAAGATGAGGACAACAGTCCGAACAATGTAAATAGTGTAAATAATTACAATACCTCATCTCAGAAATATAGACAGATATTGAAGGGGTCAATATGGCAATAAAGATGAGGACAACAGTCCGAACAATGTAAATAGTGTAAATAATTACAATACTTCATCTCAGAAATATAGACAGATATTGAAGTAGTGAATATGGCAATAAAGATGAGGACAACAGTTCGAACAATGTAAATAGTGTAAATAATTACAATACCTCATCTCAGAAATATAGACAGATTTTGAAGGGGTCAATATGGCAACAAAGATGAGGACAACAGTCCGAACAATGTAAATAGTGTAAATAATTACAATACCTCATCTCAGAAATATAGACAGATATTGAAGTGGTCAATATGGCAACAAAGATGAGGACAACAGTCCGAACAATGTAAATAGTGTAAATAATTACAATACCTCATCTCAGAAATATAAACAGATATTCAAGGAGTGAATATGGCAACAAAGATGAGGACAACAGTCCGAACAATGTAAATAGTGTAAATAATTACAATACCTCATCTCAGAAATATAAACAGATATTGAAGGAGTGAATATGGCAATAAAAATGAGGACAACAGTACGAACATTGTAAATGGTGTAAATAATTACAATACCTCATCTCAGAAATACAGACAGATTTTGAAGGATTGAATATGGCAACAAAGATGAGGACAACAGTCCGAACAATGTAAACAGTGTAAATAATTACAATACCTCATTTCAGAAATATAGACAGATATTGAAGGGGTCAATATGACAACAAAGATGAGGACAACTGTCCGAGCAATGTAAATAGTGTAAATACTTACAATACCTCATCTCAGAAATATAAACAGATATTGAAGGAGTGAATATGGCAATAAAGATGAGGACAACAGTCCGAACAATGTAAATAGTGTAAATAATTACAATACCTCATCTCAGAAATATAGACAGATATTGAACGAGTGAACATGGCAATAAAGATGAGGACAACAGTCTGAACAATGTAAATAGTGTAAATAATTACAGTACCTCATCTCAGAAATATAGACAGATATTGAAGGAGTGAATATGGCAATAAAGATGAGGACAACTGTCCGAACATTGTAAATAGTGTAAATAATTACAATACCTCATCTCAGAAATATAGACAGATATTGAAGGAGTGAATATGGCAATAAAGATGCGGACAACAGTCTGAACAATGTAAATAGTGTAAATAATTACAATACCTCATCTCAGAAATATAGACAGATATTGAAGGAGTGAATATGGCAATAAAGATGAGGACAACACTCCGAACAATGTAAATAGTGTAAATAATTACAATACCTCATCTCAGAAATATAAACAGATATTGAACGAGTGAATATGGCAATAAATATGAGGACAACAGTCCGAACAATGTGAATAGTGTAAATAATTACAATACCTCATCTCAGAAATATAGACAGATATTGAAGGAGTGAATATGGCAATAAAGATGAGGACAACAGTCCGAACAATGTAAATAGTGTAAATAATTACAATACCTCATCTCAGAAATATAGACAGTTATTGATGTGGTCAATATGACAACAAAGATGAGGACAACAGTCCGAACAATGTAAAGAGTGTAAATAATTACAATACCTCATCTCAGAAATATAAACAGATATTGAAGGAGTGAATATGGCAATAAAGATGAGGACAACAGTCCGAACAATGTAAATAGTGTAAATAATTACAATACCTCATCTCAGAAATATAGACAGATATTGAAGGAGTGAATATGGCAATAAAGATGAGGACAACAGTCCGAACATTGTCAATAGTGTAAATAATTACAAAACCTCATCTCAGAAATATAGACAGATATTGAACAAATGAATATGCCAATAAAGTTGAGGACAACGGTCCGAACAATGTAAATAGTGTAAATAATTACAATACCTAATCTCAGAAATATAAACAGATATTGAAGGAGTGAATATGACAATAAAGATGAGGACAACAGTCCGAACAATGTAAATAGTGTAAATAATTACAATACCTCATCTCTGAAATATAGTCATATATTGAAGGAATGAATGTGGCAATAAAGATGAGGACAACAGTTCGAACAACGTAAATAGTGTAAATAAATACAATACCTCATCTCAGAAATATAGACAGATATTGAAGGGGTCAATATGGCAACAAAGATGAGGACAACAGTCCGAACAATGTAAATAGTTTAAATATTTACAATACCCCATCTCAGAAATATAAACAGATATTGAAGGAGTGAATATGGCAACAAAGATGAGGACAACAGTCCGAATATTGTAAATAGTGTAAATAATTACAATACCTCATCTCAGAAATATAGACAGATATTGAATGAGTGAATATGGCAATAAAGATGAGGACAATAGTCCGAACATTGTAAATAGTGTAAATAATTACAAAACGTCATCTCAGAAATATAGATAGATATTGAACAAATGAATATGGCAATAAAGATGAGGACAACAGTTCGAACAATGTAAATAGTGTAAAAAATTACAATACCTCATCTCAGAAATATAGACAGATATTGAAGGGGTCAATATGACAACAAAGATGAGGACAACAGTCCGAACAATGTAAATAGTGTAAATAATTACAATACATCATCTCAGAAATATAGACAGATATTGAAGGAATGTATATGGCAATAAAGATGAGGACAACACTCCAACAATGTAAATAGTGTAAATAATTACAATACCTCATCTCAGAAATATAGACAGATATTGAAGGAATGAATATGGCAATAAAGATGAGGACAACAGTCCGAATAATGTAAATAGTGTAAATAATTACATTACCTCATCTCAGAAATATAGACAGATATTGAAGGAGTGAATATGGCAATAAAGATGAAGACAACAGTCCGAATATTTTAAATAGTGTAAATAATTACAATACCTCATCTCAGAAATATAGACAGATATTGAAGGAGTGAATATGGCAATAAAGTTGAGGACAACAGTCCGAACATTGTAAATAGTGTAAATAATTACAAAACCTCATCTCTGAAATATAGATAGATATTGAACAAATGAATATGGCAATAAAGATGAGGACAACGGTCCGAACAATGTAAATAGTGTAAATAATTACAATACCTCATCTCAGAAATATAGACAGATATTGAAGGGGTCAATATGACAACAAAGGTGAGGCCAACAGTCCGAACAATATAAATAGTGTAAATAATTACAATACCTCATCTCAGAAATATAGACAAATATTGAACGAGTGAATATGGCAATAAAGATGAGGACAACAGTCCGAACAATGTAAATAGTGTAAATAATTACAATACCTCATCTCAGAAATATAGACAGATATTGAAGGAGTGAATATGGCAATAAAGATGAGGACAACAGTCCGAACAACGTAAATAGTGTAAATAATTACAATACCTCATCTCAGAAATATAGACAGATATTGAAGGGGTCAATATGACAACAAAGATGAGGACAACAGTCCGAACAATGTAAATAGTGTAAATAATTACAATACCTCATCTCAGAAATATAACCAGATATTGAACGAGTGAATATGGCAATAAAGATGAGGACAACAGTCCGAACAATGTAAATAGTGTAAATAATTACAATACCTCATCTCAGAAATATAGACAGATATTGAAGGAGTGAATATGGCAATAAAGATGAGGACAACAGTTCGAACAACGTAAATAGTGTAAATAATCACAATACCTCATCTCCGAAATATAGACAGATATTGAAGGGGTCAATATGACAACAAAGATGAGGACAACAGTCCGAACAATGTAAAAAATATAAATAATTACAATACCTCATCTCAGAAATATAGACAGATATTTAAGGAGTGAATATGGCAATAAAGATGAGGACAACAGTCCGAACAATGTAAATAGTGTAAATAATTACAATACCTCATCTCAGAAATATAGACAGACATTGAAGGAGTGAATATGACAATAAAGATGAGGACAACAGTCCGAACAATGTAAATAGTGTAAATAATTACAATACCTCATCTCTGAAATATTTACAGATATTGAAGGAGTGAATATGGCAATAAAGATGAGGACAACAGTCCGAACATTGTAAATAGTGTAAATAATTACAATACCTCATCTCAGAAATATAGACAGATATTGAAGGAGTGAATATGGCAATAAAGATGAGGACAACAGTCCGAACATTGTAAATAGGGTAAATAATTACAAAACCTCATCTCAGAAATATAGACAGATATTGAACAAATGAATATGGCAATAAAGATGAGGACTACGGTCCGAAATATGTAAATAGTGTAAATAATTACAATACATCATCTCAGAAATATAAACAGTTATTGAACGAGTGAATATGGCAATAAAGATGAGGACAACAGTCCGAACATTGTAAATAGTGTAAATAATTACAATACCTCATCTCAGAAATATAGACAGATATTGAAGGGGTCAATATGACAACAAAGATGAGAACAACAGTCCGAACAATGTAAATAGTGTAAATAATTACAATACCTCATCTCAGATATATAAACAGATATTGAACGAGTGAATATGGCAATAAAGATGAGGACAACAGTCCGAACAATGTAAATAGTGTAAATAATTACAATACCTCATCTGAGATATATAGACAGATATTGAATGAGTGAATATGGCAATAAAGATGAGGACAACAGTTCGAACAACGTAAATAGTGTAAATAATTACAATACCTCATCTCAAATATAGAAATATTGAAGGGGTAATATAAATATTGAATAGTGGTAAATAATTAAATACCCTCATCTCAGAAATATAAACAGATATTGAACGAGTGAATATGGCAATAAAGATGAGGACAACAGTCCGAACAATGTAAATAGTGTAAATAATTACAATACCTCATCTCAGAAATATAGACAGATATTGAAGGGGGTCAATATGACAACAAAGATGAGGACAACAGTCCGAACAATGTAAATAGTGTAAATAATTACAATACCTCATCTCAGAAATATAAACAGATATTGAACGAGTTAATATGGCAATAAAAGATGAGGACAACAGTCCGAACAATGTAAATAGTGTAAATAATTACAATACCTCATCTCAGAAATATAGACAGATATTGAAGGAGTGAATATGGCAATAAAGATGAGGACAACAGTCCGAACAATGTAAATAGTGTAAATAATTACAATACCTCATCTCAGAAATATAGACAGATATTGAAGGGGCAATATGGCAACAAAGATGAGGACAACAGTCCGAACAATGTAAATAGTGTAAAATAATTACAATACCTCATCTCAGAAATATAGACAGATATTGAAGGGGTCAATATGACAACAAAGATGAGGACAACAGTCCGAACAATGTAAATAGTGTAAATAATTACAAAACCTCATCTCAGAAATATAGACAGATATTGAACAAATGAATATGGCAATAAAGATGAGGACAACGGTCCGAACTATGTAAATAGTGTAAATAATTACAATACCTCATCTCAGAAATATAGGCAGATATTGAAGGGCTCAATATGACAACAAAGATGAGGACAACAGTCCGAACAATGTAAATAGTGTAAATAATTACAATACCTAATCTCAGAAATATAAACAGATATTGATGGAGTGAATATTGCAATAAAGATGAGGACAACAGTCCGAGCAATGTAAGTAGTGTAAATAATTACAATACCTCATCTCAGAAATATAGACAGATATTGAAGGGGTCAATATGGCAAAAAAGATGAGGACAATAGTCCGAACAATGTAAATAGTGTAAATAATTACAATACCTCATCTCAGAAATATAGACAGATATTAAAGGAGTGAATATGGCAATAAAGATGAGGACAATAGTCCGAACAATGTAAATAGTGTAAATAATTACAATACCTCATCTCAGAAATATAGACAGATATTGAAGGAGTGAATATGGCAATAAAGATGAGGACAACAGTCCGAACAATGTAAATAGTGTAAAAAATTACAATACCTCATCTCAGATATATAGACAGATATTGAAGGAGTGAATATGGCTTCAAAGTTGAGGACAACAGTCTGAACAATGTAAATAATTTAAATATTTAGAATTATCTTTTGCGGTTATATATTTTTTCTAAGGAAAATAACAAACATTTTTTTTATATTTGCGTTCATATATTTTCTAAGGAAAATAACAAATATTTTTTTTTAATATTTAAAATTACAAAATCAATCTTCCGAAGAGTAAAGCTCCACAGAGTTAACAAGTATCAAAGCAAATCAGCCACGTTACGCTATTTGGAAAATAACTGAAATCCAGGTCAGGAATTAAATTAAGAATCTAGATATATATATTGATCGCAGGATTGGTTATTTTGATGTAGGGTAAAGGTTAGCCCATTTGAGATCAATTAGGATTGAGTTCTGAGTTCTATCCTCACTGGGTGCTCAGTACCTTCGGCCTTGTGTCACATCTAAGTAAATCGCTATAGCTGGAACACCATGTGTGGCAATAATATTCAATGCATGGTCGATACAGTGAAACAACTTTCCTGGCAGCAGTCCTAGCAATTACGACTAATATGTTCTGTTCTTACTGGGTGCTCAGTATTTTTTACCCTGTGTCACATCTAAGCTACACTTAGTAAATCGCTATAGCAGGAGCACCAGATTCAATGCATGGTCGAAAGGTAGATTTATAAATATGCAAAATGGATTCTGGCGAGAAAAATTGTTTGACACGACACAATGAAGCAACTTTCCTAGCAGGAGACCTAGCATTTGATTTAAAATAATCCTTCCACCTCTTGTCGGGTATAAAAGAAAAGCGACAGTTCCTCATAAACGATGTTTACAATGGCTGCCAGGTCTCTGCTTTGGAATAGCCCGTCTCTCTCGTATAGGTGTCACTAATCAACAGAGAACCCGCAACAAACGTAAAATCTATATATATATACTAACCGAATTACCCGCACATTGCAGCGTCTCGCTAATTTTTTGTAACAAAAGGATAATTGATTTTAAATCATTGATATAATTTCTGGAGATAATGATGCTTTTCTTTATTAAATATAATTTATCATATATCAAAGGAAAAAAAAAAAATTCAGTGGGGGGTTATGCCCCTGGAGACCCCTTGATCAAAAATGAAATATACTTGTCCAAATACTATGAATAATGTAGTTTCAGAATATATATTGTTATGGGAGTCCATCTCCAGAACCCGAGGAGAAATTCGATAATAAACAGACAGACAGAGGCTACTATATATATATATATATATATATATATATATATAGAGAGAGAGAGAGAGACAGGAGAGAGACAGACAGACAGACAGACAGATAGGAGAGGAGAGAAATATGCGAATAATATAGCTAGAAGATATATTTTTGAGAGGCCTACACACTTAAATACACACAAAGATCAATGCTTCTTCACGCACAAAAGTTTATTAACATAAGCTAAAAAACTTGCCAGCCAGTATCTCAGTATATATATATATATGTATATATATATATATATATATATATATATATACTCAAACACATACACACACAAACACACATACACACACACACACACATATATATATATATATATATCGTTATTTCTTTTGCTATTTCTTACTCTATAATTTAACTTTTGATGGAGCATAATATCGATTCTTTCAGACTACTTCTATCAATTCAATTTTGCTATTAGTAAAAAAGGTATATATATATATATATATATATATATATATATATATATACATTTTTTTTTTTTACTTTCACCGAATGCATTATGTCGTGCTTTCTTCTTTCCCTGGTTTGGCAACACTTCCTTTCTAGTGATTTTTCATTTCTTACTTCGGAAATAAGTGCGTCTTTCTTTTTCTGTTCTTTCATTATTTTTCACAGAAATATATTCCACAGTCCGGTGTGCATTGGCAAATTAATAGACATGACGGGTAAAAAGCCGGAATTAATGAGAGACTGAGTGATACGAAGAGCATCAAATCTGATCATTCTATTTTGGTCAGTCAAAACCGGGTCATGGCGATGTGGCATCTGCGAGTATCGAACACGGTACAGTAGGGTAATGTTGAGCAAGACTGACTTAGGAGAGAACACTGTAGAGTAGAATCTCAGATAGATAGATAGATAGATAGATAGATAGATAGATAGATAGATAGATAGATAGATAGATATGAAAAGATTGAACTAGTTAGATATATAGATACGAAGAGACTTCGATAGATAGATAATGAAGAGACACAGATAGATAGATAGATAGATAGATAGATAGATAGATAGATAGATAGATAGATACCTTGTCATCATGATTTCATGAGAAATCCCTGAAGAAATCCCTCTTAAAAAATGTGGCATCTCAAATGCCATGAATGGAACTGAAGATGACACACGAGGATTTAGTTGCTTCAAGTACGGAAAAGGCCAAGAATGCGGATATGGTTGCTTCAAACAGGGAAAATGCTGAGAATGAGTATATGGTTGCTTCAAGCACCAAAAAAGCCGAGAATGAGGATATGGTTGCTTCAAACACGGAAAAGGCGGAGAATGCGGATATGGTTACTTCAAGCACGGAAAATGCCAAGAATGATATATAGTTGCTTGAAGCACCGAACAAGCCGAGAATGAGGATATGGTTGCTTCAAACACGGAGAAGGCGGGGAATGCGGATATGGTTACTTCAAGCACGGAAAATGCCAAGAATGATATATAGTTGCTTCAAGCACAGAAAAAGTCGAGAATGAGGATATGGTTGCTTCAAACACGGAAAAGGCCAAGAATGCGGATATGGTTGCTTCAAGCAAGGAAAATGCCGAGAATGACTATATAGTTGCTTCAAGCACGGAAAAAGCCGAGAATGAGGATATGGTTGCTTCAAGCACCGAAAAAGCCGGGAATGAGGATATGGTTGCTTCAAACACGGAAAAGGCCGAGAATGCGGATATGGTTACTTCAAGCACGGAAAATGCCGAGAATGAGTATATAGTTGCTTCAAGCACCGAACAAGCCGAGAATGAGGATATGGTTGCTTCAAACACGGAAAAGACTAAGAATGCGGATATGGTTGCTTCAAGCAGGGAAAATGCCGAGAATGAGTATAGGGTTGCTTCAAGCAACGAAAAAGCCGAGAATGAGGATATGGTTGCTTCAAACACGGAAAAGACCAAGAATGCGGATATGGTTGCTTCAAACAGGAAAATGCCGAGAATGGGTATATAGTTGCTTCAAGCACCGAAAAAGCCGAGAATGAGGATATGGTTTGCTTCAAACAGGGAAAAGGCCAAGAATGCGGATATGGTTCCTTCAAACAGGAAAATGCTGAGAATAAGTATATGGTTGCTTCAAGCATCGAAAAAAATGAGAATGAGGATATGGTTGCTTCAAACACAGAAAAGGCCAAGAATGCGGATATCGTTGCTTCAAGTAGGGAAAATGCTGAGAATGAGTATATAGTTGCTTCAAGCACCGAAAAAGCCGGGAATGAGGATATGGTTGCTTCAAACACGGAAAAGGCCAAGAATGCGGATATGGTTGCTTCAAACAAAGATGAAGATGGTTATATCAAAAGTGTTGATGAGTTGAATGACTACTATAAAATAGACAATAATGAAAACCTATTAACTGATAAACAAATGAGAATGATATTTGATAGCGATGGTAGTGAAGATGAGTTCTTGGGATTCAGTTGTGAATGAATTTTAAAACTCTAACTTGATATATAAATAGATAAACACTTTTTTCTAAATGTACCAAAACATTTTCTTCTGTAGTTATTTCTTACTTTTTTCTTCGAGTTGACTGAATATAAAAATAATATGCGGTAAATATAAAAATACTGCTACAACATTTACTTACTTTTGTTTACATGATGTTAACGAAATGTATTTTTACTGCAAAAGTGTATCAATAATTGTAAGTTTTGAAATAAAGGTAGAAATAAACGTAGATATCTGATAATTCTTATGTTTAAAAAGGGCGATGTAACTCCCCAGATTATAGTGCGACCCATAAATCATCAATTATTAAGCCATAAAGTAGGGGTGCGACCTATCTGGTGGGACAACCTATCCGCGAGTATATAAGGTAGATAAATAGACTGGGCTAGATATGAAGAGACTCAGATAGATAGATAGATAGATAGATAGATAGATAGATAGATAGATAGATTGGGGTAGATATGAAGAGACTGGAATTGATATGAAGAGACTCGGATAGATAGATAGATAGATAGATAGATAGATAGATAGATAGATAGATAGATATCAGAAGATAGATATCAGATAGATAGATAGATAGATAGATAGATAGATAGATAGATAGATAGATACGCGTCCACATTCAATAAATAGAAAATATATGAATTTATAATTCAGTCAGATAAAACCAATCGGAACCTCGTATTTATTACTTACAAAATTATTCCCCGATGTTCACATTTAACTTGAAGGTACGCAAAGAAATGAACAGTTAAGAAAGGGAGATAAATACGTAGATGTCTTCCTGATCTTCGACCCATTCGCCTCGTCAAATCATTAACAATGCATTTATTCGCCGTCTGCTACTTTCTAACGAAATACCAATGTGTAATCAATATTCCATTTTCAATAAAGAGAGATGGGAAAGTATGCCTCCATTTATATTATAGACACACTGACTTCTATAATGAGCGACATTAACTTAAGTTATTCATGAAAATATTTGTACTATCAATAAAGAGGATATTTCGTTGGATATGTATAAATTATACATACGATGTGACCTCAGTTTTGTGAATTTCACTGAATTTTCCAAATTAAACCTTATTATCTATCTAAGTTACGGAAGCTCCAAGAGACAGTATTTTTCAAATTTTATTTATAGAATTTAACAATAAGGATTAGAAAATATGTTTAAACAACACGGGCAAGCAATGAAAACCACGGGAGTAACATAAATGTTTACCATTAACGTTAAGTCGTAATATTCAAATAGAAAACATAAGATACAAAAATAAGAAAATGATGTCTTGAATATTACTGCCATACCTGATCTAATACTCCTGCTATATATTTAGAAATTTTGGTAAAAATCCAAAGAAGAATCTGCAATGTTATTGGTCCTGACCTGGCATCTTGGCTTTAGTCACTTTCCCACCGCCATAAACTAGCTTCCCTCTGCCTTTACTATAAATATTTTTATGATAATTTTTCTGGTGAAATTTTCTATGGTACCTAAACTTTATGAAATTAAACGCAGTACTAAATTGACGGCAAGGTTTCAGCGTTTTATATAAAAACCGTAAGTTCTAAGCTAACAGTTTCTTAGCTTGCACTTCTCACTTGAGAAACTCGGCTTCTTGCTTTCCAGTTAACTGTGATCTTCAAAAAAACTAAATGCAATATCAATCGTTATCTTCTGTCTTCTCAATTCCTGTTTTTTTATTGTTCCCTCTCCTAAATAATAGTTTTCATTTTGTGATATTCTTTCTCACTCAGTAACTCTTTGCGTCTTAGTGGCTTTAGTACTTTGCTTGGGGTGAAATGATTAAAAGCTGCTCTACTTCAAATTATTTTTTTAAAAATGGATGATAGATGGACGAAAATGTCTTTGGTGAAATTCGAGGGTAAATCAGAAAGTAAAAGAGAATTTTGAAAATTACGCGCTAGAAAAGAAAGATGCCTTTAATGGTCAGTTACCCCCGCCCACTATATATTTAGAGATTCTTGATAAAATCTGAAGAAGAATCTGCAAAGTCACTGGTTCAGGCATCTCATCTTCAATCCCTTGGTCAAATTAATTGAAAAAAAAAACAATAATTCCGTTATTATCGACATTTTTCTTATTTTTCCAAAGAAACATGAAACATTACCCAGTGTAAATGCTAGACTTCATATATCCATTCCACGAAGTCGTTCCTTGCTGACTGACCACAGATTCTCGATTGGATTTAAATCAGGAGAGTTTCCAAGCCAGTTTATAGTACTTTGATTTTCTCACTGGTAAGGCTGACAATTTTCGGACGCTTCCTTGGAGTATCTTCCCTCACAGACAATGGTTATAGGACAACTAATCGACAGTCGGGACAGTAGTACTTAGGGGGTGATAAAAAAACTGCTGTAATTACGGATGACGCAATATTTTTCAAGGCCAAGCAAATTACATCATACACCCGAAAGCTTTCCTGTTTCAATACTATGATTGTACTTCTTCAGGCAAAGGTAAGTAACCCTACTTACTATCGCCTAAAAGAAAATGGTTAGTAACCCTCACTTACCATCGCCTGAATTACAATCAAAGTATTGAAACATGAAAGCTTTTGTAGCGATTTCAAAATGTTTTTAATATAATTTTTATAATAAAAATATAATAATAATATTTTGCTCTACTTTGAGCACTTTAAAAAACTGGAACTTTACACCATCTGTTCGTTCCTCATTATATATATATATATATATATATATATATATATATATATATATATATATATATAAAAGGCTCAAAACACTAATATTCCATGCTTATAATTTATTACGTTGGAATCGTAATCACGATCCAATTTATCAGACCTACAAATTCCTATAAATAATTTGTATACAAATATACAATCCATTACATTCCCTTACGTGGTAATACCCTTTGGGAAAAGTATGAATCCTCTTCTCCCTCCAGCTATGGGTAAATAGCAAAACAGACGGGGTTCTATAGCCTGGGATGGCAACTGATCTATAAGAAGAACAACTCTGAATTCAAAAACCTGCATACTGTCTTTTGGGGGACCTGCGGCACATTCTGCATCAGATCTCTGCATCCGACTCATCAAAATGTCTGATTGGTTCGGCACAAAGCCTTCACTGCTATAATCAAATCATATGCGCAATGGTCTGGCTGACCTAGGAAATGTAGTGCTTAACCCTCATACGTTGAAAAAACGAGGGGAGAGTCGAGTATATATATATATATATATATATATATATATATATATATATATATATATATATATCCATAACAGATCATAGCAGATCTATTGTAGCCTCCAAACTCCTGTTTTTCGGCTTTCATTCTGACATATATATATATATATATATATATATATATATATATATATATATATATATATATAAATCAGATTATACGATGGTTGCGGGTAGAACTTCCTTACAGTAATTTGATACACCCGATTTTGGATATATGGAGCCTTTTTTGACGAAGATTACAATTACTTCATGAAAGACAACCTTGTGAAAGGAAAGAACTTTTTCGCATGTCTAGACGTTGAATAATGCCTTTAATTATGCCTGATAGAAATCTGGAGATGTGCGGCTTGTATGGATAGAGAAATCGTACATCGTTCTACTACGTGATTATGAAGAAAGGTAAGTGCAGCTCACAGGCGATTCGGCTTAGTGTGAGATGCATACAAAATTCGCCAAATATCAATCATGGTGTTTCCAAGTTGTTTGACGATCACTCAGTAGACATAAATCTCACACGAGATTATTTTATAACAGTAATCAAATTTTCAAACTGGTTCGAATATTCTGAGGCTAATATTGCTTAGAAACCTCTTTCAGATTCCCAGGAGACATATATATATATATATATATATATATATATATATATATATATATATATATATATATATATATACATTTTTATTTTTATATACATTCTTTTATAAAAGAATATATATTCTTTTTCTTTTAAATTTGTCGGAGGACGAATATTTTCTATGAAAATTTCTCTCGGTCATTCAGGCCGGTAAATGTTGTTTAATACTGTTTATTATAAACAGAGCATTTACTTAAATATTTGTATCTATAAAAAAAGAATGTATAAACACAAAAATGTCTTAAAATAATTGTCAGACTTTGTCCATTTCATAATGTGTGACGTTATATATATATATATATATATATATATATATATATATATATATATATAAAAGAAATATAGTCTTAAGGTGTGCTATATTTATGGAATAAAGTGATCAATATCAGAGATAGAGCGTGTGTAAATAAAAAAGAACATAGAAGTTAACACTTAGAGGCGACAGTCTGTTTCATATGCTATATGCAATCGTCAGGCCACATATGTTGTTATTTTTCTCGGCTATATATATATATACGGGTTAGTGGTGCATCGTGGGTATTCTATTATGGTGGTTATTTTACCGGAAGTCGTTTGTTTATTTATTTGGGTCAAATTATTTTGCTCGTTTTTATTTTGTTTCTTATTTTATTTATTTATTTATTTATTAACGCAGTAAAGTTTGTTTATATCACTTATTTAACAGTTTTGTTTTGATTTGAGAATTTAATTAAAAGCTATTTGTTCAATTTTGGGGTTGATTGTTGTGGTTCATTCTAACTATTATTTTGGCGGGAACAGGTTTTAATTGATTATCTTTATTTGGGATTGGTTTGTTTATTTATTTACTTGGATGAATTTAGGTCAATTTATTTTACTTGTATATTTTCTCTTTTCGGTTTTCGGTTTTTAAACAACATAGTATTTATTTATTTTTATTTCTATTTTTTTTTTATTAGTATATTGTTTTTATTTTTTACTTTTCCCTCTAAGTGTTCTAAGACTTCTATGTTCACTTTTATATTTATATATGTATATGTATGTATATATGCATGTATGTATGTTTTTTGGTTATATTCTGTAAGTCTAAACCACGATTTGTTTTCATTTTTAATTATTTTCCTGAAAACAAATCGTGCTATAGACTCAGATAATATCACCCCAGAATATCCAAACATTCCGCTCTCCTTAAACCTAAATATCTATATATCTATATAATAGCTGGCCACTTGAATTCGAGGATACTCGTGTACTAAGGCGGCTAGCCAATCCCTATTGCAGACGCAGGATCAGGCACATTACTGTTTTTTTAACACCCACGTAGCCCACTTGCGGTTTATGCTGCAACTTTACTCAGCAGACCTTAGTTACATCTTATGGGAGAGCGTGTAACCTAACGTGAAAACAAATTGAACAAGGACAGCATTTTTTCTAAGGAAAATAACAAAACATTTTTTTATATTTGCGTTCATATATTTTCTAAGGAAAATAACAAATATTTTTTTAATATTTAAAATTACAAAATCAATCTTCCGAAGAGTAAAGCTCCACAGAGTTAACAAGTATCAAAGCAAATCAGCCACGTTACGCTATTTGGAAAATAACTGAAATCCAGGTCAGGAATTAAATTAAGAATCTAGATATATATATATTGATCGCAGGATTGGTTATTTTGATGTAGGGGTAAAAGGTTAGCCCATTTGAGATCAATTAGGATTGAGTTCTGAGTTCTATCCTCACTGGGTGCTCAGTACCTTCGGCCTTGTGTCATCTAAGTAAATCGCTATAGCTGGAACACCATGTGTGGCAATAATATTCAATGCATGGTCGATACAGTGAAACAACTTTCCTGGCAGCAGTCCTAGTAATTACGACTAATATGTTCTGTTCTTACTGGGTGCTCAGTATTTTTACCCTGTGTCACATCTAAGCTACACTTAGTAAATCGCTATAGCAGGAGCACCAGATTCAATGCATGGTCGAAAGGTAGATTTATAAATATGCAAAATGGATTCTGGCGAGAAAAATTGTTTGACACGACACAATGAAGCAACTTTCCTAGCAGGAGACCTAGCATTTGATTTAAAAATAATCCTTCCACCTCTTGTCGGGTATAAAAGAAAAGCGACAGTTCCTCATAAACGATGTTTATAATGGCTGCCAGGTCTCTGCTTTGAATAGCCTGTCTCTCCGTATAGGTGTCACTAATCAACAGAGAACCCGCAACAAACGTAAAATCTATATATATATACTAACCGAATTACCCGCACATTGCAGCGTCTCGCTAATTTTTTGTAACAAAAAAGATAATTGATTTTAAATCATTGATATAATTTCTGGAGATAATGATGCTTTTCTTTATTAAATATAATTTATCATATATCAAAGGGAAAAAAATTCAGTGGGGGGGGGGGTTATGCCCCCGGAGACCCCCTTTGATCAAAATGAAATATACTTGTCCAAATACTATGAATAATGTAGTTTCAGAATATATATTGTTATGGGAGTCCATCTCCAGAACCCGAGGAGAAATTCGATAATAAACAGACAGACAGAGGCTACTATATATATATATATATATATATATATATATATATAGAGAGAGAGAGAGAGAGACAGGGAGAGAGACAGACAGACAGACAGACAGATAGGGAGAGTGAGAGAAATATGCGAATAATATAGCTAGAAGATATATTTTTGAGAGGCCTACACACTTAAATACACACAAAGATCAATGCTTCTTCACGCACAAAGTTTATTAACATAAGCTAAAAACTTGCCAGCCAGTATCTCAGTATATATATATATATGTATATATATATATATATATATATATATATACACTCAAACACATACACACACAAACACACATACACACACACACACACACATATATATATATATATATATCGTTATTTCTTTGCTATTTCTTACTCTATAATTTAACTTTTGATGGAGCATAATATCGATTCTTTCAGACTACTTCTATCAATTCAATTTTGCTATTAGTAAAAAAAATATATATATATATATATATATATATATATATATACACTTTTTTTTTTTTTTACTTTCACCGAATGCATTATGTCGTGCTTTCTTCTTTCCTGGTTTGGCAACACTTCCTTTCTAGTGATTTTTCATTTCTTACTTCGGAAATAAGTGCGTCTTTTCTTTTTCTGTTCTTTCATTATTTTTCACAGAAATATATTCCACAGTCCGGTGTGCATTGGCAAATTAATAGACATGACGGGTAAAAAGCCGGAATTAATGAGAGACTGAGGATACGAAGAGCATCAAATCTGATCATTCTATTTGGTCAGTCAAAACCGGTCATGGCGATGTGGCATCTGCGAGTATCGAACACGGTACAGTAGGGTAATGTTGAGCAAGACTGACTTAGGAGAGAACACTGTAGAGTAGAATCTCAGATAGATAGATAGATAGATAGATAGATAGATAGATAGATAGATAGATAGATAGAATGAATATGAAAAGATTGAACTAGTTAGATATATAGATACGAAGAGACTTCGATAGATAGATAATGAAGAGACACAGATAGATAGATAGATAGATAGATAGATAGATAGATAGATAGATAGATAGATACCTTGTCATCATGATTTCATGAGAAATCCCTGAAGAAATCCCTCTTAAAAAATGTGGCATCTCAAATGCCATGAATGGAACTGAAGATGACACACGAGGATTTAGTTGCTTCAAGTACGGAAAAAGGCCAAGAATGCGGATATGGTTTGCTTCAAACAGGGAAAATGCTGAGAATGAGTATATGGTTGCTTCAAGCACCAAAAAGCCGAGAATGAGGATATGGTTGCTTCAAACACGGAAAAAGGCGGAGAATGCGGATATGGTTACTTCAAGCACGGAAAATGCCAAGAATGATATATAGTTGCTTGAAGCACCGAACAAGCCGAGAATGAGGATATGGTTGCTTCAAACACGGAGAAGGCGGGGGAATGCGGATATGGTTACTTCAAGCACGGAAAATGCCAAGAATGATATATAGTTGCTTCAAGCACAGAAAAAGTCGAGAATGAGGATATGGTTGCTTCAAACACGGAAAAGGCCAAGAATGCGGATATGGTTGCTTCAAGCAAGGAAAATGCCGAGAATGACTATATAGTTGCTTCAAGCACGGAAAAAGCCGAGAATGAGGATATGGTTGCTTCAAGCACCGAAAAAAAGGGAATGAGGATATGGTTGCTTCAAACACGGAAAAAGGCCGAGAATGCGGATATGGTTACTTCAAGCACGGAAAATGCCGAGAATGAGTATATAGTTGCTTCAAGCACCGAACAAGCCGAGAATGAGGATATGGTTGCTTCAAACACGGAAAGACTAAGAATGCGGATATGGTTGCTTCAAGCAGGGAAAATGCCGAGAATGAGTATAGGGTTGCTTCAAGCAACGAAAAAGCCGAGAATGAGGATATGGTTGCTTCAAACACGGAAAAGACCAAGAATGCGGATATGGTTGCTTCAAACAGGGAAAATGCCGAGAATGGGTATATAGTTGCTTCAAGCACCGAAAAAGCCGAGAATGAGGATATGGTTGCTTCAAACAGGGAAAAGGCCAAGAATGCGGATATGGTTCCTTCAAACAGGGAAAATGCTGAGAATAAGTATATGGTTGCTTCAAGCATCGAAAAAGCCGAGAATGAGGATATGGTTGCTTCAAACACAGAAAAGGCCAAGAATGCGGATATCGTTGCTTCAAGTAGGGAAAATGCTGAGAATGAGTATATAGTTGCTTCAAGCACCGAAAAAGCCGGGAATGAGGATATGGTTGCTTCAAACACGGAAAAGGCCAAGAATGCGGATATGGTTGCTTCAAACAAAGATGAAGATGGTTATATCAAAAGTGTTGATGAGTTGAATGACTACTATAAAATAGACAATAATGAAAACCTATTAACTGATAAACAAATGAGAATGATATTTGATAGCGATGGTAGTGAAGATGAGTTCTTGGGATTCAGTTGTGAATGAATTTTAAAACTCTAACTTGATATATAAATAGATAAACACTTTTTTCTAAATGTACCAAAACATTTTTTCTTCTGTAGTTATTTCTTACTTTTTTCTTCAGAGTTGACTGAATATAAAAAATAATATGCGGTAAATATAAAATACTGCTACAACATTTACTTACTTTTGTTTACATGATGTTAACGAAATGTATTTTTACTGCAAAAGTGTATCAATAATTGTAAGTTTTGAAATAAAGGTAGAAATAAACGTAGATATCTGATAATTCTTATGTTTAAAAAGGGCGATGTAACTCCCCAGATTATAGTGCGACCCATAAATCATCAATTATTAAGCCATAAAGTAGGGGTGCGACCTATCTGGTGGGACAACCTATCCGCGAGTATATAAGGTAGATAAATAGACTGGGCTAGATATGAAGAGACTCAGATAGATAGATAGATAGATAGATAGATAGATAGATAGATAGATAGATAGATAGATTGGGGTAGATATGAAGAGACTGGAATTGATATGAAGAGACTCGGATAGATAGATAGATAGATAGATAGATAGATAGATAGATAGATAGATATGAAGAGACTCAGATAGATAGATAGATAGATAGATAGATAGATAGATAGATACGCGTCCACATTCAATAAATAGAAAATATATGAATTTATAATTCAGTCAGATAAAACCAATCGGAACCTCGTATTTATTACTTACAAAATTATTCCCGATGTTCACATTTAACTTGAAGGTACGCAAAGAAATGAACAGTTAAGAAAGGGAGATAAATACGTAGATGTCTTCCTGATCTTCGACCCATTCGCCTCGTCAAATCATTAACAATGCATTTATTCGCCGTCTGCTACTTTCTAACGAAATACCAATGTGTAATCAATATTCCATTTTCAATAAAGAGAGATGGGAAAGTATGCCCCATTTATATTATAGACACACTGACTTCTATAATGAGCGACATTAACTTAAGTTATTCATGAAAATATTTGTACTATCAATAAAGAGGATATTTCGTTGGATATGTATAAATTATACATACGATGTGACCTCAGTTTTGTGAATTTCACTGAATTTTCCAAATTAAACCTTATTATCTATCTAAGTTACGGAAGCTCCAAGAGACAGTATTTTTCAAATTTTATTTATAGAATTTAACAATAAGGATTAGAAAATATGTTTAAACAACACGGGCAAGCAATGAAAACCGCGGGAGTAACATAAATGTTTACCATTAACGTTAAGTCGTAATATTCAAATAGAAAAACATAAGATACAAAATAAGAAAATGATGTCTTGAATATTACTGCCATACCTGATCTAATACTCCTGCTATATATTTAGAAATTTTTGGTAAAAATCCAAAGAAGAATCTGCAATGTTATTGGTCCTGACCTGGCATCTTGGCTTTAGTCACTTTCCCACCGCCATAAACTAGCTTCCCTCTGCCTTTACTATAAATATTTTTTATGATAATTTTTCTGGTGAAATTTTCTCTATGGTACCTAAACTTTATGAAATTAAACGCAGTACTAAATTGACGGCAAGGTTTCAGCGTTTTATATAAAAACCGTAAGTTCTAAGCTAACAGTTTCTTAGCTTGCACTTCTCACTTGAGAAACTCGGCTTCTTGCTTTCCAGTTAACTGTGATCTTCAAAAAAACTAAATGCAATATCAATCGTTATCTTCTGTCTTCTCAATTCCTGTTTTTTATTGTTCCTCTCTAAATAATAGTTTTCATTTTGTGATATTCTTTCTCACTCAGTAACTCTTTGCGTCTTAGTGGCTTTAGTACTTTTGCTTGGGGTGAAATGATTAAAAGCTGCTCTACTTCAAATTATTTTTTTAAAAATGGATGATAGATGGACGAAAATGTCTTTGGTGAAATTCGAGGGTAAATCAGAAAGTAAAGAGAATTTTGAAAATTACGCGCTAGAAAAGAAAGATGCCTTTAATGGTCAGTTACCCCCCGCCCACTATATATTTAGAGATTCTTGATAAAATCTGAAGAAGAATCTGCAAAGTCACTGGTTCAGGCATCTCATCTTCAATCCCTTGGTCAAATTAATTGAAAAAAAAAACAATAATTCCGTTATTATCGACATTTTTCTTATTTTTCCAAAGAAACATGAAACATTACCCAGTGTAAATGCTAGACTTCATATATCCATTCCACGAAGTCGTTCCTTGCTGACTGACCACAGATTCTCGATTGGATTTAAATCAGGAGAGTTTCAAGCCAGTTTATAGTACTTTGATTTTCTCACTGGTAAGGCTGACAATTTTCGGACGCTTCCTTGGAGTATCTTCCCTCACAGACAATGGTTATAGGACAACTAATCGACAGTCGGGACAGTAGTACTTAGGGGTGATAAAAAACTGCTGTAATTACGGATGACGCAATATTTTTCAAGGCCAAACAAATTACATCATACACCCGAAAAGCTTTCCTGTTTCAATACTATGATTGTACTTCTTCAGGCAAAGGTAAGTAACCCTTACTTACTATCGCCTAAAGAAAATGGTTAGTAACCCTCACTTACCATCGCCTGAATTACAATCAAAGTATTGAAACATGAAAGCTTTTGTGTAGCGATTTCAAATGTTTTTAATATAATTTTTTATAATAAAAATATAATAATAATATTTTGCTCTACTTTGAGCACTTTAAAAAAACTGGAACTTTACACCATCTGTTCGTTCACTCATTATATATATATATATATATATATATATATATATATATATATATATATATATATAAAAGGCTCAAACACTAATATTCCATGCTTATAATTTATTACGTTGGAATCGTAATCACGATCCAATTTATCAGACCTACAAATTCCTATAAATAATTTGTATACAAATATACAATCCATTACATTCCCTTACGTGGTAATACCCTTGGGAAAAGTATGAATCCTCTTCTCCCTCCAGCTATGGGTAAATAGCAAAACAGACGGGGTTCTATAGCCTGGGATGGCAACTGATCTATAAGAAGAACAACTCTGAATTCAAAACCTGCATACTGTCTTTTGGGGACCTGCGGCACATTCTGCATCAGATCTCTGCATCCGACTCATCAAAATGTCTGATTGGTTCGGCACAAAGCCTTCACTGCTATAATCAAATCATATGCGCAATGGTCTGGCTGACCTAGGAAATGTAGTGCTTAACCCTCATACGTTGAAAAAACGAGGAGGGAGATATATATATATATATATATATATATATATATATATATATATATATATATATCCCATAACAGATCATAGCAGATCTATTGTAGCCTCAAACTCCTGTTTTTTCGGCTTCATTCTCTATATATATATATATATATATATATATATATATATATATATATATATATATATATATATAAATCAGATTATACGATGGTTGCGGGTAGAACTTCCTTACAGTAATTTGATACACCTGATTTTGGATATATGGAGCCTTTTTGACGAAGATTACAATTACTTCATGAAAGACAACCTTGTGAAAGGAAAGAACTTTTCGCATGTCTAGACGTTGAATAATGCCTTTAATTATGCCTGATAGAAATCTGGAGATGTGCGGCTTGTATGGATAGAGAAATCGTACATCGTTCTACTACGTGATTATGAAGAAAGGTAAGTGCAGCTCACAGGCGATTCGGCTTAGTGTGAGATGCATACAAAATTCGCCAAATATCAATCATGGTGTTTCCAAGTTGTTTGACGATCACTCGGTAGACATAAATCTCACACGAGATTATTTTTATAACAGTAATCAAATTTTCAAACTGGTTCGAATATTCTGAGGCTAATATTGCTTAGAAACCTCTTCAGATTCCCAGGAGATATATATATATATATATATATATATATATATATATATATATATATATATATATATATTAAGACATTTTATGTATATACATTCTTTTTTATAAAAGAATATATATTCTTTTTCTTTTAAATTTGTCGGAGGACGAATATTTTCTATGAAAATTTCTCGGTCATTCAGGCCGGTAAATGTTGTTTAATACTGTTTATTATAAACAGAGCATTTACTTAAATATTTGTATCTATAAAAAGAATGTATAAACACAAAAATGTCTTAAAATAATTGTCAGACTTTGTCCATTTCATAATGTGTGACGTTATATATATATATATATATATATATATATATATATATATATATATAAAGAAATATAGTCTTAAGGTGTGCTATATTTATGGAATAAAGTGATCAATATCAGAGATAGAGCGTGTGTAAATATAAAAGTGAACATAGAAGTTAACACTTAGAGGCGACAGTCTGTTTCATGCTATATGCAATCGTCAGGCCACATATGTTGTTATTTTTCTCGGCTATATATATATATACGGGTTAGTGGTGCATCGTGGGTATTCTATTATGGTGGTTATTTTACCGGAAGTCGTTTGTTTATTTATTTGGGTCAAATTATTTTGCTCGTTTTTATTTTTGTTTCTTATTTTATTTATTTATTTATTTATTAACGCAGTAAAAGTTTGTTTATATCACTTATTTAACAGTTTTGTTTTGATTTGAGAATTTAATTAAAGCTATTTGTTCAATTTTGGGGTTGATTGTTGTGGTTCATTCTAACTATTATTTTGGCGGGAACAGGTTTTAATTGATTATCTTTATTTGGGATTGGTTTGTTTATTTATTTACTTGGATGAATTTAGGTCAATTTATTTTACTTGTATATTTTCTCTTTTCGGTTTTCGGTTTTTAAGCAACATAGTATTTATTTATTTTTTATTTCTATTTTTTTTTATTAGTATATTGTTTTTATTTTTACTTTCGCCTCTAAGTGTTCTAAGACTTCTATGTTCACTTTTATATTTATATATGTATATGTATGTATATATGCATGTATGTATGTTTTTTGGTTATATTCTGTAAGTCTAAACCACGATTTGTTTTCATTTTTAATTATTTTCCTGAAAACAAATCGTGCTATAGACTCAGATAATATCACCCCAGAATATCCAAACATTCCGCTCTCCTTAAACCTAAATATCTATATATCTATATAATAGCTGGCCACTTGAATTCGAGGATACTCGTGTACTAAGGCGGCTAGCCAATCCCTATTGCAGACGCAGGATCAGGCACATTACTGTTTTTTTAACACCCACGTAGCCCACTTACGGTTTATGCTGCAACTTTACTCAGCAGACCTTAGTTACATCTTATGGGAGAGAGCGTGTAACCTAACGTGACAAACAAATTGAACAAGGACAGCACATTCAAACACTCTGTCAAGTTGGCTTGTGATTTCGTGCTAGCAAAGCTACCGATAGCCCTGCTATGTCCCGTCTACCCAATTTCACTCACAAAGCTTGGGTCAACCCGTGGTCTGGTTTTCAGGCACTTTCTAAAGGTGGAACACTTTGTGATCGTCCCCCTCCAGACCGATAACATCAGTCTACTTCGTGACAAATCAACCGGATGTCTCAGTTATTTCTCCTTGAGTAATGAACAATCTACCCCGTTGGGCGAAATAAAGGGTTCGGTTCGAAATTCCAATCACCTGAGCGTACAACGGCCGAAACGTTGTGAATATGGCAATGAAGATGAGGATAACAGTCCGAATAATGTAAATAATGCAAGTAATCATAATCCCTCATCTCAGAGATATAGACAGAGATATAGAGAGACATAGACATAAAGGCCGGAGTGTACAACCGCCGAAACGTTGTGAATATGGCAATGAAGATGAGGATAACAGTCCGAATAATGTAAATAATGCAAGTAATCCTAATAGCCCATCTAAGAGATATAGACAGAGATATAGAGAGACATAGACATAAAGGCCGGAGCGTACAACGGCCGAAACGTTGTGAATATGGCAATGAAGATGAGGATAACAGTCCGTATAATGTAAATAATACAAGTAATCAGAATACCTCATTTCAGAGATATTGACAGAGATATAGAGAGACATACGTTGAAACGTTGGTTTGGTTTTTGTTTTGGTTTGGTTTTTGTTTTGGTTTGGTTTGTTTTACGGCATATCAACCTCAATGGGTTATGTAATGCCGACAAGATTTTTATTGCTGCTTTTTTTTTTTTTCCGAAAATAGAGAAAAATCTTTGGCAACCGAACTAAGAAGGCCTTCCGTACTTGAGGAATTGCTTACAAAGTCAGGATATGAGGGGTTATACGGTAGAATCCCTAACAACCGGACTAAGAAGGCCTTCCGGATATGAGGAATTGGTTACCAAATCCGGATATGAAGAGGTTATATTTAGATTAAAATAAAAGAATTGAAATCAGGTTTAACATTTATTTTCAGTGTTTTATAGTAAACAAAAGAAGCTAATGCTGAGTGAAATTTAACGGAATTAATTTTAAGGAAAAAGAAATAAATTATGTAATGTTAATGAAAATTCATTAAATTAAATATGTAACGTATGCAAAACAAATAATGTAACGAGGATTTTTTAATCGCTGTTGCATGATGATTCTTTCTCTTCTAATGTCATTCTCAACTTTTTCCGCATTTCGTTTTGCTTTTGTTCTTGAAATTTTTTTAACAAAAGGCACTTTTTTTTAGCGTGAGTTATTGCAATCGTCATAGCTGTATGCTGGCTTTCTTTTCATAAAACTGACAACCTTTTAAATAGCTTTTTGAATTTCAGTCCAGGTTTCATCACAATCATGCATCTCGTCGCTATCTTGTTGCAGATGTGTCTCATTGTCATCCTTTCCTCTTATTCCCATCATCTTTTGCACCAAAACAAGCCATTAGGGTGAAATAAGCATATGCAATTATCCAAATTAATTTTCCTGAAAAATAGAAATTTCAAATCATTTACATATCACCCAAATTGTTCAAATATTCCGGATATGAGGTACTCTGGATACAAGGTACTCTGGATACAAGGTACTCTGGTTATGAGGGATTACGGACGGATATAAGAGATTATACTGTATATTTCTGGTAATATATATATATATATATATATATATATATATATATATATATATATTAAATATATTTAGTGGTAATATGTAGCCTTACCTAGGACGCTGATGTACTTTATCGTCATACCCAGGTCGGTCGCAAGGACAGGCGAACTTGATTGATTGATTTAGAACTAATTACTTTAATGCAATTCATAGGAAATGAAAGATATTAGTTCTTTAATCTTTCGCTGAGATTTTGCCCTGATATTTTTTAACCTATTCGTCGGTAGCTTCTTCGACCAATAACTGGAAGGACAATTGTTTAATGTCGGTCCAGTACAAAAATCGAGCTGTTTTTTGGGTGGGGCGTAGGGGTTTGCAACATTTTCTTCATCATAATTTCTATTTATTTTTATCGCGACTATTCATGCACATGTCCTCGCTGTGTAACGGTTACTGGTGCGAAAAGGGAAAACTGAGAACCGTGTTCAAATCCCAATCGGCGTCCTGGGTATGACGATAAAATACAGGTTATATGTTCCCAGGTCCACTCTGACCCGGCGTGGTAGCACCTGTTAGGGTCCCAGCTATGGGCAAATAGTTAACCACAAAACTGTTGTCAAAACGTATAAAAATAGGTTATAATACCAACAATACATTTTTGTAGAAATTATTACCAGCAATACATTATTGTCAGCAATACTTTTTTGGAAAAAAATATTACCAGCAATGCATTTTTGAAAAAAATATTACCAGCCATACATTTTAGCAAAAATATTACCAGAAATACTTTTTTTGAAAATAAACTATTACCAGCAATAAAAAATCTTATCGGCATTAAATAACTCATTGAAGATGATATGCCGTAAAACAAAACAAACCAAACCGAATCTCGGTCGATCTTGTTTCATTCGCTTTTCCCTAATGATCTTGGAAAAAGGCATAAATCCACCCTCCTTTCGCTATGGCTTACAGTCTTTCCTTTGATCGAGATGAAGGAAAATTAAATTACAAACCAAAGGGGGATGGGTTCCGTCAGATTATCTCGCCTTGAACACACAATTGTTGTTACGACTGCGGTACATTTTACTGGATAAAGAATGATTAGAAATATAAAAATTAAACTATATATATCACAAGATCTTCCCTCGCTTTAGGAAGCTATTCTATCTGCGACAGCTGTATTACCGTTTTAGCTACTAGGATTATGTAGGCAGCAGAAAATTAATTCTAGTCCTTTATTTTAACCTGATTGATCAGTTATATTTTTACTGTTTATTTAAATTATACTACTATCACAGAACATTGATTGAGATGACTACTTAGAGGATAAACATTATTTAAGAAGGTGTGGGGATCCAAGATCGGCCACCCCCTGAAAGTACTCGGCGCATTAAAAATCTTAATATCAGTAATATTCTCTTGATATTTTTATTAGCTGAAGTATATTAACCTATTCCTAATCATGAGCAGTATTACTTTCATCTCAAATTTAATGGGGGCTAAAAATACCCTTAGTTACGATGACAATGTTGAAAGAAATATAATTTGAACATAATGGTTGGCAATGCTTCATTTAATAAAATTTGATAGAAAAATAGGAAATACTGTTAAAAAATTAACTATTTTTGACAAATTCCAAATGGGTATTAGAATAATTTTATTTGATGTTTTTGCTTCTGTGCCGTATCCATACACTGTGATGATATGGAAATCAATTTTCATCACTTATGAGGTGTTGATTAATTCAATTATTTTCTTTGCATTTATTGGACACGTTCGTGTTGCTAGTTACACTCAAACAAGTTTTAATCAATTCAATGACGTTTACTGATTTAGACCTGTTTTTAAAACAAATTTTATTCAACATCTCCCTTCCATCTTTATAACCTAAAATGTGTAGTGGCAAATTTTAAGGTAAGTATATTTCCGAAGAGTATAAGAGTATTCAGATTCCTCAAAGATTCAGCTTTATTTCGGCTTAACATTTGAATGTCTATCGGGACACAAGTGCGTACCAGACCTCAGGTGGTACTCGTATATATGATCTGTCGGTAAAGATGCCGGAATATAGTCTGTTACTTGTTATTTTTTTATCCCATGATCCGTAGGGCCGTACGGGCAGCATGGGTAATGCAGCCGCAGTAGAAGTGGTGTTTTTTTGGGCAAGGTAACCTGACGGAACCCAAACCTCTCAACGTAGATTTTGAATTCAGAGTTTTTTCTTCTTCTAGACCGGTTGCCATCCAAGTCTATAGAACCCAGACTGTCCTGCTATTTACCCATAGCTGGCGGGGGGGGATTAGAAGAGGATTCATACCAAGGGTATTATCCCGTGGATGAACGTAACGGATCCGACTGGAATTCGAATTCGGCTCTCTGATTCCTGTTACTTGTACCACTCGAAAGAAAATGCATTTAACTCCTTCGAACCTGCATTATCTTTATAAGACTTAGATTAAACCCAAAATGCAGTATTGATGCCATATTTGGGATAGAGTTGCTCAGTTTTTATTTTCTAGTTTTGACAGATTTCAAAGCCGTCTACAAGATATGGCACATTTTCCACTCGACAGCCTTGTTTTTTAACAGACGAAACGATTATCAGTACTCTATCGATATTTCCATGTCAAATGTTCGGATGAGCTCCAATCATTTGTTCTACAAATTCATTCTCTTTCAGCGAGGGCTTTCCATACTACATCCAAGGAGTCGAATCACCCACATTTCATACATAAGAAGGACGTTCCCATCAGAAAGCCTTTTCCCGAGAATGTCTAGCGTGTGGATACGTACAATCAAGACTTGACTTATTTTCTTTAAAAGATATAAAGGATCAATTGCTATCTATTCTCCTCATTGTATTATTTTCATCTTTCAACCTCCTCTTACGTTCAGTAACCAACTCTATTACGAGAGACGTTTTAGTCTTGCTTTGGGTGAACCATAATATAAAAAAAACTCAAGGAAATACAAAACGTGGAAATTATAATTTGATTATTTTTTCAATCGGCATTAAATCATAAGAATTCCATTTTTTTTTTTGTGGATATGCGGGTGGGGTAATGGATAGAGGCTTGAGATTGAAGAGCCGAGTTCGAATTCTAGTCGAGATTGTTACATTCACTTACTTAAAATACCGTTGGGAATTGTATTAATCCATCACTTGTAGCTCAGCTATGGGTTAAATAGCAGGACTTGCATCTGGAAAATCATTGTTATCTTTTAAAATAAAAATGTTAATACATTATTAACATGCAAAAATTATTCCGACAATTCAAATATATATTCCAGCTTTAAATAACCACGTAAAGCAAATAAAACAGCCAACATTAGATATCAAGAAAAATACATTTGTGCTTTTTCGGAAGACGATGAAAAGGTTAAGGTCTTAAAAGTGACAATTTAATGTTTAAACAGTTAAATTCTTTTTGAATCATTGCTATTTAGATTTTGATAAAAAAATAAATAAGGTTTGTCTATATTTCTAAGATGTACTTTGTTTACATTATTCGGACTATTGTCCTCATCTCTGTCGCCATATTTATTACAACGTTTCGGTCGCCATACGCTCCGACCTTCCTCAAGGACACATGGCACAGTGGATAAAGGCGTTAGTTAGATCCACTGACAGGACCTAAAGAGTGTGAGTTCAATACCCGGTTAAGGCAGTGGAGAACTTTCAGAGGGAAATTAACAGCTGATAACTGATAACTGACATCCATTAAACATGTCACGTGGAACTAAAACAGTGTACCCCAGTGAACGAAATAAAGTGTTCAATTCAACATTCCAACCACCCGAAGAAGGCCGGAGCGTACAAAGGCCGAAACGTTGTAATATAGATGGCGACAAAGATGAGGACAATAGTCCGAATAATGTAAATAAAGTTTGTATTTTTGAAATTATTAAGATGATAGCATAAGATCGAAAAGACATACAGATCCTTTGAGGCTACAACTTAGTAAATTTATTCAACACATTATAGCTTATACAATTATAGTTACTTACTAAGCGTAGATTAGATGTGGCACAAGGCCAAATGTATGGGGCACTCAGTGAGAATCGAATTGAATACGAGGTCATAATTGATCTAGCCAGACAAACTTGCTAACCATAATGATTTTCTAAGCATAGATTACAACACCAAACGTATGGAGCACCCAGTGAGGATCGAACTCACTACATAGCCATAACTGATATACCAAGACAAGCTCGCTAACCATTACACCACTTTGAAGTACCCATAATTTACTTATTAATAAATAGATGTGACACAAGGTCGAAAGTATGATACACCCAGTGAGGATCGAATTCACTACTCAGTTGAAATTGATCTAGCAAGAGAAGCTTCCTAACCATAAAGATTTACTAAGCATAGCTTAGGTGTGACACAAGGCCGGAAATATGAAGCAATCATTCAGGATCGAACCATTTACCCAGTCCTAATTGATCTAGCGAGGCAACTTAGTAGCCATAATGATTTTCTAAATATTGCTTAAATGTGGCACAAGGCTGAACGTATGGAGACCCCATGACGATCGAATTGACTACACAGTTGTAATTGGTCTGACGAGACAAGCTCGGTTACCATTACACTACATCGAAGTTACCATGATTTTCTAAGCATAGTTTAGATGTGACACAAGACCTAATATATGGTCGCTTAAGACCTGAAGGCACTAGCATTAATATATATATATATATATATATATATATATATATATATAATGAAACCCACTTAGACTTACGATTCAACAGCTAAATACGAATGCCCATATTTGACAAAACTCGATATTACCTTCGCTATTATATAGACTTCTCCCTATTACAGTCCCCTAAACTTTGTGCCAAAACCGAGATCTCTTGAGTATATTTCAGTAATTCTCTCTTTCTTGAATGTTACTTTTGCACAATTTATCTAATCCGAAATCCATACCGATGTCATCACTGAAATATTTGAAACTATTGAGGAGAGCTTTGAACTCTTTGTCAATGTTGGCAAAAAGTAAAATAAATGATTAAATAGTTTCTTGTTTCTTGTACCAAAAGTAATTACAATTTAGTTCATGCAAAAGGACGATTAAGTGCAGACAGAATAGAAAGCGTGACAGGGAGTTTCAATAAACGATTCATCGTCGGATATTCAAACAACTGAAAGTTGCAGTTCCTTTGGTGTGATTTTGGTATAACGTCGTTTTCCATAGTCTTATACTATATTTAAGGAAATTTACTATCATCGAGGAAGCTTTATACATTTACAAAGCCTTAAGAGAGTGCGACATACTATCAAAGTATTTACTTTGAAGAGACAAACACTTAGTTATGGGCTTTAGTAATCTGGATGCACTAAAACACAATTACCCTAGCCAGCACCTATCCTCGTTAAATAGCTGAACATTTTCGTTTAGACAAAAAACGAAATTGTAAATAAGATGTATAGCCATTCTAAGTAAAATAAAGAACGAATACACTTTATAAAACAAAGAACGAACACACTTTATAAAATAAAGAACGAACACACTTTTTTTTTTATCGAAACTCGGGAGAATTCGAAAATTAATCCGCCGTATTTTAAGCAGACAATGATGAATGTAATTGATCCAGAATATGTGGAATAAAAATTTAATTAATAAATATTTAGAAAATGTAAAAATTTCAAGATGATAAAAAATCGGTAAATATGTGTAAAAATATTTCAACCTGAGGTTCTAACAATAATGTCGAAGAATCTATAATGTTAAAGTCTGCGTAAATAACAAGATGATAATAATTTGGTAAATTTGGGGAATAATGAATTTAATCATCGCAGAACTTCAAGCGATAAAACAAGTTCAACAAATATATCAACTAAAATGCTGTTTTAAAAATAAAATTTATACTTTGGAAAAAAATTGAAATAATGAAAATATTTAATCTTAAAATTTTAGGAAACTGTGGTGAAAACTGCAGCCTACTTAATGTTCAAAATAAAAAAGATTAAATTTATTTAAAAAAATGATTGGCTGTCAAATGTTCATGGCTGGACGAAATAATCTTTACGAACAAAATTCTGATTCTCTAATGTTTTAAAAGAGATAAGAAAACCCGCAGATTACGACTTCAGTCTTTGCAGACATGCGCAATAGAATTACACTTATAGTGGATTAACGTAAAGAAAAGGAAAAGATTTTCTCTAGAGGAATTGCATTTTTGTTAAAATTTCCTAATAAATGTCGGAAATTGATCAGAAATATGAATAATAATAATAATAATAATAATAATAAGAAGAAGAAGAAGAAGAACAACAACAACAACAACAACAACAAGGAGGAGGAGGAGAAGAACAAGAAGAAGAAGGAGGAGGAGGAGGAGAACAAGAAGGAGGAGGAGGAGAACAAGAACAATAAGAAGGAGGAGGAGAACAAGAACAAGAAGAAGGAGGAGAAGGGGAACAAGAACAAGAAGGAGGAGGAAAACAAGAACAAGAACAAGAAGGAGGAGGAGGAGGAGAACAAGAACAAGAAGAAGGAGGAGGAGATAGAGAACAAGAAGAAGAAGGAGGAGGAGGAGAACAAGAAGAAGGAGGAAGAGGAGAACAAGGACAAGAAGGAGGTGGAGGAGAACAAGAACAAGAAGAAGGAGGAGGAGGAGAACAAGAACAAGAAGAAGAAGGAGGTGGAGAACAAGAACACGAACAAGAAGAAGGAGGAGGAGGAGAACAAGAACAAGAAGAAGGAGGAGGAAGAGAACAAGAACAAGAAGGAGGTGGAGAACAAGAACAAGAACAAGAACAAGGAGGAGGAGGAGAAAAAGAACAAGAAGGAGGAGGAGGAGAACAAGAAGGAGGAAGAGGAGGAGAACAAGAACAAGAACAACAAAAAAAAATCCAAATATTTCCACACGGCGAAGATACAAAATCAAGGGAAAATATGAAATTCCGACAATGAAGCTGATATTTAAATAGAAACTGCAGTTAAAGGCATAGAGAACAAGAGAGTGTGAAAAAGGTTTTAGGGTTTATAGACAAAATAACATATTTGAAACAGACGTCAAGAATTATTTACATTATTTCGATTGTCTGGACTGTTGTCCTCATCTTTCTTGCCATATTCACGACACTGTACGCTCCGGCCTACTTCAGGTGATTGGAATTTCAACCCCAACCATTTATTTCGTCCACCGGGGAAGATTGTTCTAGTTCCAAGTGCCATGCCTCTTTCGGAAATCTCAATATCAGTTATTTCTATGTAACTCAACTCTCAAAGTTTTTGTTCACCAGGGATTGAACTCACAACAGTTAGGGTCTAGTCACTGGATTACTTCAACTAACGATTTTATCCAGTAGGCCATGTATCATTGAACATGGCAACAAAGATGAGGAGAACAGTTGAAACAATGTAAATAGTCTAAATAATTACAATACCTCATCTCAGAAATATAGACAGATATTGAAGGAATGAATATGGCAATAAAGATGAGGACAACAGTCCGAACAATGTAAATAGTGTAAATAATTACAATACCTCATCTCAGAAATATAGACAGATATTGAAGGAATGAATATGGCAATAAAGATGAGGACAACAGTCCGAACAATGTAAATAGTGTAAATAATTACAATACCTCATCTCAGAAATATAGACAGATATTGAAGGAATGAATATGGCAATAAAGATGAGGACAACAGTCCGAACAATGTAAATAGTGTAAATAATTACAATACCTCATCTCAGAAATATAGGCAGATATTGAAGGAATGAATATGGCAATAAAGATGAGGACAACAGTCCGAACAATGTAAATAGTGTAAATAATTACAATACCTCATCTCAGAAATATAGACAGATATTGAAGGAATGAATATGGCAATAAAGATGAGGACAACAGTCCGAACAATGTAAATAGTGTAAATAATTACAATACCTCATCTCAGAAATATAGGCAGATATTGAAGGAATGAATATGGCAATAAAGATGAGGACAACAGTCCGAACAATGTAAATAGTGTAAATAATTACAATACCTCATCTCAGAAATATAGACAGATATTGAAAGTATGAATTTGGCAACCAAGATGAGGACAACAGTCCGAACAATGTAAATAGTGTAAATAATTACAATACCTCATGTCAGAAATATAGACAGATATTGAAGGAATGAATATGGCAATAAAGATGAGGACAACAGTCCGAACAATGTAAATAGTGTAAATAATTACAAAACGTCATCTCAGAAATATAGACAGATATTGAAAGTATGAATTTGGCAACCAAGATGAGGACAACAGTCCGAACAATGTAAATAGTGTAAATAATTACAATACCTCATCTCGGAAATATAGACAGATATTGAAGGAGTGAATATGGCAATAAAGATGAGGACAACAGTCCGAACAATGTAAATAGTGTAAATAATTACAATACCTCATCTCAGAAATATAGGCAGATATTGAAGGAGTGAATATGGCAATAAAGATGAGGACAACAGCCCGAACAATGTAAATAGTGTAAATAATTACAATACCTCATCTCAGAGATATGGACAGATATTGAATGAGTGAATATGGCAATAAAGATGAGGACAACAGTCCGAACAATGTAAATAGTGTAAATAATTACAATACCTCATCTCAGAAATATAGACAGATATTGAAAGTATGAATTTGGCAACCAAGATGAGGACAACAGTCCAAACAATGTAAATAGTAAATAATTACAATACCTCATGTCAGAAATATAGACAGATATTGAAGGAATGAATATGGCAATAAAGATGAGGACAACAGTCCGAACAATGTAAATAGTGTAAATAATTACAATACCTCATCTCAGAAATATAGACAGATATTGAAAGTATGAATTTGGCAACCAAGATGAGGACAACAGTCCGAACAATGTAAATAGTGTAAATAATTACAATACCTCATGTCAGAAATATAGTCAGATATTGAAGGAATGAATATGGCAATAAAGATGAGGACAACAGTCCGAACAATGTAAATAGTGTAAATAATTACAATACCTCATGTCAGAAATATAGACAGATATTGAAGGAATGAATATGGCAATAAAGATGAGGACAACAGTCCGAACAATGTAAATAGTGTAAATAATTACAATACCTCATCTCGGAAATATAGACAGATATTGAAGGAGTGAATATGGCAATAAAGATGAGGACAACAGTCCGAACATTGTAAATAGTGTAAATAATTACAATACCTCATCTCAGAAATATAAACAAATATTGAAGGAGTGAATATGGCAACAAAGATGAGGACGACAGTCTGAACAATGTAAATAGTGTAAATAATTACAATACCTCATCTCAGAGATACAGACAGAGACCTCAAGACGTTTTACAGAGAAAATGGTAAATAAATTACAGAAGTCAAAAAGCTGCCGTCTATTTTCATGTGTAAATATTTGGGAAGAATATTTGAAGTAGCTATAAGGAATATAACTCCGATCCAGAGTGGATTCAAAAGAGAATATGATAAAAAGGATAAACCTGCACTAGAATGCAAACATATAGCCAAGAATCATTGCTAAGCAAACTCTAACAAAAAGAATTTAAATGTCAAGTTCTCCAGGTTTGTAACCTGTAATAAATCCATAAAACTTTTGCGCATACTTTAACAATACTAATGAATGCTCCCAATGAAATTTCAGAATCACTGACTATCACCTACCAAATACGACTGAAACAGATGACCCAATAGAATATAGGCCAATAACATGACCTCCCACGACATATAAATTCACTACGTCATTATTGACTGAATGTAATTTTTTCTCGATGAAAACAACCTTCTTCATCCGGAACAGAAAGGATACCGAACAAGCTCAGAAGATCAAGTACTGACAGATTAAAAAATCCCGGAAAATTGCAAAAATTTCAGTACACCTGGGATTGTTCGTTTTGTATTTTACGAGATGTAACGAAATATTCTGAAATTATCTCAGTCTATCAATGGGATAATGAATAAGGCAATTATGTGTGACCAGGTTTGGCCGGAAATCTTCCAACTTCTATTTTCTTGAGATGCACACCAAATAAATCAACCATTACCGAGCAGTAGTGGAAAATTTATGTGTTCATGCTATACTGTTGGCAAAAAATGAATGAAGGTACTCTGAAGCAGTGGATTGATATCACTGGGGAAAGTTCTAGTGAAATGTTTGCCCAATTAAATATGGATTTTGTTGAACATGCCATGAAGAAATCGAGTATTCCGAGTGGTACTTAAGACTGGAAACATTGCGGGGAAAAATTGAGGCTTTAAGAAATCTATTACTTAGAATGGCTATCTATCTTATTTACAATTTCGTTTTTTATGTAAATGAAAGTGTACAGCTTTTAAACATTAACGAAGAAAGGTCCTAGCTAGGACAATTGTGCTTTTGGGCATTCAGTGTACTAAGACCCATAACCAAGCGTGTGTCTCTCCAAAGTATACTTACAATGAGAAGGAAACCTGTGAAGTTTTTGCAAAACAAAAAAAGGAAAGAGAATCTAGAAAAATTAACTCTCACAGGACATTAAATTCAAGAGTAAAATGACAAAGAGTGAGTAATTTATATAATGTATTTGTGAGAATTAATATCACACCAAGGGCAAAAAGATGATAAAAATGAATCAACACTTACCAAGCAGTAGAGGAAAATTTATGTGTTCACGATATACTTAGAGCAATAAAAAAGGATGTTGTGGTGATCTATTATCGTTTAAGTCTAGAATGACCAAGGCACATAAAAAAAGACAGGGCTTCATTTATTCTGGTATGCAGGTCAATATTTGTTTTTATTTTCAGTTGTTTTTAAATGATCACCCATCTAAATAATGAACGGACTCAGAATTGCTCGTTTTCAATTATTTGGCGCGACACAGTAATTTCAACAAACCTACTCGTCAGTAAATCCGCAATAAAATTGTTTTCTGGTGACATTTGAACTGACGCCAACTTAGCATCGCTTTTAAACCTTTGAGCCCTGACCACCGCTTTACCGGTGATAGAGAAAAATGGCGTAATGCCCAGCCACCGGTTGAACGTTGGGTAAACACTTGTAACTATTTTTATAGCTACCGTGAAATATTATATACCAATTATTTCTGAAATTTGATTCACGAACTCAGACAGAAGGGTTAAAATTGTACAGGAACGCATGGCTCAAAAGATTAATGTCCAAAAATCTGTCATGCTTAGACAATGTCCACTTGCCTTCAGTGGCACACTTCTAGATACATGAGATAATATTATAGGAAAATAAATGGTAACTCAATATCAACTGATTTCTCTGTTTTCCTATGAATTTTGGTAATGCCTACCACATGCCAAGTGATGGTGTTCATGTCCATTATTAGCTGAGCCAGTATGAAGTCTTTAACTTGGCTTGGTAAATTGTGCATCACCATATATTGGATTTGTTAATGGTTGTATATCATTATTTACGTTATTCGAACTATTGTCCTCATCTTTGTCGCCATATTTATTACAACGTTTCGGTCGTTGTACGCTCCAGCCTTCTTCAGGTGGTTGGAATGTTAAACTGAAGCCTTTATTTCGCTCACTGGGGTAGACTGTTCTAGTTCCACGTGACATGTTTTAATGGATGTCAGTTATCAGTTATCTCCTGTCACTGTATCTAACCAACGCCTTTATCCACTGTGCCGTGTGTCATTGAGGGCATTCCAACCACCTGAAGAAGGCCGGAGCGTACGGCGACCGAAACGTTGTAATAAATATGGCGACAAAGATGATGACAATAGCCCGAATAATGTAAATAATATACATAATACCTCATCTCAGAAATATAGACAGATATTGTATATCATGATTTCATTTTTTTTTTTTCATCCAAATGAAATGCGAAGGAAATGGAAATAATTTGACTAATATTTGATAATCTAAACGCTTGCCACGGACATGTCGACAGAGGAGCGATAGGCTTCCAACATATCGTTTGTGAGACAGAATCTCTAGGGTTGAACATAATTCATCAGCACCTAGGCTGTGAAATCGCTCCTGATCTCTTTCAGGGTTTGTAAGTGAGAATTGGGCTACCCCAACCAATTTGTGGCAGTAACACTTCCTTTTTGGTTTGATCTGACTTAGAGCGGGTACTTTTTGAAGCGACACAGATCAACGATCTACTAGCGGCAAAGCGGTGGTTAGAGCTCAAAGGGTTTTTTAAAAATCCAATATACGAAGGTACATAATTTTCCAAGCAGCATCTTCATGGATGGATCATCTATACGAGCTCCACTTGAGGTCTGTGCCAAACTTGAATCTCAACAGAAGTTCAAAGGAAGGATACTCATAGAGAGAAAAATCGTTCAATACAACAGGAGGAAATTCAGGACCTTCTCAGTAATGGGGGAACGTTTATAATTTCGTGGTGGAGGTATTACAAGTGAATATTCCCCATTGATCTGTTGAAGCAAAATCAAAGAAGAGATCAGCTGCTAGGTTCTAATCATCTAGATTTTGGAGGTGCAACCAAAAACCTTGGTATCATATGCATAGATATATAGGATGTAACGAAATAGCCAATAAAAACAAAAGTTGTATATGCAGAGACCCCACAGTTTATTTAGCAACAGTTGGATTTACAGTTTTCCCGATATGAAAAGAAAATACTACCACTGCTCTGTGCTCATATTCCATCCTGGAAAAGGGTAAAGAGAAAAACGTTAGTTAGTTGTCAAACTGTCAGGTATCTGCATAAACTTTTGTTTTTATTGCCTATTTCGTTTTTTTTTTGTTTTTGTTTTTGTTTTTTTTTTTGGTTTTTGTCAAGTGTCGGATTTTGCTGCAACACCATGTACACTAATATCTGAGAATACTCTTAGGCAGATCGTTAACATAAAGCAAACATCCGGTAGGAGCTGTGAGAATCGGCTTGGATGGTGACGGCTCTGATCTTATGAGGCATATAAGAAGAGTGATAGTAGTTAGAAATGAACAGAAAGAAAGGGAAAATAATTGACTAAATAATGATACGAGGAATATATGAATGAAAGTTAATCCAAAAATACTTATTCCGGAAAAATTCACATCAAGTAAAGACTGTTTTTCGGTCTTATGTTTTATAAGCAAGCCGTCTGACTGTTCAAACGTCTTTGTGTAAGCAGGCAAAGCAAAAAAAAAATAGCAAATGAATCTTGTTCTGAGAAACAATGCGTCTGTTTTAGACCATGCTACTGTTTAGAGACTTTGGAAGTAAAGTATATAGTAAGAAAAGTATAGAGTAAGCTCCGGATGAATTCTCACGTGTCCGTCGTTCCGATTCTACTTTTTGCTGCTGTTTGATCAGCTACGAAAAACTTCAGCATGACCTGATTCCAGATGACATAATAAAGACGGTAAAAGCCATTTATAAAATCGATATTCAATAGATTTCTTCGATTTTTCCCGATAACAATGCATCGGGATATATCCTTGTCCAAATGGATTACAATATATATATATATATATATATATATATATATATATATATATATATATACAGACACACACACACACATATATATATATATATATATATATATATATTGTGTTATATTTTTTGGGTAACAGTACTGCATAGCAACGTGCGTATAGAGATATAGACAGTGTGGATGAATGGTTTCATGCCTCAGGTGATCTTCAAACTTAGATATTAAGAGATGTTGATTTCAATATTCACACTTTCTGCCTATACTCGCCAGGGGTGGGGTACCTCCAATATAATGGTCAGACATTACCTTCATTGCTGTCCCCATTTACCTGATGTCTTATCATTATATGGTACATATTTCTGGGTGGTATATGTTGGAAGTATTTTTTGCCACAATATATATATATATATATATATATATATATATATATATATATATATACATATATATATATATATATATATATATATATATATATATATATATATATATATATATATATATATATATATATATATATATATATATATATATATATATATATATATATATATATATATATATATATATGACGTGCCTAACTGACTCGGTCACAAAGGAGCGTTCGGTAGGCAAGGTCGAATTTACTGCTTATAAACTTCAATCTTTCAATCGTCAGCGTAAATGACGTTTCCGTATAGGATGCAGGTTCGAATACTGTCAAAGGACAAATATTTTCTATGAAAATTTCTCGGACATTCAGGCCGGTAAATGTTATTTAATACTGTTTATTATAATCAGAGCATTTACTTAAATACTTGTAGCTATAAAAAGAATGTTAAACATAAAAATGTCTTTAATATATATATATATATATATTCAATTAAAATTGGAAAAAACGTTCATGTAAGTATAATATTTCGAAAAAATATCGAATACATTTCTCCCATTTGAGACTTTATCATATCGAAAACGAAAAAGTGAATTTCGTGTGTATGTATTTCGTGTGTATGTATTCCGTGTGTATGTATTTCGTGTGTATAGATTTGTACGTTTTATTTAAAAAATGAGATTATGCATTTTTCCCAAGCTGACGTTACTCGTAACTTTAAAAGAAAGAAGACGAGTAATTTATTTCAATTAATATTTTTTATCCATATATTTTTATATATATATATACTCAGACAGCACGATGGATATATATATATATATATATATATATATATATATATATATATATATATATATATATATATATATATATATATATATCAGATTGAGCAATCGGAGAGCCGAGTTCAAATTCCAGTCGAATCCATTACATTCCCTTTACGTGATAATACCCTTGGGAAAGGTATTACTACTATTCTTCTCCTCCCAGCTATGGGTAAATAGCAGGACACACTGGGTTCTATAGCCTTGGATGGCAACTGGTCTAGGAGAATGACAACTCGGAATTCAAAACTTGCGGAGGGTCGTTTGGGGACCTTGTGGCACCTAGTGCACCAGGTCACTGTATTCGGACATTCAAAAATGTGGTTGGTTCTGCACAAAACCTTCACCACTATAATCAAATCATATAGGCTGTCGGTTCCTAGGAACTCAACTGCTTGACCCTCATACGTCGAATACGAGGGGAGAGTCCACTACACACACACATACACACACACACACACACACACATATATATATATATATATATATATATATATATATTGATGCATGTTTCATTAAATAATATAGACAAGTTTTTCTATTTATTTTATGTAAATTCTTTTCATATCGTCTGATAAGCTTAATAACATTATCATTAAAAAATGAAAGAAAATCGCCATATTGACACATATTTTTTAATCCTATCTAAGCTTTCGGCTTACATAAGCCATTACAAAAGATGACAATTACATTACAATATATTAACCAATACACGGACAAAACAATAATGATAATCTGTTTTTGTTTGCATGAAAGATTTCCAAGCATCGAGAAACTCGTGCATACACTGGATATATATATATATATATATATATATATATATATAGAGAGAGAGAGAGAGAGAGAGAGAGAGAGATGGATAAATTGGCTAAATTACGCAAAAATGAGAATAACACTGGCATTTTTATTTCTAACAGATATATTTACTAAAATTACACAAAAATATCTTGAAATACTATAGAGTAAATTTATTCAATAAAATCGCCATTGCCTTCAACTACGACCTCCAGACAACCAGAATCAACTTCGGAATCAGCTGCAACTCTTCTAGACTGTCTCCTTGTTTAAGTTGGGGAATTATGCCATCATTTCATCTTTGGTAATCCAAGGACATTTGTTGATCGCTCACCCAAATGCGTCCCAGATGTAATAATGAATGAGCTTGCAGGTTGAGAAGTCAGGTGGCCAGATGTAAGGGGGTGATGTGGTCGCAGAAATTGTCTGACAGACATGACTGGGTTCTCCTGCCTGTGTGGCAATCATGTAGAGCCCTTTTGCCAGAAATAGGGCCTTCCAGCAACAACCGTCTTCACCCAGGCAGCGCTAACTTCTCAAGATACTTGATGCAGGTCTCCATGTTGAGTCTGAGGCCATGTGGGAAGATGAATGGAGGCATAACATTGCCATCACTAGTGATCACTCCAAGCACCATGATGTTGACTGGATATTTGGTTTTCATCACATGTTTCGGGGAAACAGCAAGCAAATAAAACCAAAGCAGATTCGTTTGGAGGGGTGCTTGAGTTTGTTCAAAAGCTTCGTAGTGTAGTCTTTAATCTTCTGCTTCTTGACTTGAGATAAAAATTAGCCCTTTCTCATCTTGTATGAAAAATACTGAAACTATCACTACCTGCCTGATAAGAAACTCAGACACCCCTGTGTCCCTGGCTGCGAACCTGATTGACTTAGAGGGATCATTGTCAATTATGGCCTGGATATCACCAACAAATTTGGGTGTTCCTTTCTTAATAAAACGATCAGAATGAGTTTTATGAGCTATTGTACTTTCGTAATCGCCATTAGACTCATCCAACTCTTCCCAAATTCTCTGTACTGTCCTCGAATTGACACCCAAACACTCTGAAATGATTGTATTGGGCTTCCGGCAGTACAACTTGTCATTTTCATATTTCTGGCGCAGTGAACTGCGTCATGGTAGTCTCTTTTACTTACAGACGGTGTCCAACTGACCCTTTATGCAGTTAACAAAATCAAAAACAAAAAACGCGCATGCGCAAAATTAAAAATATAATATGGCGACAATTTATCTTTCGTACCCTATATACTAGCGATGGAATCATATCTTTAAAAAGTAATTATAATTTATGCTCTACTTATGCATTGAGCTTGTTTTTAAAAATAAAAACAAAATTACTAAAGACCTTCGGATTATCAATCTAATGGTTCTTTCCTATTTTCTATATATTTGCAGACATTTTATTATATATATATATATATATATATATTTGATCACTGTTTTTTTTTTTTAATTAAAAACAAAATACTAAAGACCTTTGGATTACTAACCTAACGGTTTCTTTCCTATTTTCTATATATTTGAACACATTTTATTATATATATATATATATATATATATATATATTGATCACTGTTTTTTTTTTTAAATTAAAAACAAAAATATACAAAATACTAAAGATATTTTGGATTACTAACCTAACGGTTGTTTCCTATTTTCTATATTTTTGCACATTTTATAATTCATATATATATATATATATATATATATATATATATATATATATATATATATATATATATATATATATATATATATATATATATATATATGGTGGAGGCACCTCGACGTGGTGTAACGGTTAGCAAGCTTGTCTCGTTAGATCAATTACGTCTGAAAAGTGAGTTAGTTCCTGACTAGGTGCTCCATACTTTCGGCCTTGTTCCACATCTAAGCTACGCTTAGAAAATAACTATACCTGTGTACGTGTGAAAGATAGTAAGGGTGTGTGTCAGTGTGCGTGTGAGAGAGAAAGCGAGAGGGAGGGAGAGAGAGAGAGAGCGAGAAATGTACATGAGATTATGATGAAAGAAAAGCGTGCGTTTTATGCTTACCACAGAATTCTTACTTATAGTTTTCATCCGGGTTTTTTTTTTTCTAATTAAATTACCGACAAAGATAAAAATGAAGAGTTTTATATGAATAATAAGTTTCTCGAAAAGCGGCCACCAAATCAGTAGGTCTGAACGTCATTAATCCTTCTTAATCGGCTTACGAAGAGATAAGAGTAAGCTAATTAGAACATTACGGCCTCTCGACAAACGACGCCTCTCACTCTCTACGTTTTGTTTTGTTTTGTTTTTCTTCGTTTTCTCTGTTCCATTTTGTTGTTCTCTTGTTTTCTCTTGTTTTTTTTTTATGCGTTCTAGAAAGAGCGATTGTATAGAGCGTACATAAAAATAGCGTTTTTTTTTATTTCTTTTTTATTTCCAATATAAATGCGAAATCCTGGTTTATATATCGCAAAGGAAACAAAGACTACAATTGAGTTTAATCTAAAACCTACTTTGTCTATCCTGTTTATGTAACAACTGCTTATATAACTCACAACTTAGAATTAATGAACAAATCCATCAACACTTTCGCTCACTAATATAATGTGACAGGCGGCCATAAAAATACATAAATTCTTATCCTATAGGAATGCACAACAAACATATATTTTTATTTCTGACCTGGCTTCCCGACTACAGTCACTTTCTCAAAGACTTGATATAACTTCCCTCTGTCTTTTCTACATATATTTCTATGACAACTGTTCTGACGAGCTCTTTTCACTGGTGCCCCGACTGAATGATTTAAGCGTGCTACTAGGTTGGCATCTCGGTCCCACCCTTTTACTGTCGAAACAGTTAAATATAACCGCTTTTTCTATTCCAACAGCTTCTTCTCTAGCTCTTCCCGACAGCGGAACTCCCTTCCTGTTATTTGCTTCCCTGATAGCTATAATCTTCAAATATTCAAATGTAATGTCAATCGACATTTTATGATGCCTTGAACTTGATCCTCGTCCCTTTCTTTATCCTTTCCTCAAACACCAGTCTTTACTCTTGCTATCATTGTCTCTAACCCCTCGCGTGCTAGCGGCACTCCCACCTTGTTTGGGGAGAAATGCTTAAGTTTTTGAGAAAAAGAAAAAAAATCATTACACTGTCGGTGAGATTCTATAAATAATCAAATAATTGATCACCCTATACAAGGCCCAAGAGTCATACAAGGTAGAGCGTTACTGAATGAGATTGTTTTATGAAGATAAGAGGAGCTAAGAAGTTCACATTAAGAAGATATAGAAAAGATAGCGGTTGACCCTAGACATAAAAAGGTTCAGAATGTAGCGATCGAGAGGATGCCCCACAAAGTTCTTAAGAAGCTGTCAGAATGGAACTTCCTTCTTATGAATAGAATACAAAACGAATAGGAATGATTTGTTCCAATATATCTGGCATAGCCGTTCTTAGTTGTGAAGGTCTGAATTGGTTAAACGAATGAATTTAGCTAGTCAGTACATTTACAATCGTAATATTTAGAGTAGCGAGAAGCATGCAATGTTTCGTGTGTGGGAGACAAGTTATACATTGGAAAATATTCAATCTCCCACAAGTCTGCATAGACGCTTTTGAATCTTATCGAGTTACAGCTCCATTTTTGGTCAGTTGATTTCCTTTTAATGATAGATCAGTCAAAATAGACAATATTCTTTTTTTTTTTAAATTTAGGCCTCAAACGGTATTATTAAAATAAAGGGCTTATGTTGAGTTCGGCCATTTTCATTAGTTTATATATATATATATATATATATATATATATATATATATATATATATATATATATATATATAGTTGTTACGAAGAACTTGGTAAACCAATGAGTAATTCCAAGGAGGATGAAATCCTGAAAGCTCAATGTGAATACAGAGCTAATATTTAATGAAAAACAGAACACTTTAAGGTACCATTACAATAATTTATTTCACCAAAATCGTTTTTAAAGGACTCCGGCTCATCAGGCAACAATTCCAACAACGAAATGAAAGGAAAAATGGGATAAGAAATTGATGGGTAGTGTAAGTTTTGTAATTTAACAGGGAGGGTGATAGTTGTAGTTAACGAGACATGGTAGAGTATAGGGAGGGGTTAATTTCATATTTCTCTTAAGCATGCTTTATATTGGGGTAGGAGGAGTGACCGAACCGTGACCTATTTAGATGGTTAACTTAACGGAAATGATATATAGGAATGGGAGGGCAGTGGGGGGGAAGGAAATTTCGTTGTTGGAATTGTTACCTGATGATCCGGAGTCTTTTAAAAAGGATTTTGGTGAAATAAATTATTGTAATGGTACCTTGAAGTGGTCTATATATATCACAAATGCTGTACTCACGATCTTTTAGAATGATATCGTCAAAATTACTTCCACACCAAATTTTGATGCCACACGTTTTCAGGACGATGGCGATCCAGGTTCTCCAAAGATTCTTTTCTTCATTGTCTGTGAATTGACATGACTTCTTGTAAATGCTTCTCGATTATATTTTCAATCTGACAATATATTGATACATTCCTCAACGAGAACCGGTTGTGCTTGCAAGCGAGTTATGACAGGGATCGCCTCCATACGGAAAAAAATCTTTCCTTTATCGAACTCTGTTATCAAATTCTCCTTCAAGATATCGTCAATTGCAATGACTTCAAGAAATGAAATAATTTAGATAATTAGATGAAAGAAATTTAAATCTTTCGTTTATGTAGCGTGTCCCTTCAGGACGTAGGCGATCATGGTCCTCCACATCTGTCCAGTGTAGCTCTTAATATATTTTGTTTTTGTTTTTTTGTTATTTCTCTCAAACCCTGTTCTACCTCAATTTACTCTAGTCCATCAAGTATTTTACGCGCCGGTATCCACTGTTCCCCTTTCCCGCAACCGGTCCTGTGAGTATCAGATTTTCCAAGCCCTTCTTCCTCATTACGTGCTCCAGAAATTTCAGTTACTACTCATTAAGTTTTCTTTTTTGTTCCCACTTTCTCACCGTTACTCACGTGTTCGGTTCATGGTATCCTCAGCATCTTTCTGTAGAACTACATTTCTGTTGCTTCAAGACACTTTTTCATCCTCGAAGAGATTGTCCAGCATTCGCTGTCATATAGCAGAACAGATATCACATAACAGTTCAGTAATCTTTGCTTCGTTTTTTTTCTGTCTCTTAATACTCTGCTTAGCTTTTGAAATGCCTCTTTAGCCATCCAACCACGTCAACGGATCCCAGTGTCGCACTTTACATCCTCTGTTAGAAAACTTCCCAGATATTTAAATTTTTGTACTTGTTTGATTTTAGTATTAGGTTGGTGCAAAAATAATAACGTAATAATGTCGTTTTTTGACGTTAAAAAATACGACAAAAAACGACATTGTTACGTCATTATTTTTGCACCAACCTAATATCTCTGATTTGTAATTTGCATTTTCGGCTCATCTTTTGATAAGCCATGAGAGCCATGCATTCTGTTTTTTTATTAGTTGTTTGTTTTTTGTAGTATCTATTTAGTTCTTACTTCTCTCTTTCCTTCGCTATCTTCTGTGGGTGTTTTTGTCGTTTTCTTTCGGTATCTGCTATCAACACTGTGTCATCTGCATATCTTTTGCCGTTAAGATTGTGGCCGCCAATAATGAATCCTGGTAAAACTTCTAATCCTCTCAAAATTGCCTCGCTGTATAGGTTGAATAAGTCCGGTGAGAAGACACATCCTTGTCTCACACAACTTTTTAATTTTTTTGCATCTGCTGAACTCATTTTCTATCCGCATGCAGGCGGTTTTCTACCATTATAGATTATTGGTTATTCTAATATCATTCACGGTTCTCTCAAGGCCGCTGATCTGCTCTGGCAGATACCTTTGCACGGCATTTTTTTTTTTTTTTTGTGGTGGGTGTTTGATGTCGTTCCTTCTCCTTAGGAAACGCTGCTACAGAATATGGTAATAAGCTATGGCAATAATTCTAATAGACCTAATGTTTTATATGTATAAAATGAGATCCCAAACAACCATCTTTAAGCAGTTATTATTAGTAGTATTAGTAGTAGTAGCAGTAGTACTAGTAGTACAGGTAAACAGGATTTAACACTATAGGTATGCATATTAATACCACATATTTTTTATAAAAATTGCTTTTATTAATGTTTCTTTTTTCTCAGATGTTGATGTTTATGTCTACAGTACATTTTAGAGAATAATTACTGATACAAGTTTTCACTAATTAACTCATAGCTAAGGGGAGAAGTGTATACAATGAACCCAACTGGAATTGGAACTCAGCTCTCCGATTAACAATTCCGAAACATTAGCCATTACAGCGCCCAAGTTTACAGCACCTGGTATTCCCAAACAGTTACCCATCTAGGTACTGACCAGGCTCAACGTTGCTTAACTGCGGTGATCGTACAGAAACATTATATGGCCGTAATATACATTGTATAAGGTTTATTGACTGACTGATTCGTTTTTTTTTTCCGGCTTATTCACCCCTTGTAGGTTATTTCAAGACAGAAAATAATTTTTAGATTGTAAGAATTTTTTTAGACAGTAATAGTTTACTGATACAAGACTTAGCAATTAACCCATAGCTAGGGGATAAGAGGTGGATTCATACATTTCCCAGCATGATACGCGCGTAAGTGAATATACGGAACACAACTGGAATTGGTACTCGGCTCTCCGATTATCAATTCCGAGCCATTATCCATTATACCACCGCACATCCAAGCTCATAGAACCTGGTATTTCCATGTTTTCACCCACCTAGGTGCTCGTAAAGCTCGAGGTTGCTTAACTTCCCTGGTAAAACGGGAACCGGTGATTCAATATATTAGGGCCGTAAGCAAATCCTAATAGGGAATAAAAAAAAATCTAGGGATAATTTAAAGTAGGTTGCAGGGTAAGTATAAGTTTTATGTAAATATTATTCTATTTTAGTGAAGAGACTTGAGTATTCACCGATTTTACTATCCGTGATGCGATAGACCAGTTGCCATCCAAGGCTATAGAACTCGGCCTGCTCTGCTATTTACCCATAGCCGGTGAGTGAAAAAGAGGGTTCATAACTTTCCCAAGGGTGTTAGCACGTAAGTGAATGTAATGGATTTGCAGAAAGAAATGCCAACCTACTTCGGGAAAAAATCTGCCTCGTCAGTCATGTATCCAGAGGTACATGATCACCTAACGTGTATCACGCATGGTACACAACTTCAGACCCACTTTTTACAAGTGCTCATATTTCATTTTTTTTTTTTTTTGCTGTTATCATTGCATGTTTTACCAGAGTTCACATTGTATCTTTTGTTGTTATCGCTTTTCTCTGGCACTCCTTATTACTGGTTCCCATTTTGTATTCATTTCTATGCTTGGTCGGCTCAGGAGATTTTTGTGGTCTAGCATATGTCCGGCTAATATAAATAATGTACATAATACCTCATCCCAGAAATACAGACAGATACTGTCAGCTTCTTATATTTGGTTTATTTATTTATTCATCAAAGTGTATTTGCTGACTCTTTTAACTTCCTTACCAGTTCTATTCAGATATAAAATGACAACTGCATTTTATGGATTTGTTGGGCAAATGTCCTTCAATTTCAATTGCTGAAATATGACGGGAATTTGAAGTTTTCCCGTTATATATCTCCTTCGTAAATAGACGCTACTGTCAGCTTCTTATTTTCATTATTCGGACTATTGTCCTCATCTTTGTCGCCATATTTATTACAACGTTTCGGCCATTTAGTATCTGTCTATATTTCTGAGATGAGGTACTATGTACACTATTTATATTATTCGGACTATTGTCCTCATCCTTGTCGCCAATTTATTACAACGTTCCGGCCCTTCAGTATCTGTCTGTATTTCTGAGATGAGGTATTATCTACACTATTTACATTATTCGGACTATTGTCCTCATCTTTGTCACCATATTTACTACAACGTTTCGGCTTCAGGTGGTTGGAATGTCGAACTTAACCCTTTATTTCGCACACTGGGGTAGACTGTTTTAGTTCCACGTGCATGTTTAATGGATGTCCGTTATCAATTATCTCCTGTTAATTTCCCTCCGAAAGTTTTCCACTGCCTTATCCGGGTATTGAACTCACACTCTTTGGGTCCTGTCACTGGATCTAACCAACGCCTTTATTATTTATCATCCACTGTGCCATGTGTTCTTGTATGAATTTCTTAGTATTATAAACCTAATGTCTTCAGCAACCATTTTTACCGGTGCTCATATTACATTTTTTTTTCTGTTATCATTTCATTTTTTATCAGATCTCACATTGCAACTTTTTTTTGTTATTATTGCTTTTCTCTGGTACTCCTTATTACTGGTTCCCATTTTGTATTCATTTCTATGCTTGGTCGGCTCAGGAGATTTTTGTGGCCTAGCATATGTCCGAATAATGTAAATAATGTACATAATACCTCATCTCAGAAATATAGACAGATACTGTCAGCTTCTTATATTCGGCTTATTTATTGACTCATCAATGTGTATGTGTTGACACTTTTAACTTCCTTACTTCCTAGGGCTGTTATTTACCTATTCATTTAACTTCATTCAACACGGTTTTGTATGATGTCCTTCGCCCCTACACGACATTAACAATGCCAGATTTCTCTCCTGCGTTAAATAAAGTATTCTGTTCAAAATAATCTGATGATTACTAGATTTGAGATACACCTGCGGAAAGTTAAAATGTCCATCAGCCGCATTGTTATATAAGTAAGAAAGATGAGGATCTTAGTCCGAAAAGTGATGTTAATAATTACTTGTGTATTTTTAACGGTAGTTTTCCTGGTGTTACTGAAGAATGGAAAAAGTAATCGGCTCCTCTAACTTGTGAGCGATTTGGGAAAAGGTTTTTGTTCGATTCGACTGACTTTGGCAAAACTTTTGATTATTGGGGCACTCAACGCATTCAAAAAATTTCTTCTGCTTCTTTTTCTTTTTCTTCTTCTTCTTCTTCTTCTTCTTCTTCTACTACTACTACTACATTCTTGATTTTTTTCTTTTTCATTTCCTCAGTTCTTTCTTCTTCATATTCCCCCAGTTTCTTTTTCTTCCTCTTCTTCTTGTTCTTCTTGTTCTTCTTCTTCTCTTCTTCTTCTTCTTCTTCTTCTTCTTCTTCTTCTTCTTCTTCTACTATTACTACTACATTTTTGATTTATTTTCTCTTTCATTTCTTCGGTTTCTTTCTTCTTCATATTCCCCAAGTTTCTTCTTCTTCCTCTTCCTCTTCTTCTTCTCCTTTTTCTTCTTCTTCTTCTTCTTCTTCTTCTTCTTCTTCTTCTTCTTCTTCTACTACATTCTTGATTTTTTTTCTCTTTCATTTCTTCGGTTTCTTTCTTCTTCATATTCCCCAAGTTTCTTCTTCCTCTTACTCTTCTTCTCCTTGTTCTTGTTCGTGTTCTTCTTCTTCTTCTTCTTCTTCTTCTTCTTCTTCTTCTTCTGCTACTACTACTACTATTACTACTACATTCTTGATTTTTTTCTCTTTCATTTCCTCGGTTTCTTTCTTCTTCATATTCCCCCAGTTTCTTTTTCTTCTTCTTCTTCTTCTTCTTCTTCTTCTTCTTCTTCTTCTTCTTCTACTACTACTACTACTACTACTACTACTACTACATTTTTTATTTCTTTTCTCTTTCATTTCCTCGGTTTCTTTCTTCTTCATATTCCCCCAATTTCTTCTTCTTCTTCTGCATACTTGATTTCTTTCTTGTCTTCAATTTTCTTTGTTTCTTTTTTTCATATTTCTCAATTTTCTTCTTCATCTTCATCTCCTTCTTCTTCTTCTTCATTATCTTCTTTTACTTCTTCTAAATTCTTGATTTTCTTCTCTTCCATCTCCTCGTTTTCTTTCTCCTTCATATTCCCCAATCTTCTTCTTTTTTTTTTCCTTCGTCTACTTCTTCTTCTTCGTCTTCCGTTTTCTTGATTCTTTTTCTTCTTCGTGCTATTATTATTGTTATTATTATTCCCTCTCCTCTTCCAAAACATCTTCCTAATATTCTTCGTCATTATTTTCTTTTTATCCACCTCAGTTTTCTCCTTCTTCTCAATCCTCCGCCAACCTTTTTCGAACTTTAATACTATCTTCCACCTATCTTTCTTTTTCCTTCCTTTTTTTTTTTGATTTCCTTCACCGCCTCTTTTCATTCTTTTTAATTCTTCCATTATATCCTACAAAATTTCTTCTTTGTTACAAAACTTTTTTCTTTTCTCTTTTTAAGCTTTCCACCCTCAGCCATGTCCAATTTTTTCTCGTTTTCACAAGCAACCTTCATTTTCTTGCTCATTCAATTACAAGGACGATCGACAACTTCAAAGTACCCGGGGGTTACCTTCCATTAAAAGGAAAAAAAAGAACTCTAACCATTTCTTTATGTGAGCTGTCACAATTTGCCATTTTACAGACTACTTTTATCTTTAACTTTTTTTTTCAATGTACAACCCAATGCAGGACACAATAATGTTCAACAACACGCGTTCTTCAAGGTGAAAACTTTTCTTTCCACCAGAAGTAATTTTCCTCCTACGAACGCTGAATCAGATTGCTAAGAAAGTTCTTTGTTCGGGAGGAATGCCTTCGTCGGATGTCGAGTTAAACTCAAATAAACTTCAATACTCTGTTCCGTTACCCAAGCTTCTAAGTCATTGCCAATCACTCATTCACTTATTCAATCAATCATTCAATCAGTCTGTCGTTCTTTTTTCTATCAATTTAATTTATGTCATTCTCTGTTCGTCTGTATTTTTCTTTGCCTGTCGATACGCATGCGTGATCACGTGCATGCACGTATGGCTGTCATGCTAGTGTCAATTCATCAATTTACTTAACACCCGATCCAGCGATTCATCTAAATGGCTAGCTGGCATCGACTGTTGACAAAATGTCTTCCAATTATTTACTTCTTTCTTTTCCTTCATTGTTTCTTTAATTGTAATCTTCCCTTTACTTCCATGTTTTCTTCTTTATTTTATTGCATTTTTCTTTCTTTTTGCTTTTCTTTCCTATCATTTCATCCTTCTATTTATTTTTCGATAGATTTTATACTTTCTTGACTTCATTTCTGTTTTGTTTGTGTCGTCTGCTGTTTAGTTCTCTACGTCTTAATGTTTTTTCTTTCACTTCATTTGTTCTTTCGTTTTATATCTCCTCTTCTTTTTTTTTCATTCTTTTTTATATCTCTTCTTTTATAGCTTTTCTTTCTTACTTTGCTTCTTACGTTAAGTCCTTTTCTTTTTGGCTTCTTCCTTTATCTCTTTCCTTCTTTTCTCCCCCTCTTTTATTCAGCTGCATTTTTTTCTGCATTCTACCTTTCATTTCCAACTACTTTACTATTTTCTCTTCTCCTTCTTTTAATACTTCCCGCTTTTTTTTCTTTAAATTGTTTCTTTCTTTCTTCTCTTCTCCCTTTACTCTCTTTCGATTTCACACATCTTTCTTTGTCTTTCCTTTCTTTTTATCCCCTTTCTGTCCTACCTTCCTTTTCTCTTTCTTTCCTTCCTTCGTTCTTTACTTCTTCCGTCTTTCTTCTCCCATTCTGCACTAACTTCTTTCTTTCCTTCATTTATTCTTTCTTCGATTCGTTTCATTCATATCTTCCCTAGTGGTGAACCCATACCTTTCCGAAGGGTATTTGCGGGCAAGGGAATATAACGAGTCCACTGGGAATTGGAACTCAGCTCTCTGATTACTTACTGATTAACAATCACGAGCTACTATTCATTACAACACCTGCACATCCATCTAGATACTGACCAAGCTCAACGTTGCTTAACTTCGGTGATCGTACGCGAAACGGTGTTTCAATGCGATGTATCCGCGTTATCTCTTACCCCCCGTATTACAGAAAATACGATATTTACAATACGCTCCGCTAACGCAGTTCTGTATTTTTTATATAGTTCCGATTTTGGTTTGGTTTGTTTTAGGTTTATCGACCCCAACAGGTTATTTGATGCCGACAACTTTTTTATTGATGGTAACATTTTTTTTTCAAAAATATATTGTTTGTAATATCTTTTTTCAAAAATATATGGCTGGTAATTTTTTTTTAATGTATTTCTGGCAATATCATTTTCTTCAAAAATCCATTTCTGGTAATAATTTTTTACCGACATATATTACTGGTATTAAAACCTATTTTTACACTTTCACATTATTTTGGCTACAGTTTGGGGGTTATTTCCCCATAGCTGAGACTCTAACAGGAGCTACCACCCCTTGTCAGGGTGGACTTGGGAAAAGCATCAATTAAGATATGGTTTCACGCGCCTCAAAACCTCCTGATCAGAGGCCGTGCTGCTGGGTGTAGTTTATCGTCATACCCAGGACGCTTTCTGATTGCGTTTGTAAGGTATTGAGAGTATGAAGTTGGTGGCAAAGTAGTGGGATAATGTCGTCAGTACTGTTAATAAGGTGGTAGGAGTATGATGGAGTTGATAATTAAGGTAGTAGGAATAATACGATGAATGTGGTGTAATGAAAAAAAATGTTACTGATGACGGAAAAACGTGCTTCAATCTAGGAAATTTCACACACTACCAACAAGTCTAATTTTTCCGATAAAAAATACAATTTAAGGCAAATTGCACTGAAAACGTTTCAGGTAAAGAAAAAAAGGTTTTGAGTGACCATATTTGTTTCTTGACAAGCCCGATAAAAAATATATGTAAAAAGCTTAGACAAAGAGGTCACCAATCCTGAGTGAATTTAAGACGATTTGTCAACAGGAATAGGTTAAAATTATTCTTAATTTCAAAAGGAAACCTAACGCAAGTTATTCCAAATGTCTAAGAGGTATCATATCAAATAAGAGACACATCATTAACTGAACATATTTCTTGTACCATATATATATATATATATATATATATATATATATATATATATCATAGTAAAAGAAAAGAACAGTAAGTATATGATCCGCTGTTCTTATTGATATTTTTTTTATTTTTACAAAACAGTGCATAAATATTATGAATTAACTCATCTTCAAGCGAAATTCCAAAATTCGCTTGAAGATGAAACAGAACTAATGCTTTTAATTTAATAAATAAATTTGAAGTTTTTAGTTTCGGTTTTTGAAACATGGTAATTCCTGTGTAGCGAAGGAACCATATTTTAAATCAATTAATAGATAGATAGATAGATAGATAGATATTATGAAATGGACAAAGTCCGACAATTATTTTAAGACATTTTTACGTTTAACATACTTTTTATAGATACAAATATGTAAGTAAATGTCGTTTAATACTGTTTATTATAAACAGAGCATTTACTTAAATATTTGTATCTATAAAAGAATGTTAAACATAAAATGTCTTAAAATACACACACACACACACACACATATATATATATATATATATATATATATATATATATATATATATATATATACGAGGGTCATTCAATAAATAAGGTGAATTTCTCGGTATAAAGACTTCTAATACAGATAGAAGCTTACTTTTTTATTTATTTTTCAACGTAGTCTCCCAGCACTGTCACACACTTTTCCCATCTGTGCACAAGCTTCCGTATTCCCTCAGCGTAAAAATCTTTGGACTGATGTCTCAGCCAGTCGCTCACAACACTTCTGACTTCATCATCACTTTTAAACTTCGTGCCTCCCGTGAACGCTTTCAAGGGACCAAACAGGTGAAAGTCTGAAGGGGGGCAAGGTCCAGGCTGTAAGGGGGATGAGGGAGCAGTTCCCAGCCCAGCTCGTTGATAGTCTGCACCGTTTGGGCTGCTGTGTGAGGCCTTGCGTTGTCATGATGCAAGATGACTGCTTCTGACTGATGACCCCTGCGTTTGTTCTTTATGTCTTTCTTGACCTGCCTCATCAGTTCACAGTAGTTGGCACTGTTCACAGTGCTTCCTCTCTCAAGGAATGAAATGGTGATTGGGCCTCGCATATCCCAAAAAACGGTGAGCATCACCTTCCTCGTGGACCGCTGGGACTTGAACTTCTTCGCTGGAGAGCCCACGTGCTTCCATTCCATGGACTGCCGTTTGGACTCAGGCTCATAGTGCCAAACCCATGTCTCGTCACATGTGACCACCTTCTTCAGAAACTCATCACCATCCTTCTCATAGCGGGAGAGACACTGCTGGGACAACTCGACCCTCCTGTGTTTGTGCTCTGCAGCAAGCATCTTTGGCACCTACCAGCAGCTGACCTTCGAGTATTCGAGTAGCCAAGGTTATCATGGACAATTTTGTGTGCTGCCCCAACAGATAAGCTCAAAGTCCTTGCAATGTCATCCACTGTCACCCTTCTGTCAGACTGAATGAGGTCATTGTCTGATTCGATCACCTCAGGAGACCTCACTTCTGTAGGCCTCCCAGGCCTGTCTTCATCCTCAACACTGCTCCGTCCTTCTTTAAACAATTTAGCCGACTTGTAGACATTTTTGGCTGAAACATGTGGCACCATACACAGTTGACATTCTCCTATGAATTTCAACTGGTTTGCACCCTTCAGCAACCAAAAACTTGATAACTGACCGCTGTTCAATCCTGGAGCATGCTTCTTGGTCGGCCATCTTTATTAATCGCCAAAACTCTCAAAGTTTTTTTTTTTAATCTGCAAAAGAAATTAAATCTATGTGAAAAAGAAGTAAAACAAAAAATAAAAAAGTAAGCTTCTATCTATATTAGAAGTCCTTATACCGAAAAATTCAACTTATTTATTGAATGACCCTCGTATATATATATATATATATATATATATATATATATATATATATATATGTATGTATGTGTGTGTGTGTGTGTGTGTGAATATATATATATATTACTGAATATATATATATATATGTGTGTGTGTGTGTATATATTACTGAATATATATATATATGTATATATATTGAATTACATAGCGTCCAATGATTATTAAGTATTGGATGTCATTATATCTGTACCTCTTTAAAATATTGAGCAATTTATTGGCAGAAATTCTCTTCACATTAATACTCGTTAAATTATATAATTTTACGTATATTAATTAGTAGTTTTAATTGGTAGCATTATTATTATCTCATATCTATCTATCTATCTATCTATCTATCTATATATATATATATATATATATATATACCGAACGCTCTTTTGACATATTTCTTGTACCGAGGAAATATGACATTTATATCAATAAGATATTTATATGTAGCCAACTGGCGAGTGGACAAAATGATTATTAAACACCGAAGTCGAGGTGCTGAATATTGCATCAATCACCTAAGTGGCAAATTTTATTTGCATTAATCACATATATATATATATATATATATATATATATATATATATATATATATATATACAGCGTGTTGAAGCAAATCTGTACAAATCCTGTAACAATATAATTGTCCATCCCACAAAATGTTTATATTTACACAACCACTAAGCTAATTGAGCTTTTTTTCTAGGTTGTGTTAAGACGTTTAGCCATCGTGACACTAATTATCGTAAGAATCACGGAAAAAATGAGTTATTCAGCTAGAAAGAGAACAGGTTAAATTAATTTATATCATCCCCATTGTCTTTTGAGCTGAGCAAAAGTGAAAGGCAAAATCATCCAGGCCTTCAGTAATGGTACCAACATTCATACTCTGGCTTCCATGTTCAAAGTCCATTCAAGAACCATCAAGAGAATGGTGAATACGTTTGTAAAAGAGAGTAAAGTAGATAGGAAAACTAGGATCAGGAGATCACAACAGGAAAGGGGGATCATCATTTCCATTTAGGCCCAAAGAGATCAATTAGAAAACAGGTGTCTTCAGACCATAATTGTGTGCTGGTTCGGCTATTTATATATGCTGTTTAATGGGCATTTCCGGTTTATTGAATTATCCCAATAGTTATTATATAAGCGGAAACGGTTATATTTCAAATTATCTGAATGACTATTGAGACAAAATAATTGCGCGACAGAATTCTGTTATTTTATGGCTAATGTATAATGTAGTCTGTTAACTTTTAAATTTGCACTTATTATTGATTACTTACGACATTTTGGATTCATTCATCAATTATTCACTGCTGATTATTACTTAAGGATTTACCTATAATCTTCCATTCTATCTGTGGCGTGAAGTTTCTATCTTTTAATTCCCAGAAATATTCAGTAAGAGCTGTCTGTTTTTTAGTTATGGGTCAGATAAAAAATGGTTGTGATTGTAGAACCTCTACTTACTGATCTTAATGTAAATTCCAATGTATATTTTTTATTATTTACATTTTCGTTAGGGAAAATGTTTGCTTAGTATATAACATTTTCAGATTTGCATATACCTCCAATTGGGCAAGTGTTTTTGGCTCTACAAATACTAGAGGGTTAGTTTCTTTTTCTTCCCACCACCACCCATATATTCAATAATATAAATACAAAGAGTATTTTTTTCTAGGTCAAGTATCTAGTTTTTACTTCTGTTCTCTTGTGATGTCCTTTTTTAAAATAATTTTTAACATATTGTCCGGATAAATTTATACGATTTTGTAATTTCGGTCTGATGAGACATGTATTAAAACTTACGTGACGAAATAAATTGTTCGCCAGATTTTTATAATGTGTTAAATCTTTCCTTTGATGTATATCATATTGCTCTGTATACTATACATTGAGCTCTCTTCACGGATCTTTTAATATTTTATGTTAAAAAACCTACTTGAATTATCCTTTCCACTTACGGATTTCATATTATTGTCTATCTATCTATGTCTCTCTCTCTCTCTCTCTCTCTCTCTATCTATCTATCTATATATATATATATATATATATATATATATATATATATATATATATATATATATATATATATATATATATATATATATATATATATGTGTACTTAGGCAGCATTTTTTTCATTCATACATGTTGAAACCTAACCTAAACAAAATAAACTATGAAATCTCCACAAATATCCTTAAATGTCTATAATTGGTAACAGAAGCCATTGGTTTATACCAATGGCTTCCCATACTTAATACTTCTCGAATTCACTCTCGCGTGGTCATGTGTGACGTCATGAGCTGTGGTGCGATTTTCGCTTCCAGTGTCTTATATGCACGTGTTTATCGTTGCTTGGAAATCATCCATGTAAACAGAAACAGACTATCATCACATTCTTGTCTGTGTATTGCTTAATATATTGTACAGTAATTGTCATCTTTGATAATGGCTTATGTAAACCGAAAGCTTAGATTGGATTAAAAAATATGTATCAATATTGTGATTTTCTTTCTTCGTTTAATGATAATGTTATTAAGCTTATCAGACGTTATGAAAAGAATTTACATAAAATAAATAGACATCACTTGTCTGCATTATTTATACATATATATATATATATATATATATATATATATATATATATATATATATATATATATGAAAACGCATAGTCACTATAACTTGCCGCCGAGTGTGTAGCAAGATATATATATAAGATTCGTTTACTGTCCTGTGCGGGAGCTCACTCCGTTCAGAATTTACGTATATTAGAAGCGGTCTTTATTAAGTGACATCAACCCTATCTATACAGACAGAAATATCATTTTGTTCGCTCTTTCTGTCATTTCGGAGGCATGTGAGGGAATGTTTTTACATTTTATACTCACAAGGAACTCTTCACATTGGCTCTTTTGCCAGTATTTTTTGTCGTTTTTATTAATAAATTTGTAATTTAGTCGTAATTCTTATTTTTTTTTATATTTTCATTTTTCTTTTCTCGTTTGCGAATTTTTATTCTGTCAGTTTCATATTTAGCAACATATTCTCCTGATGAAGTGTTTGTTGAAAAGGATCCTTGAAACGTTTCCTGCATTTTCATAGGTTCTATGGTGTCAAATTGAATGCGCGTTGTTGTGCAATGGGCACCGAGTTCGTTTGATTCAATTACACAAAAATAACCTTGGGAAAGGTATGAATGCATCACTTCTCACCCAGCTATGGGTTGAATAGCAGAACAGACTGCAACCAATCTATCACAGAAAAGAATGGCAACCTATTGCTGGAAAAAATCTTTCTAGATAAATTGATAAATTTAATTTTAAAGAATTTCAAGATTTTTTTTTAAATTTGATATACTTGAGAACTTAATTCTTAAAGGAGCTTCTAGTGTTATTATATCATATATATATATATATATATATATATATATATATATATATATATTGAACTCAAAATACAATGCTTAATACATTGAATGCGCAATAAAACATGGCAATATAAAAGTTGAAAAAAATCAAAGAATTAAAAAAATATAATATTGACCATTATCTTTTGATAAAATAATGTATATATAATATAATTGTAATGCGTAGATTTTTTATGAAAAGTTTTATTAACTATATTTTAAAGTAAACATTGTACAAAGCCTACAAATTACTATTAATATTATACATATTATAAAGTTTCCTAAAGTAATGATCTCCGAAATCAAAGTATTGTATTCTTTAAAATTAACCTTTTCTTATATATATATATATATATATATATATATATATATATATATATATATATATATATATACTTCACTGTATCTTAAATTTATATTCGTAACCGGATGTAGTCTGTGCTTTTGACGTGCTTTAAACTGTCAATTTATCTAGGCAAGAATTAATAACCCACCTACCCATAACTTCTAACCTCAATTTTCTATGTTAGCAGTGATCCGTCTTTTGATTGGTTAATGAAGACATACCCACAAAATTTGGGAATCTTGCTTCCCCTTTTTAACTCTCAAATGTACTGTCGAATTGCTTTCCAATTTTCCAAGTAAATCATTTTCATCATAAGTTATCCATCAACGCCTGAGAATGGAGCAATTTTTAAATGAAACATTCATTAAATTTATATATATATATATATATATATATATATATATATACAGTCATCCGCATCCGTTTTTTACTATACGAATGACGTCAGTGGCTAAGAAAGTTCGATTTTACTTGAAGAGCATTGCATTAGCTGCAGCAGCCACTGTTTATAAAATCACCCATTCCTCCAATAGATGCGATGGATAAATTGTCGTGTAAATTACGCAAAACGGAAAATAACTCTGGTATCCCGTTTTAATATATATATTTTTCAAGAAAATATCTTGAAATACGAAATAGTAAATGTATTCAATAAAATCGACATTGACTTCAACCGCGGCCTCCAAACAAATTCGGAATCTCCTGCAAATTGTTTGGACGATCTCCCTGTTTAAGTTAGTGAATGATGCCATAATCCTTGCCTTCAGTTCATCTCTGGTGTTACAAAGAGTTTTGTTGGTCTCTTGCTTAACTGCACACAGCACATAATAATCAAGGGGGTTGCAATCTGGGGAGTTAGGTGGCCTAATATAAGTGGTTATATGATAGCAAAAACTGTATAACAGCCGAGACTGGGTTCTCCTGCTTGTGTGGCATGGTGCAAGTTCTGTTTCCAGACATAAGTTCTTTCAACAGTCACCCCCCCAGAGAAGGCACTTGATATAAGCCTCTGTGTTGAGACTGAGACCCTGTGGGAAGATGAATGGAGGCATAACATTGCTATCACTCCAAACACAATGATGATGACTGGATATATCATCCAATACTTCCCGAATCCTCTGCACTGTTCTCAGATTGAACCCAAACATTTTGAACTGTCCGTATTGGAGATTCCGACGTGAATGCTAAGGCAAACAGAATGTTGTTTCCCAAATTCTGGCGGGGTAAACAGCGTCAGGGTGTTATTTTTCTTACAAAAGGTGCCCAACTGACCCTACTATGCTGTGCACTAGACAAAATCACAAACAAAGAATGCGCATGCGCGAAATTAAAAATATGAAATAGCGGCAATTTGCCTTATTCTATATATATATATATATATATATATATATATATATATATATATATATATATATATATATATATATATATATATATATATATATAGAGTCCGAAATTTAGTTTAAGACATTTTTATTTTTATACATTCCTTTTTTTATAGATACAACTATTTAAGTAAATTAGCTGTTTATAATCAACAGTATTAACAAAATTTAATACTGTTTATTATTGATCAGGCTATATGACGGTTCTGTATAGGATACAGGTTCGATTCCTGTGTGAGGACGCATATTTTCTATTACACTTTCTTGGATATCCAGGCCGGTAAATGTTGTTAATACTATTTATTTACGTCAATCCTAACTGGGGAACTGAAAACTGCCTTGATCTACAATTCTTCCCCACTGACCCATAATATCTTTGTATTTACTAAATACCAACTAAGGCTATATATACATATATGAGGCTAGCGACATCAAAGTTCATCAGTAAGTTCGTGTGAAGATAATTAAAAAATGAACGTTACGCAACAAATATTAAATTTTCAGCATAATCTTTTTTTTTTCAATGGCTTTAATTCAGTACTCATAGGTAAGCATCAACAGTTATACAATAAAGATTTCAACTCATACTAATGGCTAATAAGTATGGAACAGACTACAAAAAATTAGTCCGCTCACATATATAAATATACTGGCATGTCAAAAGTAAATTTATTTTGAATTAGCTTATCGGGTGGCATTTAAGCTAGATCCTGTAAAAGGCTCTTGATTGGGCTTTCGGCTTGTTCAGAAGTTTGAGAGTCCTTAATCTTTGCATATTCTCAGCAGTGGAAGCTCTTCTGGCTGCCGTTTAATCTGGGTTTTCATTTGCACTGGACTTTCTTTCCCTCTTTGCAGTCTTGGATGTTTTGATTGCAATCTGGCCCTCTATTTGTGGAGATTTCTTTTTGCGAAGCATACTGCTGCCTTATGCAATAGGCAACAATAAACTACAGAACTCAAAATTGATTGCTGCATTTAAGAATAGCATTAATATTTAAGCTTACCATTTAAAAGTTCGAAAATAATTCTTCTTTCGCCACTTAATTTAAAAAGAGTTTGATGTACGTAGATCATTTCCGAACAATTAATTATCTTTGTTTTATGGGTGACTTTCGCTGGATTTCAAAATTCATTTCAATTATCCCCAATTTATTTAATTACAAATTATAAAAATTCTCATCGTACAAAAAAATTCGTCGCACAAAATCGCCAAAAACAATCGCTGTAATTAAAACTGGGGAATCTAAAATTTCAGGATCGCAGGCCCTGATCCGTCCCCGACTGTTTTTAATTTGCTCACGGGGTCGGCCTGATTACAAAATGGCATGACATTTTGGGGTACGGTCTCTAGGCGTAAAGTTGAAAAGGTTTGACACATTGAAATTTGTATGTATTTATATACATGGGTAAGTATTTCTTTATATTTGAATTAGTTTGTAATCACCTGACGTTATAGCATAACTATCTATTTATATCTATTTAACCAATTAGGCGCGGTCTTGTAGAAAGCGTTAATATCCCTCTTACTACAATGAATAGGTTCACGAAACAGTTTATCAACTAGCGGGAAAACATTTTCCATGTTCAGGGCACAGTTATCTCCATGCTATTCAGCGATCTGTAGAGATGGCTGCTACGCGAACGCATTTGGTCATCTTAGCGAACATTAACAGAAAAAAGAAATGATCTGTGGAGAGCAACCAAAAGGAAAAGCCTACAATCAGATCAATGAGATGTGAAATGCAAAACAGCTGTGTTTATCTTCAAAGCATTGGCTACCAGGTTATGGCTGCTACCCGAACGCATTTCGCCATCTTAGCCAACATTAACAGAAATAAAGAAGTGATCTGTCGAGAGCAACCAAAAGGAAAAGCCTACAAGCAGAGCAATGAGATATGAGATGCAGAACAACTGTGCGTTAACTTCATAGCATTGGCTACCAGGTTATGGCTGCTACGCAAACGCATTTCGTCATCTTAGCCAACATTAACAGAAATAAAGAAGTGATCTGTGGAGAGCAAAAAAAATGGAAAAGCCCTCAAGAAGAGCAATGAGATGTGAGATACAGAACAACTGTACGATATCATCATAGCATTGGCTACCAGATTAATGCTGCTACCCGAACGCATTTCGTCACCTTAGCCAACATTAACAGAAAAAAGAAGTGATCTGTGGAGAGCAAACAAAAGGAAAAGCCTTCAAGCAGAGCAATGTGATGTGAGATGCAGAACAGCTGTGCGTTACCTTCATAGCATTGGCTACCAGGTTATGGCTGCTACCCGAACGCATTTCGCCATCTTAGCCAACATTAACAGAAAAACGAAGTGGTCTGTGGAGAGCAACCCAAAGGGAAAGCTGATCTAACTTCATGTCCAGGAAGCGTCGGATGAAACATTCTTTAACCAATTCTCTGCCAGTGGTTTGCTCTGTAGAAAGTTCAATCAGTTATCCGAAGAACCTCATGCATGGAATTGTCAAACAAGAGGAATATTCGCTGATGATCTAGGAAACTTTGGTAGAATGCTTTAGTAACATGAATGCTACCAATATATGTCGATGTTTCAGCAAGGATTTTTCACCGTTCTTTTTAAGTTATCGATTGGCCACAGACACTATATATTTCAGAAGAAACAGTGATCCATGCCATGATTAACCATGCAAAACTTGGGAAAATGAGAATCGAGTGCCACTATAAGGAAGTAAATCACTGGACATTAAATTTATCAAAACAGGTCTGATTATTATTTGCCAGATCGTCATCTTTATGTGCCGTGTCCTTTCAGGACGTAGGCGATCATGTCTTTCCACTTCCCCTTATCCCTTGTAACTCTCAATAAGTTTCGTCCCACTGCCACCTCCCCCAGACCACGTTCTGTCATCCACTTGCTTAAGCCCGCCAGGTATGTCACACATTGTTTTCCTTTTCTCCCTTTCCCTCTATTCGACTCGTGAGTATCAGATTCTCCAGGTCCACCTTTCTCATTACGTGTCCCAGAAATTTCTTCTGCCTCTTCTTTATATTAAGTATAAGCTTCCTCCTTGTTTGCATCCTCTCCAAAACCTCATCGTTGCTCACACGCTAGGTCCATGATATCCTTAGCATCCTTCTGTGGAACCATACCTCCGTTGCCTCGAGTCTTTTCTTTTCTCATTATGTGTCCCAGAATTTTCATCTGCCTCTTCCTGATGTTATGTATAAGCTTCCTCCTTGTTTGCATCCTCTCCAAAACCTCATCGTTGATCACACTCTCGGTCGATGATATCCTTAGCATCCTTCTGTAGAACCATATCTCCATTGCCTCGAGTCTCTTCTTTTCTCATTACGTGTCCCAGAAATTTCATCTGCCTCTTCCTGATGTTAAGTATAAGCTTCCGCCTTGTTTGCATCCTCTCCAAAACCTCATCGTTGCTCACACGCTAGGTCCATGATATCCTTAGCATCCTTCTGTGGAACCATACCTCCGTTGTCTCGAGTCTTTTCTTTTCTCATTACGTGTCCCAGAATTTTCATCTGCCTCTTCCTGATGTTATGTATAAGCTTCCGCCTTGTATACATCCTCTCTAAAACCTCATCGTTGCTCACACGCTAGGTCCATGATATCCTTAGCATCCTTCTGTGGAACCATACCTCCGTTGCCTCGAGTCTCTTTTCTCATTACGTGTCCCAGAATTTTCATCTGCCTCTTCCTGATGTTATGTATAAGCTTCCTCCTTGTATACATCCTCTCCAAAACCTCATCGTTGCTCACACGCTAGGTCCATGATATCCTTAGCATCCTTCTGTGGAACCATACCTCCGTTGCCTCGAGTCTCTTTTCTCATTACGTGTCCCAGAATTTTCATCTGCCTCTTCCTGATGTTATGTATAAGCTTCCGCCTTGTTTGCATCCTCTCCAAAACCTCATCGTTGCTCACACGCTCGGTCCATGATATCCTTACCATCCTTCTGTAGAACCATACCTCCATTACCTCGAGTCTCTTCTTTTCTCATTACGTGCCACAGAAATTTCATCTGCCTCTTCCTGATGTTAAGTATAAACTTCCTCCTTGTTTGTATCCTCTCCAAAACCTCATCGTTGCTCAAACGCTCGGTCCGTGATATCCTTAGCATCCTTCTGTAGAACAATACCTCCACTGTCTCGAGTGTCTTCTTTTCTCATTACGTGCCACAGAAATTTCATCTGCCTCTTCCTGATGTTAAGTATAAGCTTCCTCGTTGTTTGCATCCTCTCCAAAACCTCATCGTTGCTCACACGCTCGGTCCATGATATCCTAAGCATCCTTCTGTAGAACAATATCTCCGCCGCCTTGAGTCTCTTCTTCATCTTTGATGAGACCACCCAACATTCGCTGCCGTAAAGGAGGACAGATGTCACGCAACAGCTCAGTACCCTTTTCTTTTTTACCAAAGTAATCCTCCTGTCTCGCAAGACTCTGCCCAGCTTTTGGAATTCATCCTTGGCCATCACAATACGTCTTCGGATCTCAGCGTCCTCTGTGGAAACATTTTCTAAATATATAAACTTCTGCACCCGCTTGATTTTAGTGTCTCCAAATATGATTCAACATGCAAATCATATTTTGGACTCATCCTTTTACTGATGACCATGCATTCTGTCTTCTTGTAGTTTATGCTTAGTCCCTTCTTCTTGCTCTCCTTCATTACATTCTGTAGGAAGTTTTGTGATTTCTTTTCCTTGTCAACTACCAGTACTGTGTCTTCTGCATAACTTATGTTGTTAAGATTGTAGCCGCCGATGCTGAATCCCGGTAAGGTTTCCAATTCTCTCAGAATTGCCTTGCTGTCTACTACGATCTTCAAACCTTTAAATGCAGAGTCAGTCCTCATATTCTGTCTGCTTAAATCTTACGTCTTCAGATCTCAGCGTCGCACCTACAGTCCTCCACTTCCTAGATATTTAAACTTCCGCACCTGCTTGATCTTCGTCTTCCCAATCTGCAAATCGCATTTCGGAATCATCTTTTACTGATGACTATGCATTCTGTCTTCTTGTAGTTTATGCTTAGCCCCTTCTTCTCGCTTTCCTTTGCTACCTTTTGTCATTCCTTTTCCGTGTCTGCTATCAGCACTGTGTCATCTGCGTATCTTATGTTGTTAAGATTGTGGCCACCAATGATGAAATCACCATGAAAAAAATGATATTTGCTTTCTGTGACGAATTGCTTCAACCTTTAAATTCAACTAAAAACAATTCCCTATAATACAGAGCTTGTCACCTCTATGCGTGACAGAGTGAGGGCGTTCAAAATCACTAAGGAAGCGTCTTTAAAGTATTTTTTTATGAATAAATACATCCTAATGAATCTAATTATTAAAGAAGGTTCCAGAAAAGCATAGTATTCTTGGTTTCCAAATTTGCTGTGACCCGATTTGTTTTTGCCTTCACGCTCATTATCTCAACAGTATTGAACATCAAGAAATTTAAACCGATCTCCTCGTGTCTTTCTCTACACACACACACACACACACACACACACACACACACACACACACATATATATATATATATATATATATAAAAGACATTTTTATGTTTAACGTTCTTTTTTTTATAGATACAAGTATTTTAGTAAATGCTCTAACATTTACCGGCCTGAATGTCCGAGAAATTTAAATTCAGCGTAAATGACGGTTCCGTATAGGATGCAGGTTCGAATCCTGTCAATGGACGAATATTTTCTATGAAATTTTCTCGGACATTCAGGCCGGTAAATGTTATTTAATACTGTTTATTATAAACAGAGCATTTACTTAAATACTTGTATCTATAAAAAAAGAACGTTAAACATAATAATGTCTTTAATAAATAAATTGTCGGACTTTGTCCATTTCTTAATATATATATAATTTAAAGAAAAACAGACCACTTTAATGTTCCATTATAATAATTTATTTCACCAGAGCCCTTTTAAGGGACGCTGGATCATCAGATAACACTTCCAAAAATGAAACGAAAGATGAAATGAAAATTCACACTTTTGACGGGTATTATGAAGTTTATGTAATTTAACAAAGAGGGTAACGAGGACTGGTGTGAGAGACATGGTCGAGTTTAGGAAAGGTTTATTTTAATATTTCTTTCAATCATACTTAGTATTGGGGGAGGAGGGACCAGACCTTGACCTATTTAAACGATTAACGGAAGTGATATATAGAGAGAGAAAAAGAAAAAGAAAAAAGAAAGAAGGGAGAAGTAAAGAGAAAAAAGATGTTATTAGGTTTTACGTAGGAAAAAGAGGGGTGGTATTTTTTTATGTAAAAAAAATAGATTTTAATGTTTGATAGTAATTTAAATGTTAAAAAAAACGAAGCAATTAATTTGATGCTTGCTAGCAATTTAAATATTTAACTCTTTTACAAATAACTTAAGGGATTTCATATAACTTAAATACTATATTTATTAACACATTCATAGAGAACACATTAAAAGAATTTTTTTTAAATATAACAGTTTACTGATAGTAATCTTTTAATATTGTAAATGACTGTTAAGGTAACATCTTTATCAGTTTGAATCTAATTCACAAATGTAATTTGTAACTATTTTTAGATGAGTAATCTTCCTTACTTAACGTTTAGGTTTCACATTAAGATAGAGTAATATTTGAAGGTAATATTAAAGATTTTGTTTTGTTTTTCCTTATATATATCCTGCATATACACTTATGTAACTTTTACATATATATACGATGGACTACCCATACGGATTACCAAGTTTTTCATAACCTTAATATATATATATATATATGTGTGTATGTATGAAATAATAATTATGCTATCCATTAAATCTAGCAATTAATATACGTAAAATGTTATAATTTAACGTATATCAATGTGAATGGAATTTCTGCCAATAAATAAGAGGTATAATTATTGAATTTGATATAATAACGTTTAATATTTACGTTCAATAGTTCAATAATTATTGAGCGCTATTATATCTAATTCAGTAATATCTTTACATACATAAAGGACAGCTGTCTGTATATGTGTGTGTGTGTCTGGCTAAAACTAGAGAAATACAATTATTAACGACAAAATGAATATATATATATATATATATATCAGTATCACTCAATCTACGTTTTTGTAAAAAATTATTATCGTATGATTTGTATTTACGAAGATATATTTAAATTAAAAGTATGGAATGAATGCATTAGAATGCATTCGAAATTCTCAGAATAAAAAAGTAAAAACGAACGGGAATAATTCTTATTCCATTCGTTTTTACATTTTAATTCTGTTGATAATTTTGAAACGCTACATGTATTTTTAAAATTTCTACTCTCTTGAATTAATTCCAAATGATATTAAAACAACAAAATAAACTGAAAAGAAGAATGTGACACCATTTGGTAAGCAAGGAAAAGGAAGAAAAGAAGGGAAAGAAATGAAATTTTGATAGTAACAAATGGTGAAAGGTTTCATTGCCATTACAGAAAATTCTAAATAGATAAAAATTGACTGTGTCGTGGTGGCGGACTTATATTATCGGAAATAGATAACAGCCACTTAGTGCTGGCGAAAATCTAATTGACAAATTCCAGATCGGCTAGGTAAACTCCGGGACAGAATAGATAAACATTTAACTGTGTCACGGACTGCTGACCACCCACGAACTAAAGAAAACAAAAGGAAATAGGTTAAGTCTTTGTCGAGGGAAAGATATCGTTAGGCAAGGTCTGGGTTTTGTTAGAATGTAGTGATAGGAGCGAAACAATATTATCGGAAGGGTTGGCCGTAATTGCTGGACGACCACCCATTCTGATAATTGGCGAAAATCTGACTGACGAAGTCCAGATGAGAATTGAGGTTATCACACCACTGCTCGCATTGTTATGAATGTTAACGAGAGCCAGGCGGAGGTGATCATGTGATGCAGGGGAGGAGGCCTGCCACTACTCCTTAGAGAGGGTAGGTATAAGATGTTACTGCGAAGAAGTGGGAGGATCGTTGACGCCCTCTGAAGGTAGGGGTAAGAGAAGACTTCCAAAAATGGAAATAATAAATTTTTCCTGACCGAAAACAAAAGAAGGGGATTGTGGATTTGGAATTATCAAGGAACTTCAAACCCCAACAAAGCCCATCCCGGTTTTGGTCGGCGTCCATATAAGCAAAGTCGCAGCGAGCGAAAATCAGAGTTTTCCCAGAGAGTTTTCCCAGAGAGTTTCCGAGAGAGTTTTCCACATTCTCCAGTGCTCAGTTGAAGTGGGCCTCGCATTAGCTGAATTGAAAGATTCGCACAACTTCCGAACTCATCTTCAATCCAAGAACAATTTATTTTTGAAGAGCGACTTAGATCCATGCCACCAACACAAGTTTTACGACTATCGCCTGAAGACACACTAAGAACCAATTTCTTAAAGAACAGACAACTTAAGATGTTAAAACTCACCTAACAAAAACAACGTGTCACAATCCATATAGCGGGTTGGGAGATAGACGCAGTCCTATGTATCCAGCAACCAGATATAAAGTATTATTATCCTTTTTTTGATACCTTGAACTTTTGAGTTATTATTTTATTTTCCTTTACACATATTTGTGCGATACCACCCTCATTTGAACTCAACTTGCATTACGGCTCCAACGACTGATTGATTTCGTCTGCCTAAGATCAATTCACAACGTGGGTAGGCGGGCTGGAGATCAACGCAGTTACTTTGGTAACCAGACGTTGGAAGCGAGTTGGGAACGTCGAGGCTGATATCGGATCTGACCAGATTCCCATCCGAATCACCAAAAGGTTAGAACGTCACATTTGCGTGCCGCGACCAATACCAAGCCAGTTGGTCGTCACAGGACGGGACAACACGACTGACGCAGACAGGCGGACGTCACGTTTGGAGCGGCGACACCCGAACGAAGCAGCGAGGAGCGAGCGAAGGCTGTAGGGACGTCACAAGAAATTTAATTTTAATTAATATTTTTCTGCCATCTTATGGAAAATAATTTTTTTATTCAATCTTTAAAAAATAAACTTCATTGTTTTTTGGGTTTGTAACTAACACAAAAAGTAAATAATTTTAAATCAAGTTTTATTAAAGCAAAAAAAATATAGTGAGCTTTATTTTTTTCGAAAATTAATTTAAATACAATATAGTTAAATACGTAAAACAAATATTCAACACGGCTAATGTTGGCCGTAACGCATATCTGCTAATTTTTATTTAACTAATTTTTTCTTTTCGCGTGGTCATGTAGATGTCGTGAGCTGCAGTGCGATTGTCGTTTCCAGCGTCTAATTATTGTTTTGTCCGTGTATTGTTTAATTTATTTTACAGTAATTGTCATCTTTGATAATGGCTTATGTATGCCGAAAGCTTAGATAGGATAACAAAATGTGTATAAATATTGTGATTTTCTTTCTTCGTTTAATGATAATGTTATTAAGCTTATCAGACGATATGAAAAGAATTTACATAAAATAAGCAAACAAAACTTGTCTATATTATTTGTGAAACATGCATCAACATATATATATATATATATATATATATATATATATATATATATATATATATATATATATATATATATATGTTTTAAAACATGCTATATTTATGGGCAAAAGTGGTGCATATCAACGTGCGGAAATATGAGCCAACACTGACACAAAATGTGTTTCATGCTTGAACCTAATCTTCTGACCTGAAGATTGCGTTCAAGCAGGAAATAGACTATATATATATATATATATATATATATATATATATATATATATATGTGTGTGTGTGTGTGTGTGTGTGTGTGTGTGTGTGTGTGTGTGTGTGTGTGTATGTTGCAGCATCTCCTGTCAGTTTCGCGACTCATGGTATGGATTTATAACAAATCTCATACTGCCATGACTTCTTTGAAAAATATCCAACCAATCTGAATATCTTGCCAAACCAGTGATCAAGTTTCGAACATTGTCTTTCGGATAAAATTACGCTTCATCAAATCATGTCAGTACCTCCGCCAATTCTGGGTTACTGCGATCTCTTTTAAGCAGTAATTAAATCACCGTTGAAAGCCCGTGGACGGGATTAAGGAGAGCACAAAGTGACAGATAATGACAGTTCAGACTTTAAGATCGCGTTAAAGAACGAAACAGACTGCGGTCAGTTGGTGTAGATCTCAGTGACCACTATCATATTTATATTCGTTCTATCCCAAATATTGAGATTTTTTACCCATCATATAACTTTAACCTCAAAACTATATATATATATATATATATATATATATAAATATAGCCGACTCTCCCGTCGAATTCGATGTATGAGAGTCAAGCAGATCAGTTCCCAGGAAACCGACACCAACAAATGAGATTTGATTAAAGTGGTGAAAATTTCGTGCAGGACCATCCACACTTTTTGAAGGGCTGAATACAGAAACCTGGTGCACTAAATGTCACAAGGTCCCCAAACGACCCTCCGCAGGTTTTGAATTGAGACTTGTTCTTCTCATAGACAAGTTGCCATCCAAGGCGATAGAACCCTGCTATTTACCCATAAATGGAGGGAGAAGAAGCGGATTCACACCTTTCCCAAGGTTATTAGCACGTAAGTGAATATAATAGATTAGAAACAGTAATACAACCATATACAGACAAGAGTGTTACAGCAAGAATGTTTGGCCCGTCTGTCAGAGACCTACATCCTATACGGAACCGTCATTTACGCTGATGTGCCTAACCTCTCGGCCACAAAGGAGCGTTCGGTAGGCAAGGTCGAATTTACTGCTTATATTTAACTTGCCTACCGAACGCTCCTTTGTGGCCGAGAGGTTAGGCACGTCAGAGTAAATGACTATTCTGTATAGGATGCAGGTTCAAATCCTGTCAAAGGACGAATATTTTCTATGAAAATTTCTCGGACATTCAGGCCGGTAAATGTTATTTAATACTGTTTATTATAAAAACAGAGCATTTACTTAAAATACTTGTATCTATAAAAAAGAACGTTAAACATAAAAATGTCTTTAATAAATAAATTGTCGGACTTTGTCCATTTCTTAATATATATATATATATATTTGAATAAAAACAGACCACTTTATGGTTCCATGTAATAAGTTATTTCACCACAACCCCTTTAACAGGGCTCTGGATCATCAGACTTTACTTCCAAAGGTTGAAATGAAAAATGAAAAGAAATTCACACGTTTTTGACGGACCGCATCAAGCATATGTAAGATTAACGAAGTGAGGAAGTGAGGTGGAAGAGAAGATATGAGTGGGTTAGATGTACCATTGCAATTCCTTATTCTTAACCCCACTATGTTTTGGCTAACGAGTATTGTTAAAGGGGTTGTGGTGAAATAACTTATTACATGGAACCTTAAAGTGGTCTGTTTTTATTCAAACATATCGGCTCTGAATTTTACATTGAGCTCTCCGGATATCATCCTCCTTGGGTCTACCCATGCGGATTACCTCGTTTTGCATAAACTATATATATATAATCGACTCTCCCGTCGCGTTCGACGTATGAGGGTCAGGCCGATAAGTCCCCAGGAAACCGACATCCCGACACCGGCACATGAGATTTGATTATAGGGGTGAAGGCCTCGTGCAGGACCAGCCACACTTTTGGAGGACGAATACAGAAACCTGGTGCACCGAATGCATGCCACAAGGTTCCCAAACGACCCTCCGCAGGTTTTGAATTCAGAGTTGTTCTTCTCCTAGACCAGTTGCCATCCAACGCTATAGAACCCAGTCTGTCCTGCTATTTTACCCATAGCTGGAGGGAGATGAAGAGGATACATACCTTTCCCAAGGGTATTAGCACGTAAGTGAATGTAATGGATTCGACTGGAATTCGAACTCTCTCTCTCTCTATATATATATATATATATATATTCGAACTCTATATATATATATATATATATATATATATATATATATATATATACATACATATATATACAGTGGAGCAGTATATATATATATATATATATATATATATATATATATATATATATATATATATATATATATAAAGGGAAGAGGTTATAGTTGTTCCAACGAGAGAAGAGTGTATAATAAAAAGAAGAGAGAAACTGAAAACATCTTTTGGTTGTAATGTGGACTTTTTAAAAAATATATTATGCTTTATTTTCCATAATTTTACTACACGAGTTTCTGGTCTCGCGAACTTCATCAGGCAAAGAGTGGATATTTCCACATATTACTAAAAGGAATTAAATTTTTCTTATGTTTTTCGATGTTAAATATTCTCGATATTAGACATCTCTTTTTTGTGTGGGAGTGACCCAAATGTCTTTCTTGAACTGGCAGTGAAAGAATTCTGCGTGAAGGGTAGTAAAACAATTAAGACTGGTCCGAGGAAGGGTGAGAAAGATATCTATATTCTTATCATTTAATGACCCATCGTGTTCTTAGATCTATTTCCATTTTTTTGTGTTTTTGTCAGTATATATATATATATATATATATATATATATATATATATATATATATATATATATATAATGAGTAAAGATCATCCTTAAACACCCATTTCGTTATAATTTATTTCATGAATATACAAATATTCATCTCTTCAGACCGAAGATTTTTTTTAACAAATGGAGTCAATTTATCCAGGCGAAAGAAAAAGGGAGAGGGTAAAAGAAAAAAGAAAAGGAAAAAAGTAATATTAAAGAGGAAGAAAGAAAAAGAAAAAAATCAAAATAAGTTTTAAAAAAATTATATTGAAATATGTAATTTTCTTTCTTCCTCTTTTAATAATGAATTTTGTTTCTTATCTTTTTCGTTTTTCCTCACCCTTATCAATTGATATATATATATATATATATATATATATATATATATATATATATATATATATATATATATATATACCCCGTTGGAGCTACCCGATCCTAACTTTCTAAATTCGGCGGGCTTCAAAAGCGATTACATATCCTTGTGGGTGATGAATTATTTTTAATAGACGAAAGGTGGCTACTCTATCCCTATCACCATCGCAGTTGTTTGTTACTTTTAAAGATTGGATGTAACAAGGCTTCAGTGAGAAAGAAAGAAAAAATAAAAACGCGAAAGTCACAGTGAAAGAAAAATGAAGGAAAAATGATCAAGTGTAGAAGAAAAGAAAGATAAAAGTGGGAAAATAAAATGAATGAAAAACGGCTGAACGAAAAAAAGAAGAAAACGTCTGTGAAAAAGGAAAGATAAAGAATAACCATGTTTAAGTGTTAAAAAGGAAGAAGGAAAGCCATGAATGACGAAAGAAAGAAAGTAAAAAGAAACTAAAAGAAAGTAGGAGAAAGCCAACCTATATCAAATATGCAGAGAAAATCAATAGTTTGTGCGACAACCAATCAAATTGACTGTATCCGCCATGACCTATATTGTTTAGCGGCGCATGCGCGTGCATGTTTTTTCTAAAATTATGAATACAAAACAGAAAAAGAAAGGATCTGAATTGAAAATAAAGATAAATAAATTAGAATGGAAAATGAGAAAGGACAAAAATAAATGACAAAAATGACCAGTTTGCATCTATTCCGCATGGTGAACGATGTATTATCACAAATATGCGCTCATGTCGTCTGGTGTTTATTATCAAGACAGGAAATGACGTAAAGATCGAAGAGTGAATGTTAATAGAAGAATCTGATAAAGCGGCGATCCCTGAAAAAAGAAAATTTGAAAACAGGCGAGGGAATTAAAAAGATAATAATAAATACCTAAAAGATTAAAAATAATTCACTCGAAAAAGCAAGAGAAAAAAAACTTTCTTGTCGGGTATCAGATCTGAATAAGTTTTGTTAAGCCTTTTGTTTTTTTTTCTTTTCGGTTACACGCATGTGCAAGAAATGCGCATGCGCAGCTCATTTAAGTTTGAGGTTTGTTTTATTCCATTTCTTTTTTACTTCTTTAATATTTTCTTCTTTTTATTTTACCATTTGGAAAATATTTACCAATCACACTGACGCATATTTTATACTTGTAATTTTTCTTTTATATATGTGTTTGTTTATTGTCATTGGGTTGTAATCTTCAGGTAACTAGGAAATTACGACATGCTGTCATGTAGAAAGAAAAAGAGGATAAAACTTATTGATGTTACGAATCGTGATTTCTTTTAATTGACAAAAATAACATAAACATAACGTAAAGAAAAAGGCAAATAGTAAAATCGGAGAATGTGGTTAAGAAAATGCTTTCTTTTTCTTGCGTTTGACTTACAAGAGAGTTTGTCACTTTCTTGTGTTGATCTATCTGCTACTAACACTTCTGAGTCGATATTTCTGCTTTGTTCTTTTTATAGCTTGCCTTGGTAGTTTTTTATGCTTAACTAATTTCATCCAAAGCGACTGCTTTTGATAGGATTGTGCAGTTTTTAAAACAACCAGACTTTTTAACTGAATTGTCAAAATTAGTAGCATTTTATACTTATTAAGTCTTATATTAGATATGGAAAATTTAAATAATATTTCAGCACATAAAAATTACACAAAAAAATTACACTAAAAGATTGCGCTAAATATTCCACTAAAACATTAAAGTAAAATATTTTCAGCATATAAAAATTACACAAAATGATTGCACTAAACGATTACACTAAAATATTTCAGCATATAAAAATTACACTAACAGATTAAACTAAAATATTTTCAGCACATAGGAATTACACTAAAAGATTACATTAAATAATTACACTAAATATTACACTAAAGTATTGCGCTAAAATATTTTCTGCATAGAAAGATTACACTAAAAGATTACAGTAAATGATTACACTAAATATTACACTAAAATATTAAACTAAAATATTTTCAGCATATAAAAATTACACTAAATGATTATACTAAAAGATTACACTAAAATATTTTCAGCACATAAAAATTACACTAAAAGATTACAGTAAATGATTACACTAAAATATTACACTAAAACATTACACTAAAATATTTTCGTCATTCAAAAATTACACTAAAAGTAATACTTACTCAATTCATGGATAAGTTTATATATATTGTCGAGCATGTTGAAAATTTTTGATTTGTGTTTATACGGCTTATCAAACTTTTCTATACAGATTGATGGAAGGCACATGAAGTATGTGAAGTCATTTACATCTCATATATATATATATATATATATATATATATATATATATATATATATATATATATATATAATCAATGAAACCCAAATAAATTACACCATAAAGATGGCCATTTCGTCCATGGGCCAAAAAATTTCCCTGGATTTATCAATGCAAATACCTTTCTTAAAATGACAATTTAACAATTGATTGTAATTCACTTCTATGCTCTATAATAAAAATTATATTGAACTCTTTTATGGATCAGTTTTAATATTTTATATTAATAGGATCTACTTGGATTACTTACCCACGGAAATCTTTTACCTGCACTATACACACACACACACACAAACACACACATATATATATATATATATAATGAAATTGGTTTTTAAAATTTCGATTTCTGTTTTTACGCTTACCAACCTTTTCTGTACCATCTAAAGGCGAAAAATATTATAATTGTAAGAATTCTTTTTGTTTGTTTTTTTGTTTTGTTTTTTTGGACGAATGAATATTGCATTAAAAGTTCAATGAAAATGAAAAGGATTTTTATAAAAATATTGTTTTCAATATTTGATCTTTTTTTTGTTTTTTACGGCTTATCAACCCATTGTGGGTTACTTGAGAGCGAAACATGTTTCAAATTTCCAGATACTATTCCTACTATTTAATCGATTGCTGGAGACTGATGAGATGGATGTCTGCGCGGATACTAATATAACGATCTCGACTGGAATTCGAACTTGGCTCTCTGTTTTCTCATTCCGATAAATCCATTAAACCATCCTGGACCAACGAATTCAATGGCCTCGGCATGTAGTAATGATTAACGAGCTAATCTACTTCAATTGTGCCGTGACTTGTAAAGGCAGTGGATGCCCCAAAATTGTGGCCTTGTGCCAAAATGATCTAAGAAGATTAGTTGATAGCATGAGAAAAAGAGTATCTCAGGTCTTTTAATATATATATATATATATATATATATATATATATATATATATATATATATATAGTCATTGAGAGACTGTTTTATATTATAGCTCAACAGTGTGGCAAGGATCGAAACCCGGCTGAATTGGTGTCTACCTCTAAATCGTTAGCGCCCGGCAGGGATGTTGGCAAAAACATTTCCTTTTATTAATCTTAACTAGAAAGAAAATCATGGACAGGTTTAATGTTACCTTTGCCCTCAGCGAAATAGTCACTGCTTCATTGACCATATGCTGATAACTTAACCTTTTTAATTGGCCAAATGTCCCTGATATTCAACTGCAGACATGGAATTGTCGACCAAATTTTGGCCAGCAGCAGAATTTAAAGCCAACTGTCAGACATGTTAATCTATGCGATGTTCTACGTCTTATATAATCCGGAACATGTTGGTTGATTCTTGTAACCACGCGTTCGACCCCCATAGTCATGTAACAGGGCACTGACCCTAATTAAACGTTAAACTGTCTGAAATTACAGCATGTTGATTCGGAGGATAATAATTAAAATTCTCAGGAGAGTAGTTTGACTGGTCGAAAAAAGTGAAAAAGGGAACGTTTTAACAATTACTAGCAGTAGAACCCGGCGTTGCCCGGGGATATAACAGTTAAGAGATAGATCAAGTATCCACCATCATAAAGACTGAAAAATAAAATTGACAAAGATTATTGTTTAAGTTTGACGGACACGCATGTCTTAATTAGTTTTTTTTTTTTTATTATTTACGAATTGGTCAAACCCAAACTCAAACAAAAACATTGTTTTCAATCGTTATGAGTCTCCCAATTGAATAGAATTTTATTATAAATAATTGTCTTGTAAATGGAATTTTTAAAGCATTCTGAATGTTAAAAATAAAGAAAAAATTGTGCAAGAGAATAAGAAACACTATCTGCCAAAAAAAAAGTGAAGTTTTGTTTTATCGGCTGAAAAATATAGGAAATTCGCTCCCATATTTAAAGGAACCCACACACACACAAACAACCCGATGTGAGTTGTCCCCCTTCCAGTTTCACGATGTCTCTTAATCGTGTTTTCAAATTGATTTTGTGCAAAAACAATTATATTTTCCCATTTTTGGCGCTGTTATAACCACCAGAAGGTAATTTTATGTAGTCCTGTGAAGTTTTGTTGAAATCGGTTGAAAAATGTAGGAAATCCGATCCAATATATAAACGTTACAGACACATACACACACACACACACACACACAATCTGCGTTTTATAATAAGTAAGATATTTAGAATAATAAAATTCATTTAAGAATAGTTCCAAGGAGAATCGAATCCATAATTAACGAAACAAGATTCAGTAAAACTGAGTAAAACCAAACGGGAGAGAGGGTGGAGTGTATGAGAAGAGTTGGAAGATTAGGGGTTAAAGTCAACATTGCACTGATATTTAAAATAATACACAATAGAGCTATTAGAAAATGGCTAACCTGTTGCGGAAAACAACCTTCATTTTACTGACCTAATAGCACTCAGAAATATAGAAATTAATCTGGTCAACAATGGCCATCTTTACCTATCCAAGGCGGTTTTAAATAAATGGGGCATTTGTCAGAACAATGTATAGGAAGAGAATTCAATGAGAAATTGTACGCGTAAAGATCTGCACAAGAACTTCCACCAAGAGAAAAGAACCAGCTTCTTCAAAGTGCTATTATTTTATTAAACTTTAAGAAAAATATGTTTCTTTTAAGCAGTTCATTAATTTGAATATGCGGACAGATAGATCTGTTCACATAGATAGATGTGTTAAAACTTAAACATTCAAAAAACTTACAAATCAACCTCATTCTCTCCGTGTCCCATTCGTGAGAAGCAAATACCTCTCAAGCAGCTTCTTCTGTGGAACCGACTCCCAAGACGACTTCTTCCCGTTCTCTATAATCTTAACCAGTTCAAGTTTTTGTTTACCCTTTATCTTCCCTACATATCCAGATAAAATATATCTATTGAGAAATGATCATGACAGGGTTTTTTGCAAAACACAATAAACGCACCCAGAAATATAGGAATGAATCGGCTTAACCAAACATCGACTATCTTTAGATATTTGACATCTAGTTTGATTTTACAAATGGCAGCCTAGTTAGGAGAAAGAATACAGTAAGAAAAAAAGTTGAAAGGACCAACACTAATCTCACAATTCTTTACGATCAACCCAGACAAGGCTCATATAACATCTTTCATCGCAGTGGCTCATAACATCTTTCATCGCAGTGGCAATAGCAGTACAGTGCCTTACAGGAATTAATAGATAAATTAAAAAAAAGCGATGTACTCGAAGTGGGCTAATTTCGAATCCAGTAGACATTACCGTCTTCAATGCGAAAAAAATCATTCTAAACGTCGCATCTGATAAAGTTATTTATTAACATTTCCTAAAATATTCCTACGCGTATTCCTTACACTGAGGGTTTGTGTCTCATTCCGACCTGACGACAACTGTCATAAAGAGGCGAAACGCCTTGTCTGAACAAGCTTTTCCATTTTATCGTATTATCTCAACTTTTGGTTATCCTGGGTAGGACGATAAACTACATCCGCGTCCTGGTTAAGACGACGGACTACATCTGACAGCAAAGCCTCTGAATGGGTGCTTATGAGGAGCGTGGAGCCGTCTCTTGATTGCTGGTGTTCCAGGGCCAACTGGGGTTGTGGCACCCGTTGTGGACCCAACTGTGGGAAAATGGTTGACACCAAACTGTAAAATTTTAAGAAAGGTTGATAATACCAATAATACATTTTGGAAGAAAAATACATTATTACCAGCAGTACATTTTTGGAAAGACAGAATGTTGCAAGCAAAGTATTTTTGACGGGAAAAAAAAAAACTTCCGAGCAATACATTTTCGAAGGATAGATATATTACCAGCAATATTTGTTTGAAGGAAAATGTTACCAGCAATACATTTTAAAGGAAAAATATGTTACCAGCAATAAAACTCTTGTCGGCATTAAATAACCCATATATATATATATATATATATATATATATATATATATATATATATATATATATATATATATATATATATATGTTAGCAACTTGGATTGAGGAATCGCAGAGCCGAGTTCGAATTCCAGTCGAATCCACTGCATTCACTTACGTGCTAATACCCTTGGGAAAGGTATGTATCCTCTTCATCTCCCTCCAGCTATGGGTAAAATAGCAGGACAGACTGGGTTCTATAGCCTTGGACGGCAACTGGTCTAGGAAAGGACAACTCTGAATTCAAAACCTGCGGAGGGTCGTTTGGGAACCTTGTGGCATGTATTCAGTGCACCAGGTTTCTGTATTCGTCCCTCAAAAAGTGTGGCTGGTCCTGCACAAGGCCTTCACCACTATAAACAAATCTCATGTGCCGGTGACGGGACGTCGGTTTCCTGGGGACTTATCGGCCTGGCCCTCATACGTCGAACGCGACAGGAGAGTTATTATATATATATATATATATATATATATATATATATATATATATATATATATATATATATATATATATATATATATCGGAATCGGAGAGCCGAGTTCAATTCCAGTCGAATCCATTACATTCACTTACGTGCTAAAACCCTTGGGAAAGGTGTAAATCCTCCTCTTCTCCCTCCAGCTATGCTATAGACTGGGTTCTATAGCCTTGGATGGCAACTGGTCTAGGAGAAGGACAACTCTGAATTCAAAACCTGCGGAGGATCGTTTGGGGACCTTGTGGCACGTAGTGCACCATATCTTTGCATTCGGTCCTGCACGAAACCTTAACCACTATAATCAAATCTCATGTGCTGTTGTCGGGCTGTCAATTTCCTAGGAACTGATCTGCTTGACCCTCATACGTCGAATTCGACGGGAGAGTCATATATATATATATATATATATATATATATATATATATATATATATATATATATATACAGAGAGAGACAGACAGAGAGAATAGCAAAAAATTAGACTAATTATTTATTACAAAAATTTTGAAACCTCTAACCTTATAGTTAAAAATAATAGTGAACATCTTAGAACAAAATTAAATAGGACAAATATTATTTAAGAAATTAAATGTCCATTAAGGAATTGTATTCCTGATCAATCAAAATTTGTAAATAATTGTATAGGCCACACTACAACATGTTTGACAAGAAAACTCACACTACATCTTTCTGACCATAGCTCAATTACGTCACATTTAAATACTCATGGAAACTTACTGAACCGTATTCGTCACATATTTATTGATAACAAAAAACAAACAAACAACACTCAATAATATCAACTATTAACATGGAAACAATATCTTGACTGTGTTTCGAAAATGAAACATCATATAGATATATACATACAATAATCTATTTCTTGTTAATATATTTCAACCTTGAAAATGGCTAAATGTATAGCCGAAAGTGCTTGGAAAAAACAATTGCACAGTTTTTACTTAATTTATCTACCGAAAAGAAAAAATTATTAGATAAATTGAGAAAATGAAACTTGCATGAAATAATCGGAATCATCTCAAACAAGGCAATAATGCCACTGAAATACAAGCCGTTATTTGATGTGGAAGAATTAGGAACAGAAACTTTAATGGTGATTAAACTTTAATTTAAAGAAAGAAATAAGTTGGACCGTATATAGCAATTGACATTACATTTAAATTTCGGCATATTAAAGCTAGCTGTAAAGCATGTAGCTGGAAGGGAGTTCCACAAGCAAGAAGTGCGAGAGAAGAAACTGTTCGCATGGCTGCATCTAGCCAGCTCAACTGTAAATTGATGAGATTCCGACGCTAGTTTGAAATACTAAAGAGTAAATTTATTCCATAAAATCGCCATTAGCTTCAACCATGGCCTCCAGACGACATCGGAACCCCCTGCATCTCTTCTGGATGGTGTCTTTGCTTAAGTTATTGAATACTGCCATAATCCGTGCATTCAGATCATCTTTCGTTTTACAAGGAATAATAATAAAGGGGGTTGCACTCTGGGGAGTTATTTGACCAGATGAAAGAGGTTGTGTGAACGTAGAAATTCTCTGACAGCCATGACTGAGTTATCACGCTTGTAACTTTGATGAATAAAAAATAACATAGATTGGAAGCTTAAAAATTTTAAAAAGAAAACGGAAATAGAAAGGTGGAAGAAAAAAAAAAAGAAAAGAAAAAGTAAAGGAATTTAAACACCGGAAATACAAAAAAACAAAAAAGAAGAAATTAAAAGAGGGCACAGTTAACCGTCTGGACGTCGCATGAACACAGTTTAATTGGGTACGAGGATAAAGCCTAAGTTAAAATAACCTTGACTTATATTTTAAATTGACCATCTAAAAAAAACGAAATGCAAATTATTAATTAAAGATTCTAATTTAAAAATATACATATAAAATATATTATTATATTAAAAAAATATTAAAAATATATTAATTTAATATTATGAAACGAAATGCAAATTAAAAATTAGAAAGATTTTAATTTAAAATATATATATATATATAAAATATATTATTATATTAAAAATATTAAAAATATATTAATTAAATGTTATGAAACGAAATGCAAATTAAAATTAAAAAAAATTTAAATATATATATAAAATATATTATTATATTAAAATATTAAAAATGTATTAATTTAATATTATGAAACGAAATGCAAATTAAAAATTAGAGAAGATTTTAATTTAAAATATATATATATATATATAATATATTATTATATTAAAAATATTAAAAATATATTAATTAAATGTTATGAAACGAAATGCAAATTAAAAATTAAAAAAAATTAAATATATATATAAAATATATTATTATATTAAAAATATTAAAAATGTATTAATTTAATATTATGAAACGAAATGCAAATAAAAAATTAGAGATTTTAATTTAAAATATATATATAATATATATTATTATATTAAAAAATATTAAAAAATATATTAATTTAATATTATCAAAAAGAAATGGAAATTAAAAAATTAGAGATTTTAATTTAAAATATAGATATATAAAATATATTATGATATTAAAAATATATTAATTAAATGTTATGAAACGAAATGCAAATTAAAAATTACAGAAGGTTCTAATTTAAATATATATATATATATACATATATATATATAAAATATATTATTATATTAAAAAAATATTAAAATATATTAATTTAATATTATGAAACGAAAGGCAAATTCAAAATTAGAGATTTCAATTTAAAATATATATATAATATATATTATTATATTAAAAAATATTAAAAATATATTAATTTAATATTATGAAACAATGCAAATTAAAAATTAGAAAAGATTCCAATTTAAATATATATATATATATATATATATATATATATATATATATATATATATATATATCATATTAAAAATATTTAAAATATATTAATTTAATATTATGAAACGAAATGCAAATTAAAAATTAGAGAAGATTTTAATGCAAAATATATATATATAAAATATATAATTATATTTAATAAATATTAAAAATATAATAATTTAATATTAATTTAATGCTAAAAAACATATTATTTTGATCTTAATGAAAAAAGAGTATTTTAAGGACACGTGGCACAGTGGATAAAGACAATGGTTAGATTCAATGGCAGAACCCAATCAGTTGTGAGTTCAATACCTGGTTAAAGCAGTGGTGAACTTGGAGTAATGAAATAACAGGAGATAACTGACATCCATTAGACATAGCACGTGGAACTAAAACAGTCTACCCCAGCGAACGAAATAAAATGGTTCAGTTCGACATTCCAACCACCTGAAGAAGGCCGGAGCGCACAACGGCCGAAACATTGTGAAAAATATGGCAGCAATGATGAGGACAATATTCCAAATAGTGTACAATAATACCTCATCTCAGAAATATATATATATATATATATATATATATATATATATATATATATATATATTGCTTTGTATTCTATTTCTCCAACACAACGTTCTAATTAGTACAAATTAAACTGCAGGTTGTCGGTGCTGTTAAATCCAAAGCGATTATAGGCTCGAAATCGGAACACTTAAATCCAGCAATTATAAGCAGCTAAAATTGATTTTATTTCCATCTTACATATGCGCTACTTAAATGAGCGGATTAATAAATATGGGCTTTGCCTTCATCATTAATGCCTCGGGTCGAAAGTAAAAATGTTGACAAAAGTATGTCGTTCAATATAATCCTTGGCTTTGTGTTACGCATTGCCCGGCGCCTGAGGCTTTCCCAAAAATGGAAGTGCGAAGGAGTGAGCAAATTTACCACAGAATTGCCACTAAACCCACTTCCAACTGACCTTATGTCTCATTCGCTAGCGACTACATTATAGACTACATCTATATATTGCGCACACGAGAGGCCAATTATGTCCGTAAGGCATATAATAATTCCTGATATCCATTCTGCCCTGATTTTCATAGCATTACAATAGTAAAATGTCACCAGTTATTTCTTGACATGGTATCTTTATGCCGCAATCAAACTAGACGAACTAGACAGTTTGTCAATTTTCCAATAGAAATTTGCCTCCCCCCACCTATTTTGAATAAAAATAAATTTATTCCTCTCCATTGAAAATTAATACTTAGATGAACAAGTACTTATTGACAGATTCGCACAAACATCTCATAAACACAAGCTCTTAATATAGTGGGTAATATACAATACCTATATTTGGTTTGGTTTGGTTTGGTTTGGTTTGTTTTACGGCATATCAACCTCAATGGGTTATTTAATGCCGACAAGATTTTTATTGCTGCTAATATTTTGATTATTTGCTGTTTCCCCTTGCTTTCAGTATGCCCTGTGAGTGTTAAATTCTCTAAGCCATCTTTTCTCATTATGCAGCCCATAAATTTCAACTGTCTCCTTCTTATTATAAGTATAAGTTTATTTTAGTTCCTGTTTCGGTTTGGTTTATTTTGTTTTCTGGCATATCAACCTCAATGGGTTATTTAATGCCGACAAAATGTTCATTGCTGGTAATATCTTTTCCAGAAATATATTTCTGGTAACATTTTTTCCTTCGAGAAATCTATTTCTGATAATCTTTTTCATTCGCTGGTAATATTTTTTTCAAAAAATGTATAGCTGGTAATATTTGTTTTTTTTTTTTTACAAAAATGTATCACTGCTAATTTTTGTTTTTCAAAAATTTATTGCTGGTAATAATTTTTTTACGAAGTATTTCTGGTATTAAACCCTATTTTTACACTTTCATAGTGGTTTGACCCAAGTTTAGGGGTTAACTTTTTGCCCATAGCTGGGACCCTAACAGGTGCTACCACCGCGCGTCAGGGAAAACCTGTGAACACCAGGAATTAAGAGGTGGTTCCACGCTCCTCAAATCCTCTTGATCACAGGCCTTACTGTTGGATGTAGTTTACCATCTTACCGAGAACGCTGATGTAGTTTATCGTCATACCCAGGAGAGACCTGAATTTGAGTAAATGCTACGTTTTTATTAATATATTAAATAGTATATTAATTAATTTCTACCTATCTGACTGAATATTCGAACAATCTTATTAGAAAAATAGGCATTATCCAGCAAGATTTGAACCTGCGTTCTCCTAGAGAAAGTCGTCATTAGATTTGGCGGGCATTGACCTCACGACCAGGAAGGGCCAGCTTGTCAAGTAAAGCTCAAATAGAGCATATTTTTCTATTAGGTTGGTGCAAAAATAATGACGTAATAATGTCGTTTTTGACGTATTTTTAACGTCAAAAACGACATTATTACGTCATTATTTTTGCACCAACCTAATATTAAGATTTCTCAACTATTCAAGCTGGTAGATGGAAATAAATAAATATACTGTTTAATATATAAATAAAAAGAGAGCTTCTACTCAAATATGGATTTCCATCAAAAATAACATTTAAAAAATACATTAAAATATGTTGGATTAATAAAAGAAAAATCCATTCCTAAAAATAGAAATCCCTGATTTAAAATCCTACAATACCAAACGGCACTTATACAGATATAGATTAAATAAACAGTTTTTAAGCATTGGGAGTTGACCAGATAAATAATTTCAACTTCCTACTTATCCTGGAGGCATGCTGGAGTAATGTTTAGCAGCTCGGATTTAGGAATCGGAGAGCTGAGTTCGAATTCCAGTCGAATCTATGGTATCCAATTACGTAACTAGAATACGAATTTACCTTTTCCTTGGGAAAGGTGTGAATCCTTTTCTTCTCCTTCCTTCTCACCACAGGTAAATAGCAGGGAAGTCTGGAGAAACAGCATTTCCATTGTGCCTACAGTACACATGGTGACCATACGGGCCACAGGATAAAAAAAACTTCTCTTTTCCTATACACAATTTGGACTTTCTTTCTGATGTAGTCAAAGAGGGCATACATTCTACCGCGTCGTTAATAAAATTTTTCATTTTGTCTCACCATATGTTTCGGAGAATATTATACACACACATATATATATATATATATATATATATATATATATATATATATATATATATACCCTGACGATCCGTTTAATAGGTAGGTTTACTTGGCTCTTTACGTTTATATTAGGTTTGCTCTACTTCCTCTATTGAGCACTTTACGTAGTTACTTTTAATCCTTTTGGAGTTTTTTTTTCTTTGGACTCTGAGCTTGAATTCTTGGACGATTGTTTTCGTCTCAATTTCATGTTCTTAGTTCTTTCTTTTTTATTCCTCATTTTCCTTGGGTATTGTTTTTTGTTCAACTACAAGCCGAAATACCTAAGGTTTTTCCAAGTGAGTACCACTATATATATATATATATATATATATATATATATATATATATATATATGAAGAAATATAGTTTTAAGGTGTGCTATATTTATGGGATAAAGTGCTCAATATCAGAGATAGAGCGTATGTAAATATAAAAGCGACAGGCTGTTTCACGCGACTGACTGCTGAATCAGAACAAAAAAATCAGATTAATTATCTATTACAAAAAATTTAAAACAGCTAACCTTATCCTCAAAAATAATAACACACCAACAAAATAAAAATTACAACAAACGAACATTATCTATGAGTTCAAATGTCCCTTATGGAAGTGTCTCCATGATCAAACCGAATCAAACTCTATTAGAATCCATTTAAGTACACACACAAACTTACCAAATTCTATCCGAAGCATACCAATAGAAAATACAAATATAATAGCCTCATCCACATGTAAAAAAAAGATTAAAAATAATGGAAGCCTTAATAATAAAAAAGAAAAAGCCAACACTTAATAATATTTACTACGAACACGGCCAAAATATGCTGTGTTCGGAAAGTAAAACATCTCTGTAACACTAAAAACATACATACAACCGCTATACCCAATTTAAAATCAAAAATAAAATCATCCTTGATAATGGCTAAAAGTATAGCCGAAAGTGCTCGGAATTACAGAAAATTTGGACAGTTTCTACACACTCTGAATCCCAAAAAGAAAACACTTGTTCGAATTCAAAAATATATAAGTCGTCTTTAATGAAACATGTATAAATTAAGGATTGCTGCCTAAATACACCATATATATATATATATATATATATATATATATATATATATATATATATATAATAATAAATAATAATAATAATAATATGAGATAAGCCCTTGATCACGTTTAATCTTGGCCAGAGAGACTAAAGATATAATGCACATTTTAACATCGACTAAGTCGCTTTATTCAGTCGATGGCAACGCCCGTTTTATTGTCAAACATTTTTTCTAATGGATCTGATCGCACCCTGCGAGCATCCATTTGTTTGTTTGTGTTAAACAACATTCATGGGAAGCGACCCCTACTGTTAACTCATGCCCTTTTACTTAATCTCAAGGGAGCACCTGATTTGTTGTCCGCGAGAACTTGATTGGCGAATAGAAAAGCAAATATATATTTAAAAAAAATGAAAAAGTGAAAGATAGCAGTACGTGATCGTCAATTATTGACTGCACATCATTGGAAATCAATCAACACGCATAACATAAACTAACATGGTCCAAGAATCGATTTTGCTGTCTCATTCCATTAATGAATCTATCAGCTTTCATGTAACGATCGATATTTGGACGTTGATGAGCTTTCAAGATGCTAATATTTAATGCTTAATATTAACACTACTCCACCAAACCATTAGATCTACCGTCTGGAGATCTTACAGCATGAATTAATCCATATACACATCACCCCTAAAAAACTGTTGCAGCATATCTACGAACGATAATGGTAATGTTCCCATTCACATAAATACAGTAGTAAATACTCTATGTTGATCTACAGTTGGAGATTCGTCTCCAGCAGTGCTGGTCAAAATCTCTGCCTCCGGGCAGAAAGGATCCCCAGACGAGGCTATATCAAATGGCAGAGTCTCATCTCATTAAACAGATACCCGAACCCGTTTTATACGAGGTCCAAGGGAAATTTTTGGTCGGGCCTACTGGCTCGTATACACCACATTAAATTCAGCCGTTCCACATCAGACCGCGTGGAGCGGTTGGTAGATATCCTGCAATTGGAGATTCGTCTACAGCTGTGCTGGTCAAGCTCTCTGCCTTCGGAGAGAGAGGATCCCCAGACGAGGCTATGTCGAAGGGGCGATTGGTAGTTATCCTGCAGTTGGAGGTTCATTGTGGAATTCACTTTACTCACTTCTAGCAGTTGACTACTTCTTCTACGCGCCGCTGGCGAATCTTATATGCGTTGTTCTTGTCTTAAGTATTGTCGTTCATTACCAACCTTCGTATGATTATTCAGTACCCTTCCCTAGGTTACAACACAAACATTTGTGCAACATCATTTTACATTCTAAACACAATGGATTATTCCAGAATCAACAAAAACTCCTGGACCGTGGAAGGATACTCATTATATAAGAATATATGATCTTATATATTCATAATATATATTGTTCAAACTGTTGTCCTCATCTTCGCTGCTATATTCAGAACGATTCGGCTGTTGCATGCTCCTACCTTCTTGGGGTGATTGGAATTTCGAATCGAATACTTTATTTCATCAACCGGGGTAGGTTGTTCGCAAGAAGTCATGGCCCAGTGAAATAAAAGCGTTGGTTGAATCCAGTGACTAGACACAAAAAGTTCTGAGTTCAATACCTGGTTACCACAGAGGGGAACAAAAAGTAGTTGGAAAGTTGAGTTAAAGGTAAGTAGTTGATAATGAGACACCCGGAACAGGTATGGCACGTGAAAAATCTACCAATGAATGAAATAAATGGTTCAGTTCGAAATTCCAATCACCTCAAAAAGGTCAGTGCGTACAACTGCCGAAACATCGTGAATTTGGCCATGAATATGAGGTCAGCATTCTGAACAATGTAAATAGGGTAAATAATTACAATACCTCATCTCAGAAATATAGACAGATATTGAAGGAGTGAATATGGCAACAAAGATGAGGACAGCAGTCCGAACAATTGTAAATAGTATAAATAATTACAATACCTCATCTCAGAAATATAGACAGATATTGAAGGAATGAATATGGCAACAAAGATGGGGACAACAGTCCGAACAATGTAAATAGTGTAAATAATTACAATACCTCATCTCAGAAATATAGACAGATATTGAAGGAGTGAATATGGCAATGAAGATGAGGACAACAGTCCGAACAATGTAAATAGTGTAAATAATTCCAATAACTCATCTCAGAAATATAGACATATATTGAAGGAGTTAATCTGGCATCAAAGATGAGGACAACAGTCCGAACAATTGTAAATAGTGTAAATAACTACAATACCTCATTTCAAAAATATAGACAGATATTGAAGAAGTGAATATGGCAACAATGATAAGGACAACAGTCCGAACAATGTAAATAGTGTTAATAATTTCAATACTTCATCTCAGAAATATAGACTGATATTGAAGGAGTTAATATGGCATCAAAGATGAGGACAACAGTCCGAACAATGTAAATAGTGTAAATAATTATAATACCTCATCTCCAAAATATAGAATGAGATCGTATCTAGATTCTAACAATGCAGAATAGCTTTAGATTCATTTACTACGGCTTGTCAACCTCTTGCAGGTTATTTAAAGCCGGAAAATATATTATAAGAATCTTGAAGATGATAATGTTTGAGCGATATTACTAATTAACACATAGCTATGGCTGAAGAGATGGATTCGTACCTTTCCCAATGATATTTGAACGTAAGTGAATATAACAAACCCAACGGGAATTCGAACTCGGCTCTCCGATTAACGTTTCCAAGTCATTATTGTTTACACCACCCTCGTATCTAAGATTAGAGTACCTGGTAATTCCAAGCTGTCACCCATTTAGGTACTGGCCAACCATGACGTTACTTAACTTTAGTGATCGTACGGTAACTGGAGTATCTTTAGTCGACATCGTAACAGATCGTCTTTATAAAATCACTTTCTCGCAAAAGTCTGACATAATTTGCATGTTGGGTGTGGCATCCGTCGGTCATGAGAGACCTTGGATCTGCGCCGAAAAACTCGTGTCTCAGTGTTGATGATGGTGCAGCATATGTTGTGGTCGTACTGCCCTACAGTCCCGATTGCAACGAATCCATTTGAAGACGCTCTACCCCGGTGTCGCCTTGTTTTTAATCTTTTCGTCGAGCACGCTTCTACCCAGCAGCAAGACTTTATTTTTTTTCTCTCCCTGCTCCATCCCTCGGTGAAATCGCGCCTCCAGCTTGAGCGATGTTTGACGTCGTTTTCCCCACTCTTGATGTCCAGATCAATTGCCTTCATGTCCCTTTTTAGCGAGGATGAGGTTGCCATGTGGTCTCTTGTCGGTGGCCAGTTCACCGTACAGGAGGACCTTCGGAATCCTTCCATCCGGCATGCAGTGTACATATCCAAGCCACGGTACGGCGCTATTGGAGAAGTAGATATAGGCTGGGTAACTGGTCACGGGTGATAAATACGGCATTGGTGACCTGGTCGGACCAATTGATACCGAGAATGCGTCTTAGACAGCGAAGATGAAAGGCGGTTTTTCGTCTCTCCTGTCTGAAGTGGACGCTCTAAGACTAGCTGCATGTTTCATCCTATATATAAGCTGGTCCTAGTTTGGTATAAGATCACAAATGTCTGGCACTCGAAATCTCTTTCGCAGATATTTAAATTTCTATAATTGTTTGATTTTGAGCGAAATCCTTCCATCTGTGATAACCATGATGTGAGGACGGGCTCAAATAAATCTGCGAGGCCGAAAATATAACGAAAGCATTAAAACATGTCATCTTTGAAATTCCGTCTGAAAAATCGGTCATTGTTCTCTGGAACTTAGAGAAATCCCATAAACACCAATCATCTCCAAAATTCGAAATTCATTCGCAATTTTACCAAGAATAAATTCTTCTATTCATACACCATTGATTTCCCGAATGATTGAATCGATATTTTGGAGGATGTTTAAACTCATTTCCAGTTCAACTTTAATCTTGGTTATTGGTCAGATGAAATTCAATTTCAATGAAACAGACGCATAAAATCTGTCAGTATAATGTCTTTGTATTGGAATCAAGCTGGTATCTAGGCTTCAGTCCCTTTCCCCACCCCCGTAACGTAGCTTCCCTATAACTTTTCTATATTACTTTCATAGTCATTTCTCTGATAATCATTCTTCTTCCTAGATTGGCGGCAAGGTCTCATCATTTTACAGTTGAAATGGATTGATGTAACCGTAACTTCTATGCTAGCAGTTTCTTCTATCGCACTTCTTGAATGTGGATGTCTCTTCTGGTTTGCTTTGGTTTGTTTTACGGCATATCACCTTCAATGTGTTATTTAATGCCAACAAGAATTTTATTGCTGGTAATAGTTTTTTTTTTTCAAAAATGTATTGTTAGTAATATTTTTTTCCAAAAATGCATTGCTGGCATTTTTTTCCAATAATATATTACAGGCAATAGTTTGTTTTGGTTTTTGTTTTTGTATTACTGGCAATATTTATTTTTCAAAAATATATTGCTGGTAATAGTTTTCTGTTTTGTTTTGTTTCTAATATATTGTTGGTAATATTTATTTTTTTCTGAAATGTATTGCTGGTTAAAAATTTTCCAGAAAAGTATTGCTGGTTTTAAAGCTTATTTTTACACTTTCATAGTGTTTTGATCCCTTTTGGACTGTTAACTATTTACCCAAAGCTGGAAACCTGACAGGTGCTACCACCTCGGGTCAGGGTGGACCTGGGAACACTAGCAATTAAGACGTGGTTCCTCGCTCCTCAAAACCTCCTGATCAGAGGCCTTGATGTTGGACGTAGTTTATAGTCTTGCTCAGGACATGGATGTAGTTTATCGTCACACCAGGATGGTCATCGGTCAGATGAAGTTCGATTTCAGTGAAACAGACGCATAAAATCTGTCAATGTCTTTCTAGTGGAATCAAGTGGAAATTTCACAGAATTTCCGTTTCGACATCGAACTCCCCAAGTCACCTACGTCGTGCCAATCACCAAATCTGCCGCACAGACACGATCATCGATCGAACACCTTGGGCTGTACTTAACGCAGATTAACTTCCGATAACCTAACGAAAATTGTCATGTCTTCTCACATCGACATATCGATATATTCTCTTTTGGCCTGCTACAAAAATAGCTTAAGGTGTTTTGGAGAATGTTTTTGCTTTTGAATTTTTCTTTCACCTGATATATATGAAGAGTTATATTAAACATGGACAGACACCGACATGAATAAATTGATCTCGAATTTGTATTACATGAAGCACTATCACTTAAGATATATCTTTAATTTATATCTATTTTCAATCGATGACCATTCATCTTCATCTAGGGGACGTGTTCTTTCAGAAAGCGGCGATCATGACTCTCCACAACTTCCTTGTATTCTTACTAAGGCTAGTCTTTAAAACATACCTCTCACTCCCTTACTTTAGCACAAGTTCATTTAGTAAGTTATTCGCTATTTCCTTTTGTCCCTTTTGCCTTCAATTTGTCCTGTGTGTGTCGAATTCTCAAAGCACTCTTTCCTCATTACGTGCCGTACAAATCTTTTTAAACAATAGAACCGATTCCATGAAATCTCAATTTTCAAACAAAGGCATAGTTAAAACTAATATACGGACTAAGTAATAGTAAGTGATTCAAAGTGAAACACTTTAGTCACCATCCGTTTATGTCACAAGATAAAGATAGCGTCCTCTTTGGTCAAAATTCAGTCCTTTGATGGTTAAACCGCTGACCTCTCCAGGGCACAGGCCTAGGCGATGGGCTATGGAAGCAGAGCGATACCAGAACTACGGACAGTATCCAAAGGAATACAGGGCTTTAAATTTGGGGACGGTTTGGCTACAGGGGAAAGTTGCCAGTGTTGACAGTTAACCGCCTTCAGGGGTTCAATCCAGGTTCCTTTTCTGGATTTACTTCCGTTTTTGCATATAACCTTAAGTGAGCGGAGGTTTAAAATTATTGTTTTCCTTCCTCTAGATGGACTACCATCATTGGCTATCGAGCTCTATCTATCCGAAACATCTTAAGGAAACCTTTAAGGGACTCATTACTGTGAATGTGTATGTTAAACCTGTATAAAAACACCCCCTCAACGAGCTAGAAAAAAAGAATACATTCTCTCTTGCTATTCATCCCTAGAACGTGGGTTCCAGTAGGTTTGATGCTTGTGTCATATAGTAACGGCTTCTAATGCTCCGAATGTAGCGGCTTGGAAATAGAAGACGTGACTCATGGGGGCACTGTCTGTTGGTATAAGTAGACTCGGATGAGTCACACGAAAGAATTTGTGAAGAGCTGGCGCTATATCGAGTCTGGTTTGTTACATCTCCGTCATCGGGACACGTTGGTACAATGAGTATGATGCTTGCTTCATATTGTAACGGTCTGGGTTCGATTCTCGGTAGTGGATGCCCATTGCTGATGAGTCCCAACATAGGACGAAACGGCCGTTCAGTGCTTCCTGCATTCTGTTCTTCGAGACTCGATGAATTAATTATAAAAAATATTATATATGTTATTCTGCTTTCACAATTGGATACATGGTAGATGATGCTCAAGCTTAGGTTCATACATATGTTACTGTGGGCATTACGAGAGGCTGTAATGTGTGGGTTTATGTGTAGTTTTTTCGTAGTTTTATTTGGAATAGAGGTCGATTACTTTAAGAAATTGTAGGCTATTATATGGGTTACTGCAATACTAGTTCCACTATAATTGGTAATTCTACTATAACTATGAATTGCTGGTTCTTTTACTATAAAAATGTATTTTTATATTTCCTAGTGTTTTGTGTTTGCTTGGAGGGTCACTATTTCCCCATAGCTGGGACCCTAAAAGGTGCTGCCACCCCGGGTCAGGGTGAACCTGGGAACAACAAGAGGTGGTTCCACTCTCCTCAAAACCTTCAATCTCCCAAATGGAGGCCATACTGCCGGATGTAGTTTATCGTCTTACCCAGGAATGAAAGGGGCAGAAGAGATGGATTCATAGCTCGCCAATGGTATTTAAGCGAAAGCAAACGCAACGGTATCGCCTGAAATTTGAGCCAGACAATCCAATCCTATTTTCTCTGCTAATTACTGGTACGATATGCATGCATTCGTACACACAGTGAAAGCTGAAAGAACATTGAGACAAGAGAGTAAGAGAAAAAGAGAAAAAAGGACTAATTATCAAGTAAAAAATGATAGATTCTATGATCGTCAGCAAGACACCGTGCGGCACACTGCAAAATGGGGGAGAGCCCAATCAAACAAGGACAGAACTTGAATTATCTGTCTGAATGTGAAATCTGTCTGAACTTTCCAACGACGGAAATATGGCAGTGAAATCCGAAGACGCAATGAAATATCGAAAGATGCCTTCCAAAAATGAAGCACAATATGAAGAGATAGAAAAATTTAACTAGATACAAAGAAAACGGGTTTATACTGTTTACATCATTCGGTCGGTTGTCCTCACCCTTATGGCCATATTCACTCCTTCAATATCTGTCTATATTTCTGAGATGAGGTTTTGTAATTATTTACACTATTTACATTGTTCGGACTATTGTCGTCATCTTTGTTGCCATATTCACGCCTTCAATATCTGTCTATATCTCTGAGATGAGGTATTATAATTATTTACACTATTTACATTGTTCGGATTATTGTCCTCATCTTTTTTGCCATATTCACGCCTTCAATAGCTGTCTATATTTCTGAAATGAGGTATTGTAATTGTTTACACTATTTACATTGTTCGGACTATTGTCGTCATCTTTGTTGCCATATTCACTCATTCAATATCTGTCTATATTTCTGAGATGAGGTGTTGTAATTATTTACACTATTTACATTATTCGGACTATTGTCCTCACCTTTTTTGCCAAATTCACTCCTTCAATAGCTGTCTATATTTCTGAAATGAGGTATTGTAATTATTTACACTATTTACATTGTTCGGACTATTGTCGTCATCTTTGTTGCCATATTCACTCCTTCAATATCTGTCTATATTTCTGAGATGAGGTATTGTAATTATTTACACTGTTTACATTGTTCGGACTATTGTCGTCATCTTTGTTGCCATATTCACGCCTTCAATATCTGTCTATATCTCTGAGATGAGGTATTGTAATTATTTACACTATTTATATTCTTCGGACTGTTGTCCTCATTTTTGTTGCCATATTCACTCCTTCAATATCTGTCTATATTTCTGAGATGAGGTATTGTAATTATTTACACTATTTACATTGTTCGGACTGTTGTCCCCATCTTTATTGCCATATTCACTCCTTCAATATCTGTCTATATTTCTGAGATGAGGTATTGTAATTATTTACACTATTTACATTGTTCGGACTGTTGTCCTCATCTTTGTTGCCATATTGACCCCTTCAATATCTGTCTATATTTCTGAGATGAGGTATTGTAATTATTTACACTATTTACATTGTTCGAACTGTTGTCCTCATCTTTATTGCCATATTCACTCCTTCAATATCTGTCTATATTTCTGAGATGAGGTATTGTATTATTTACACTATTTACATTGTTCGGACTTTACATCTTTATTTATTCATTTCTTTGTTTCTGAGATGAGGTATTGTAATTATTTACTGTTGTTCGAACTGTTGTCCTCATCTTTATTGCCATATTCATTTCTTCAATATCTGTCTATATTTCTGAGATGAGGTATTGTAATTATTTACACTATTTACATTGTTCGAACTGTTGTCCTCATCTTTATTGCCATATTCACTCCTTCAATATCTGTCTATATTTCTGAGATGAGGTATTGTAATTATTTACACTATTTATTTTCATTTGTTCATCTTTTGTTGTCTATTGACCCTTCAATATCTTTATTTCTGAGATATTTGTAATTATTTACACTTTTACTTGTTCGAACTGTTGTCCTCATCTTTATTGCCATATTCACTCCTTCAATATCTGTCTATATTTCTGAGATGAGGTATTGTAATTATTTACACTATTTACATTGTTCGGACTGTTGTCCTCATCTTTATTGCCATATTCATTTCTTCAATATCTGTCTATATTTCTGAGATGAGGTATTGTAATTATTTACACTTTTTACATTGTTCGGACTGTTTTGTCCTCATCTTTCAATTGTCCATATTTGTAATTATTTACACTTATTTACTTCAATATCTGTCTATATTTCTGAGATGAGGTATTGTAATTATTTACACTATTTACATTGTTCGGACTGTTGTCCTCATCTTTATTGCCATATTCATTTCTTCAATATCTGTCTATATTTCTGAGATGAGGTATTGTAATTATTTACACTATTTACAATATTCGGACTGTTGTCCTCATCTTTATTGCCATATTCACTCCTTCAATATCTGTCTATATTCTTGATATGAGGTATTGTAGCTGTATTTATTTTAATTATTTACACTATTTACATCATTCGGTCTGCTGTCCTTATCTACATTGTCATATTCTTATTTACTGGTATTTGTGATGTCGATAAACTTTAATCAAATAGACTGGAATAGTCTCTACTTTGATTTTCTTGAAGCGGGCCTCTTGACTTCTTCTTCTATGTGTGTTTCCTTTCGGCCGTTTTACGTTTCGGCTTTCTTCTGGTGATATCCGTTGGAATTCCGAATCGAACCCTCTATTTAGTCCACGGGGGCATATTGTTCTGATTCCACGTGTTATGCCTACCCCCGTGGACTAACTAAAGAGTTCCATTCGAAATTCCATCATATATCACCTGCAAAAATCCCGAAGAGTACAACGGCCGAAACGTCAAGAATATATCAGTCCGAACGCTGTAAATAATGTAAATAGTTAAAATACCTCATCTCACATATACCGGGTGTAACAACAAAATTGTCCCATATCCTATCACAGCATAATTGTCCGTCACACAAAACGTTAGATATCTAAAAAACCACTAAACTAATTGTTTCTTTTCCCAGGTTTTCAGATAAAACATTTAGCCATTTTAATACGATTTGTCGTAAGAATCATTGGAAAATCCTTTAAGCTATTCAGCTAGATCGAGAACAGGTTAAAATCGTTTTGCGTCTGACCTACTGTCTTCGCAACTATACAATGGTGAGAGGAAAAAATCATTTAACACTTCAGTAATGGTACCAACATTCATACTCTGGTTTCCATATTCAAAGTCCATTCAAGAACCATCAAGAGAACGGTGAATTAGTTTAAAAAATAGAGAACAGTAGAAAGGAAAACTGGATCAGCAGGTCACCACAGAAAGAGGGGTCATCATTTCAAGTTATTGTTAAAGAGATCAATTAGAAAAGATCCAACGAAATCCATAAGACTTTTGGAACGTGAGAGAGAAGTTTCAGCTATGACAGTTCAAAGAACAGTGAAAAAAGTCTTGAAAATGAAATCGTGCGTGAAACGTGTAATGCACTTTGTTACTCCAGGACAGAAAGTTAGAAGGTTAGAGATGGCGAAGATCGTATTGAATAAGTTGGAAAATGATCCTGGAATTATATATATATATATATATATATATATATATATATATATAAACTTTATTTCAATGCTTTATGAGCTTCCGAACTTTATCTATGAACAATTAATGATGAACATTTTCGTTTATGATCGATTTCATCATTATTCTTCTGTTAAGCTTGGAGAGTAAGCACACATTCTTATTTTTCGCAGTAAAGTCAAATTGTGCTATAAAAACCACGAAGAATTCCGGTAAAATATCTTTAATCATATTTAAATCTTAATCTTAGAATTGGACAATACTGCTGTTATACGATTTGGACAATTTTGCTGTTACACTCGTTATTGATAGATGTTAAAGAAAACGGAGTATTGAAAAGGTAGTATCTAGTCCACTGTAAGGCTGTGAATGATAGTTTCCTCACAGATGAAGAAGAGAACTGAAGTGATGACAGAGATGTGCTGAATACCATGGACTGAACATGCGAGCAATAAGGAAAATGAGAACCAAAAGGATAGTTATACTTACAATCGGAAAGAGCTAACTGAATTATCTATTTTAGATAATGAGGAAGGAGGGTTTGGAGAATTTGACACTCACAGGGCATACTATGGTACAGTGATAAATAGCAAGTAAAGAGTGAATGAACGACACAACGGAAAGAGAATATCAAGAGTGCCTAAGATCTGAAAGAACCAGAAAGTTGTGGAGAGCTGTCATCAGCCATGTCCGGAATACACCCTGAAAATCAACGAAGAAGTAATAATATCATTAATTTTAAAATTATTAGGTTGGTGCAAAAATAATGACGTAATAATGTCGTTTTTTGACGTATTTTTTAACGTCAAAAACGACATTATTACGTCATTATTTTTGCACCAACCGTATAATATTAAAATATAATAATTGATTTTTTTTGTCTGAATTTCTGGTTTAAGGTTTAATCAATATTTCCATTATTTATATTCGGACCATTATATTCAATTTTATCACAACGTTTCGGCCATTGTGCCCTCCGACCTTCCTCGGGTGTATATCGACCTGAGTAAACTACAGGGAATTCTGAACCCTTTATTTAATCTACGCGGATATACTGTTCTCGTTCCATTGCCCATATCACGGGATACCGTCTTGTTCTTATTCTTTCCAGTTATAAAAAAACATAATACCGCAGTGAATGAAAGAAAAGAAAAAGAATTTTCTAAAGAAAGAAAAATTATTTTAATAAAAATAGAAAAGCTGATCGTTCTGTGGAAGAAAAAATGTTAGTAAAAGTATACGAAATAAGAAAATGAAAGACAAGATTATTTATATCCGGATTATTGTCCTCATCTTTGTTATTGTTATCTCAACGTAAAGGCCGTTGAGCCCTCCGGCCTTCTTCATATGTATATTGTTATACCGGAACATACCTATTCTATTGCTAATAGACTCTCCCACACATATAATAAGTAGTAGTAGTAACAGTCACCAGAGGTGTTAAGAGTGGAGCTGGTGTGTCAGTTGATGTCGGACATTAAAGTGTCATCACCACAACTAGATTGCTGCATCATTAACTCTTATTTCAAGTTCCTAACGATTTTGTACGTCGAACCTCTTTTAGGACCGACTTAGTGAAATACAAGCCTCCACTGTGACAACTACTTTACAACATATATCGATATGAGTAACCTATCAGGAATTCCGAACTGAACCCTTTATTTAGTGCTGTTCAGTTATTGTTCTCTCGATTGCTGTGAGGAAGACCCGACTCGCCCTGGGGCGTTCACCAGCTACATACCCTCTGTGACTCCAGCTCACGACGAGTCTTCACGGCCATCTCAGCCACTGTCAGCAGGAGAGTGAAAAGAAATAAGAAGAGTGGATGATGATGCCGATTCCCGGACACGATTATTATAACCATTGACTTAGCTTTAGACATCACAGCAGACAATGAGACAGATAATTTCATAGTTCGCTCATCTTCACTATCCGTACTTACATCACTAAAACAAAAACAATCAAATAATTAAATTACTAAAAGGTGTTCAATCTCATCTGCAGGAAAAAAAAAACTTGCTTTCTGTTTGGTGCCTGGGTATAACGGAAAATAGAAAAGCTGACTTAGCAGAAAAAGGATTTCTTTAAATAAACATTTCAAATTTGAAAGCCGCCTATGCAAAGCAGCTGTCTATATCTCTGAAATGAGGTATTATGATTGCTTAAAATATTTACATTATTCGGACTGTTATTCTCATCTTCATTGCCATATTCATGATTTCGCTTAAATATCTATGTCTCTTATTCTGTCTATATCTCTGAAATGAGGTATTATGATTCTTGAATTATTTACATTATTCAGACTGTTATTCTCATCTTCATTTCCATATTCACAACATTTCGGCCGTTGTACGCTCCGGCCTTTATGTCTATGTCTCTCTATATCTCTGTCTATATCTCTGTCTATATCTCTGAAATGAGGTTGTATTTTTATGATTTCTTGAATTATTTACATTATTCAGACTGTTATCCTCATCTTATCTTTTATGTCATATCTCTGTCTATATCTCTGATATTCATTTCTTGCATTATTTACATTATTCAGACTGTTATCCTCATCTTCATTGTTTCACAACATTTCGGCCGTTGTACGCTCCGGCCTTTATGTCTATCTCTCTATATCTCTGTCTATATCTCTGAAATGAGGTATTATGATTTCTTGCATTATTTACATTATTCAGACTGTTATCCTCATCTTCATTGCCATATTCCGGCCTTTATGTCTATGTCTCTCTATCTCTGTCTATATCATTTTATGATTTCTTGCATTATTTATTATTCAGTTGTACGCTATTCCGGCCTTTATGTCTATGTCTCTATATCTCTGTCTATATCTCTGTCTTATGATTTCTTGCATATCTCTGAAATGAGGTATTATGATTTCTTGCATTATTTACATTATTCAGACTGTTATCCTCATCTTCATTGCCATATTCACAACATTTCGGCCGTTGTACGCTCCGGCCTTTATGTCTATGTCTCTATATCTCTGTCTATATCTCTGAAATGAGGTATTATGATTTCTTGCATTATTTATTATTATTTCAGACTGTTATCCTCATCTTCATTGCCATATTCACAACATTTCGGCCGTTGTACACTCCGGCCTTTTACATGTCATATGTCTCATTTTTGCCGTTATCTCTGTCTCTCTATATCTGTCTATATCTCTGAAATGAGGTATTATTTGATTATTCAGACTGACATTATTTACATTATTTGTCTATTGTTATCTCATCTCTGAAATGAGTATTATGATTTCTTGCATTATTTACATTATTCAGACTGTTATCCTCTCATTTCGGCATAAACATTTTGTTGTTATATGGTTGGGCCTTTATGTCTATGTCTCTATATCTCTGTCTATATCTCTGAAATGAGGTATTATGATTTCTGGTTATTCATTGTTATCCTCATCTTCATTGCCATATACACTCCGGCCTTTATTCTATCTCTCATCTCCATATCTCTGAAATGAGGTATTATGATTACCATATTTACAACGTTTCGATTAATGATCCGGCCTTATTCAGGTGATTAAATCTCTGATATGAGATATTATGATTACTGGCATTATTTGTTATAAATCCATGACGGTTAAGTACTTTAGATTAATAAACATTAGCAATAATATAAGTTTAGGTTGTGATCACAACAAAAAAGTGGAAAGAATTGTTACTTTACCCATAGCTGGGACCCACTGAAATAGTTACTATCACTCCGGGTCAGAGTGATCCTGAGAGTCACTAAAAAGTGAAAAATAGTTATTTTATCCATAGCTGGGACTCAATAAAACAGTTACTATCACTCCAGGTCAGAGTGATCCTGAGGGTCATTAGAAGAGGATTGGGCTAAAAGTAGGACTATTTACATTTATATCCCGAAACTAAGGACTCACATTCATACCAAAAACTGAACTGAGGTTTCTTAAGACAATAAATAATGGATGCAGTTTTACGTCCTACCCAGGACTAATAAGAACCTAAGAGGAACTTACTGGATGCAGTTTTACGTCTTGCCCAGGACCAATATGGCAGAAGTGAAAAGCCCGTAATTTCAATTTCGTAATTGGTTTTGTAAATAAATCCGCCATATTATTTCCCGATTGAACGTATTCAATTTGTACTGTTTTCTTTTGTACTTGGTCCCTAACAAACTGATATTTTATATCGATATGCTTTGATCTTTGATGTAATATTGGATTTCTAGCCAAAGAAATATTGCCCTGATTGTCGCAGTAAATAATTATTGGCTCAGTTATTGCCAGTGTTGTAATTGCTTTTATTAGTAATTTAAGAAAAATACCCTCTTGTGTTCCTTTTGACAATGCAATATATCCAGCTTCACAAGTAAAAAGTGAAATCATTCGCTGTTTCTTCGATTTCCAGCTGATTATTGGGTTACCATCTGCTAGCTTAAAGCAATAGCCTGTTATACTCTTACGGTCTGGTGAGTTGGCCTAATCAGCATCACAAAATCCTTCCAATTTTAATGGTTTATCTGATTGTCGAAATACTAGGCACTGACTCTTAGTCCACTTCAGATAACGTAATACTTGCTTAGCAGTTGTTAAATGTACAGTCCCCGGTTTATTTAAGTTTATAGCAGATATCTTGTCTGGTTGATGTCATCATGTAAATAAGACTTCCGACCAATGTTCTGTATTCTTTCTCACACGCCACTATACAATCAGCATTATTCATAATTATGTTTAAATCCATTTCACATGGAGTAGTTCTTGTTTTACAATTTTGCATGCTGAATTTTGACAAGAGCCTTTCGATGTATCTCGATTGATTCATTGAAATAGTGTTGCCTTTAAAGTCTAACTGTATACCAAGAAACCATAACAGTCGGCCCAAATCGGTCATTTTAAACCTTATTTCTAGAGATTTTTGATTTTTAATAGAGCGACCTCACACTTTGATGCAATTAACATATTGTCGACCCAAATAACCAGAATTACTAATATTTCATTATTAAATGTCCTCGTGTACAGACATGGGTCAACTTGGGGAGATTGAAATTATTGTCCAATTAAATAAGAATGGATTAAATTATTCCATGTTCTTCCGCTCTGTTTGAGTCCATATAGTGACTTTTTAAGTTTCCATACATAATTATCGCCTTTCTTCAAAACCTTCTGGCGGTTCTATGTATATTTTATAATTGATGGCAGCATTCAAATAAGCTGCTTTCACATCCATATGGTGTATATCCATACCATAATGTGCGGCCATTTCCATCAAAATTCTAATTAAGACTTAATGTTTCTACATAAGTCGTCCCCCTTATAATCTTCCCCATATATCTACGAAAATCAGTTAGCTACAAAACGAGCCATGTACACTGGCGATCCATTCTCAGTTCGTTTTCCAGTATAAATCCAACGGCTGCTGATAATATTTTTATCATCCGGGGCCTTTTAATTCAAAAGTGTCCTTTGATACTAAAGATTTAATTTTCTTTTTTTCTTTTTTTTTTTTTTTGCATGGCCGCTATCCACCGTTTGGTATTGACAGAATGTATGGCTTCTTGATAGTTCTTTGGGATACATTGTACCGAATAGCAACAGTTGATGTTACAAATATTACATTGATTCATTTCAAAATAGTCTGGCTTTCTTCTTTTTCTTGTCGGATAACGCGGAATTTGCACCCCCTTCCCCTCATCAGTTGCATTTTCTTTTAACTCACGATCTGATTTTTTTTCCTCGTCTAACGGAATTTGCTTCCCTCATCGGTTGTATTTAACTCATAAACCCACAGATTTTGGGGTAACTTAGCAAACATCTAGCCATTTCAAAAAGTGTCCTCCAACTGCGTTCAGCAACTCCGCTTTGGTGTGAAGAGTAAGAACAAGTTTTCTCATGTTTAATGCCTTCATTTATTAGGAGGTTTTCGTAAGCATCAGAAGTAAATTCTCCACCATTATCTGTCCGAATTATTTTGTTCTTGTAATCTTTTAACATCCGAATTATTACAGTGGCCCAATTTTTTATGCCAAGTTCTTAAGTCGTGCGTGGCTGTCTTCGCAGACTTAACACTTTTCAAATAATACAAACGTCCATTTTGCTGTATATTAAATTCAGTTCCGTCTGGATATATTAACTTTGAATTGTCTCGGTGAAAATTGATTTTAACCCCAGTTTTAATTGCAGACTGAACTGAAAAAATATTTTGCTTAAATTTAGGAATATATAAAGCCCTTTTTAATAAACATTTACAAATATTTCCTTTAGTATTTCGTAGATAAATACAGGCATCGCCTCTTTTTAAAACTAAATTATTAGCTCTGGTGAGGTCAGCTAACTCGATAAAATGTGAGTCGGGCTCAAAATTGGATTCAAAATTAATAAATTTTGTTTCATCTGTAATTACGTGATTTGTCGCATCCGTATCGACCAGGTAAGAATTATAACTACTGGCCACAGTACCCAATCCAGACGAAAAGGCATATGTACGTCCATTCGAAGAAGTTTTTACATTTTTACAAAAGTCATTCCGTGTATAAAATTGACATTTCGCACGGACATGACCGACATTACCACAACGAAAACAAACGATATTTCCTTTAGTATTGCTATTTCCAATATAATCCTTGTAATAATTGTTTTTAAAGCCCTTGTTCTTAATATCATAATTCCTAGTCTGATCGGTTTGAGGAACTGGTTTTCTGAATTTTTTAAATGACGTTCTCAGTTGCATTACGTTATTGCCTTGATTTTGAGGGGTACACATTTTTTCAGTTCCTTCATAGCTACGTAACGCCATTTTAAACTCAGTGAATGTTAGTTGTCTATCTTTTTGAGTTCTAACTGTCGTGAATGGTTTGAATGACGGTGGCAAACCCTTTAAGACTATGGCTATTAACAGCCCATCCGAGATAGTCTCTCCTGCTATTTTAAGGCATTTGTGACATTCTCTGCTCGAATAATATAATTGGTTACTGATTCAATTGTGCCTCTTTAACGCGGTTAGTTCAGTATATAAAGCAATAATTTTAGGCTTACCTTTTGACAAATAGTGTTCACGCAAAATTTAAGGACCTCGACTGCCATTGTCCTTGGCCTCTCTCATTATTAAAGACAAAATACTGTCATTCAGGAATTGTATTAATTCAGCGAACACGGTCGCATTTGTTTCCATAAAATCATCATCCCCGCTCCTGGTCGACTTTGCAAAGGATGATGTCATGGAGTTTTTGTATTCTGAGGTAGCCTAAAGACTTCGTCTCCCATAATTCATATCGCGATTCATTCCCGTGATCTGGGCTCATAACCAATGTTATAAATTCATGACGGTCATCTTCGAGTATAGAATCCAGAGGTTAGCAGTGAATATTTCGGAGACAGTAGGAAAGCGTAGTTCAGGTTAGCAGTGGATATCGCAGCAAAGTAGCAGAGCGTAGTACTTCCTTCTGTCATCTTCGCCTGACAAGTTGGCACTTGTCATTCGGGTAGGGAAACAAAAATGGCCGCCTTTATACACGACGAATACAATGTTCTGCGTCTTCTAATTGGTTAACCTTCTATTGGTGGACTATAAAGGGAGTTAAGTAATTTTGACTCGCTCACTGGTCATATATATACACCCCCAGGTGTCTTGTTTGATTTTTGGGTGGGTTGGACAAAGCTGTGTCGATCAACGAACTTTTAAGTGTTGCAAGTCTTTTTTAAAAGTTTTTTGATTTTTGTTTCAAAGCCTTTGTTTTTTATTTAGTTGTATCTGTGCATTGTTTTTCTTTTTGTTATTTGCTTTCTTTGCCTCCCTCACTGTTTTTGTTTGCCTTATTTATTGTTTGCTCTTTTGTTTGAATTTATCTTTGGTTGTCCACTGTTTTCCTTTCTGTTTTGATTTTGGTGTTATTTCAAATTATTTAAAACATAAAAAGACATTCGTTCTGTCGTGGTGGTCGTCACAGGCCACCATGAATGAGAACGATAATAATACACCACCGCCGCCGGTGTCTTTGGTAAATTCGGCCTGGTCGGAGAATAGGCCAAGAAAAAAAAAGACGCTGAATATTACGCGGCTCAAAGAAAGACATTCGAAGGGTCGTTTAAGGAAAATGAATTCCTTACGATCTCTGAGGCGCTGGAAGCAGTGGAAAGTAGAATTATCTCCCTGCTGACATCCGACGTCAAAAGTCGGAAATTAACCGGAGTCAGCAGGGAGACAATAGAAGAGGTCCTTAAGACCTTGAAAATCTACCCGAAGATACTTGCAAGGAGATCTAACACATTATGGGATCTTCTCCTACCGACCGAGCAGGATGCAAAGCAGTTGGCAGGCAGCGTACTGACAACGAAAAACCTGAAGCTGCAAACTGAATACGTGGGTACCCGTAGGACTAAAATAACAGTCCACGGCGTGCCTGTGGACATTTCAGAAGAGAGGATGGGTGACTTCTTCGCCCAATATGGAAAAGTGGAGGAGGTAAAGGCGATAGTGGGCAAGTCCGGCATTACCACGGGTGACGTGGGACTTCAGGTGACTCTAAATCAGGAGGACTTTAGGAGAGTTCCCAATACTCTGGTTTGCAGGAAAAGAAAGATGTGGGTCGTGGTGGAGGGCAGACGACCGAATTGTTGTGTTTGTGGTGTCCTAGGAAACATGGCAAAAGATTGCCCGACGAAACGGCCTCAGCCTGTAATCCGGCCCACGCCAGCAAGCGAGAAAAAGAGCAGACAAAAGCGCTGATGGCGCATGGAAGGAGGTGGGAAGTGGTGGGAAGGTGAAGAATGTACCAGCCCCCCCGCCCAAAAAAAACAAGGAGAAGCCTCAACAACCACCAAAGCAGCAGGCGGAAAAGAAAGAGAGGAAATAAGAGATGAAAAAGGGGGAAAAACTGGAAGTGGCGAAAAAGCAGTCGCCCAAAAAAACCCAGCAGAAACAACAACCCCAGCAGCAGGAGCAGCAGTAGCAGCCACATACTGTGGAAGGAATGGAGGCTGACAAAATGCCTCCACCTAGAGCTGCCTCTCTAAAGAGAAGCAGAGAGGAGGAAGAGGATGAAGAGACAGAAAGAAAAATAAACAGTCTGGGCGTAGTAGGACGGAGGGAGGGGGTCATGGAAAAAAACCAGGGCTACCTCCGCCCCTGCTGACCCGAAGGAAACGGTGGAGATTCCCAAAGTCAAGAGTCTCCCTTCTTCCCCTTCGCGTGCTCCTTCCCCCTCTCCCTCAAACACTTCCCGTGGTTCATCCCCGCAGCGGTCAACTGACCCCTCTCCCCACGACACCAAAACCACCAGGAAGAAAAAGAAGAGTCTCTTTGCGGGGCCCGAAGAAATTTGTAGGGTGGAGGGTGAAGAATACAAGAAGAGCCAGTCCGGTAGAAAGAGGGTCCAACTAGGACTCTTGTATAAAAAAAGCAGGTGTAGGGGTGAAATCAGTGGAAGATCCCCGCAACTTTCCAGGTGCCCCAGGTGTCATTACCTGTATAAGGGAAACCGGGGGCCATTTAAAAGTTTGGGACCACGTAACTGAGGCAAAAGAAGCCTTCTCCATACTTGAAGAAAATGCGCCAGTATTGTGCTGGGAGGGTCTCTGTTATTCTCCACCCCTCACTATATAGGTGCTTAAAATTAACATATCCCACGGACGTCGGCGGGATTGTCCTAGATGGACATATGACGTCAGAGCTAGGTGTAGGGAGCCTAGAACATCTCGTCGGGGTCGTAACTGACTCAGATTTCCTCCCCGTATGTGAGTAGGTGAATTCTTTGTTTTCTGATTTCAGGACCTAGAAGATGTTAATCAAGATAGCGACGCTGAATGTAAGGGGCTTGAGGGATCGGCGTAAGGCTGCCCGCCTGATTCGAGACCGCTTGTCCTTTGATGTGGATGTTGCCGCGATCGAAGAGACCCACTTTGTTTGCAGTTCCGATGCGTGTGTGCTGGAGGATGACTTTGTAGTCTATTCAGCATATGGGGACCGATCTGCCAGAGGAGTTTCTTTGCTTGTCAGACGGACTCTTGATGCGAAGGTGGACCTTGTGCATACCGATGCCGAGGGACGGTTGATCGTGGCCGATATTGCCGTGAAAAGTGGTTCGTTCCGAGTCGTTGCGGTTTATGCGCCCAATGACCAGGAGGAGCAGGTCTCGTTTTTCCGGCAGTTGGGGCCGTTCCTAGTTGATTCGACGCGTCTAGTTCTAATGGAGGACTGAAATGCCATCCTGGACCCCAAGTTAGACAGGGGTCGGGGTGCTAGTGGGAGAAGGGGCGATCGTAGCCTGGTTGATCTGATCGACGATTATGGTCTCGTCGATAGATACCGGGTTGATCATCCCGGGGGGAGAATGTGGACGTGGGCTCTTAATTGGCCTTCTGACAAGGTAGTTAGCTACCTTGACAGAATGTTAGTTAGAAGAGCCGATATAGATCTACTAGATTGCCCTACGTTCATCTAGCTAGGCTACTCGGACCACAAACGAGTTTGTGTCCGGGTGGCGTTAGGAAATAGGCCTAGAATGGCTGGGTACTGGAAGTTCAAATTGTCTTTACTGGACAGGCGGGACTTCCAGGAGCAGCTAACTAGATTAGTGCAGCGGGAGCTAGTGGCGGCGGTTATCGGGAATAAGTGGTGGGAGTGACTTAAGTGTAGTATTAGGTCTTTCACCACTGATTTCAGCAGACGGCTCGCTCTAGATAGAGCTTATAAGGTGAAGACGCTTAAGGCTAGTTATTCCCGGGCGGTGGCTGGGGGAGGGGTATCCCCTAGAGACAGCCTTAGCTAGGGAGGCCCTGGATCGTTCGAATAGCGAGCGTTACATGGGCCAGGTAATTAGACATAAGTTAAGCAAGATGTCTTCCGAAGCTGTGAATTTGGGCGCAGATCTGCGCAGGGAAGAGGTCCGTCAAGGTGGCGATCGTTACATTCGTGAAGTCAAGTCCTCGGAGGGGCGAACTCTTCGGGCCACCGACGACATGTGCGAGTCGTTTCGGCGCTATTTCGAGAAACGGTTTACCAAGGAGCCTGGTCTCCGTGAGGAGGAGTTTCGCAGCTATTTGGCTGACTTTCCTCGGCTTTCGCTGACTGAAGCGGATAGCAAGGAGAGATCAAGGAGGGCGAAGTCTACGCGGTATTGAAGAAGGTCGGCAGAGGCAAGTCGCCCGGTCTAAATGGTTTGCCCTAGGAATTGTACTAGAGGCTGTCGCACATCTTTGTTTCGATTTTGACTGCAGTGTTCAACAACTGGGTCCATCCCCAACCGGATCACCAGAGGCGTGATCACTCTGTTGAAAAAGAGCAAAGGTGGTGGGGGAACCTAGATGATTACAGGCCCATAACTCTGCTAAACATAGAGTTAAAGATTATGGCCAAGATCCTGCAGGAGCGTTTGCAGTCAGTTGCCGAGTCTTTGTTGGGACCTGAGCAGACTTGTTCTGTGAGAGGCCGAAAAATTCAGAGCAACCTGCATCTGATCTGCCCGATCATAGAGGGTGTAAAAGCCGCGCTGATCAATTTGGATCAGTCCAAGGCATTTGATAGGGTTGACCATCGCTATCTTGCTACTGTCCTGCAGGCCGCTGGATTCAAACTCAACTTCTGCCGCTGGATTAGCCTCCTGTATCGCTCCCCCAGTGCTGTGGTACAGGTGAACGGATGGTTGTCGGACGCTTTTGTACTGTCTAGGTCGGTTCGTCAGGGTTGTCCGCTGTCGCCTCTCCTTTATGCTTTGGCGTTGGAGCCTCTCCTTCGCCGGCTGAAGGACGAGACCGGCAGTCCGGCCCTACGTGGAATTGCCGTTTCTGAAGGGTCTCGAGCCAGGGTTTCTGCGTACGCCGATGACGTATCTGCTTTTGTGTCGTACCGCAGAAGGAGACAGGAGCCAAGATAAACCGCGACAAGGGGGTCGCTCTTCCGAGCCGCTTCGGTTGGACGGACGGTTCTGTCCGCATTCTTGGAGTGTGGTTTGGGCCCGACCTCCAGCTGGAGAAGAATTGGTCTGAAGTACGAGCAAAGGTCGATTCTGCCGGACAGGCTTGGAATCGACGGAGGTTGTCCGTGAAGGGCAGGGCGGAGGTGTGTGCTACATACATTTTCCCCCTGATTCTTTATCGATTGTCCGTACTTCCTCTCTGTAAGGCCCACATGAAGGCGCTCGAGCGATCGCTATCATCCATTTTATGGAGGGGACGCGTGAATAGGGTCGACAGACGAGTCTGCACTAAACGTCCGTGTCATGGGGGGCTGGAAATGCGGCACCTGATGAGTCACATCCGTGCCTCGAGGTTGGCTTTCCTACGCCTCGCATTGACCGGAGGAAATCCGATCCTGGAGGGGATTGTTAGGGACGCGTTCCCTGGTCATACCATCAGTCTCCCCATCTCGAGGGTTGAGCGCCGTCGTAAACCCCGGGATCAATCGGTTTTCCTTCGCGAGTGTCGGTCGGCCTTGAGGGCCGTTCCCCGTGCCAGTGACCTTTCTCGGCCTAGGAAGGTCTTCTATTGTGGATTAGTGGAGGGGCCCGCAAAGATCCCCTCCGAGATACGCTCGGCTTGTCGGAGGAGGAGTATCGCTCCTACTGATGTTGGGCGCCAGCGGCGGTTTACCTCAGTAACCCTGAGTTTTCGCTTACCTGGCGATTGGCTCGGAATCGGCTGCCTCTCAACGACGAAGCTTTCATATGGGGCTTGGCGGATTTGCCAGACTGTGAACGGTGTGGTCTTGGTTTAGAAGAAACGGCTTCGCACGCCTTCTACCATTGCCCCCGTGTCCGCCCCTTATGGGACCATGTCGGCGAACTGACGGCTCGTCTCGCTCCCGAACAGCTTGTGTCCATTGATCGCGCATACGCGTGTGACAATATGTCACCCCCGTATTCCGAGGTGAAACGGATGGTGTTTCTGACGCTGCTGGCCACGGCTCGAATGGTGATTTGGACGATGCGAATGGAGGAAGTCTTGCGAGGCAACCGTCTTTCTCATCAGCATCTAATCCAATTCTTTGAGCATCAGCTCAAGATGAAGATTAGATCTGATAGAAAACGATTGCATTCGACAGTCATTAGCGAAAGGTGAGTAAAAGAGGCGAGCTTGGTTCGTGTGAACGGGGCTAGCCTTGATTTTCTCTTCTAGGTCAACCTATTACACATCGGGGTGGCTTCGTGTTGAACCCCCCCCCCCTTGATTACGTTAGACAAGCTTCAGTGTATCTAGTTGATGTGAGTAAGTATTGTTCCTGGCCTGTATCCCGGCCGATCTTTGGTTATGATCCAAGTCGAGATTCCCAACCTCCCCAGTTTGTTTTGGCCTCCTTTTATCTCGACTAAGTCAGCTTTATATTTTCCCATTCCCGTATAATATTTTATCCCTTTTCCCACACCCTTAGCGAGAGTTGCCTCTTGATTCTGTCCCCTGGGCAGAAAACAGAGGTCTCTCTATTTTGAGGGTTGGACAGACCCTACTATCATCAATTATGTTTAGTTTGCATTTTGTGTTAATTTTTAGTTGTTATTGGGTTCATCTCCCCTCCCCTCTCATTTTATCATTATTAGAATTTTAAATTACATATATATCATCATTATATTTTTATGGTGTGGGGCACGTTTTGGTAGGTTCCCCTGGAGAGGATGTAGTATTATGGTGGTTGGGGGATTGATTGGTAATGGATGAGTTCTTGTGGTGAATGGGTAAATTGTAAGGTATGAATGGGTCGTGAATCTGATTAGCTAGGTATAAGATAGTTTGGATCAGCCTCTACCCCCCCTTCTTCGGCCACGTGCCACAATTTTGTACGAAATTATAAAATAAATAACCTAGTCATATATATATAAATATATATATATACACAAAAAACTGTAACATTATTTACATTATTCGTAGCGTTATCCTCATCTTCATTGCCATATTCACAACGCTTCGGCCGTTGTACGCTCCGGCCTTCTTCAGGTGATTGGAATTTCGAACGGAATCCTTTATTTCATCCACCGGGGTTGATTTTTTCCTAGTTCCACGTGTCATGCCTCTTCCGGATTGTTCAGTTATTTCCCTTTAACGGAGCTCTCCATGGTTTGATTCACCACTGCTGTGGCCTGATATTGAATTCACAACTCTTTGGGTCTAGTCAAAACAGCTATAAGCTCATAGATTCCAAGCAAGTGGCATGAGTTATGCAACTACAGCCGAAAAAAAAACTTTACAAACTTAAATCCATTCTTGGAGAATGGCATCAATATCCCAGATCTATCGTAAGAAAGAATCAGACCAAAACATACCTTTATTATTTAATTATTTCTTAATTATTAAAAATATGAAACCTCTTCCTGAATGCGCAACATGTCAGGATGCAGATACTGTAAAAAAAAACAGGAATACCTCAACAGAAAGAACCACATAAGCAAGAAATAGTATGTTTCGCACTACTAGATCCACTGCTGGTGATCTGCCATTATTCACGTTTTTCAACCTTGCGGTTTTGTGGATTCGTTGCCTTACCTGGGGTTAAATGATTAAAAAAATACTTGCTACGAAAACCATTCCTACACTTGTGAGTTCGATCCTCGGCGTCCCTAGTTTGTGGACTTATGAGAATATAATATACTCAATTAAGTGCCATTTGGAATACATGATTGGACCATCATCTCGGAAGAACATTTCCCAGGAGAGGTTACCATTTCTTCCTTCGGTGGATTGGTTGAGAACCAAAGCTATAAGACCCAGTCTGTTTTGCTATTCAACCCCTAGTTAGGACAGAAGAAATAAATTAATACCTTCCCAAGGGTACTTGTGCGTAAGTGAATCTAAAGAACTCAACTAGAATTTGAACTCGGCTCACCGTAAATATACTAAATATATTTTCCGTATTTAGCTTGTAAATATTTGTTCGTATACTTCATAAAACTTTAGAGGCAAATCGTATATCGATCAAACGATCGATTACAGTGCGTCTTTTGTGTGTGTGAGAGGATTAGCTTTCAACTCAAATAACAGCTTCACGTTTCCACGAGCAACTGACGGTGTGCTGTGGTGGGGTGGGTGTACAAGTAAGGGTGGCATGCAAGGCTAAATAAATCATTGCCTGATGTCTGGAGTGTCTTGAAAGTTTCTTCTGTCCATATATTTTGTTTTACATATATATTCTCAAAGAATGTAACCACACAATTATGTGAGTGTACGTGTCAGACGTCATCTGTATTTCTTAATAGTTATGCATACACTGGAGGCCCCACAAAACTTTGAAGAATTAATGGAAAAATAGTTTTTCCTAGTACTTCATAGCCCTTCACACTATCCCCAATTTTACCCACTAAATAGTATATTTTAACATAGAAAATCTGACTAATCATGACGAATTCATCAAAGACCGAGAAGTGCCAAATTTACTGTAACTATGTAGAATATAATAATTAGAAGAGAAGTCAGAGTGTATAATACCGCTGAAACCTAATCTTGTCTCAGACTGAGATCCCCATGAATCATGAAGAATTCATCACAGACCGAGAAGAAGTACCAAATTAATGGTAACTATTTAGAATGTAATAATTAGAAGAGAAGTCAGAGTGTATAATGACTGAGATCCCAACGAATCATGAAGAATTCATGATAGACCGAGATGAAGTACCAAATTAATGGTAACTATTTAGAATGTAATAATTAGAAGAGAAGTCAGTGTGTATAATGCCGCTGAAACCTAATCTTGTCCCAGACTGAGATCCCCATGAATCATGAATTCATCATAGAAGAATTCATTTAGATAGAACGAGATGAAACCTAATCTTGTCCCACCAAATTAATGGATAACCAAATTATTTAGAATGTAATAATTAGAAGAGAAGTCAGTGTGTATAATGCCGCTGAAACCTAATCTTGTCCCAGACTGAGATCCCCATGAATCATGAAGAATTCATCATAGAACGAGATGAAGTACCAAATTAATGGTAACTATTTAGAATGTAATAATTAGAAGAGAAGTCAGAGTGTATAATACCGCTGAAACCTAATCTTGTCCCAGACTGAGATCCCAACGAATCATGAAGAATTCATCATAGACCGAGATGAAGTACCAAATTAATGGTAACTATTTAGAATGTAATAATTAGAAGAGAAGTCAGAGTGTATAATACCGCTGAAACCTAATCTTGTCCCAGACTGAGATCCCAACGAATCATGAAGAATTCATCATAGACCGAGATGAAGTACCAAATTAATGGTAACTATTTAGAATGTAATAATTAGAAGAGAAGTTAGAGTGTATAATGCCGCTGAAACCTAATCTTGTCCCAGACTGAGATCCCCATGAATCATGAAGAATTCATCATAGACCGAATGATGAAGTTACCAAATTAATGAGATAAATCTATTTAGAATGTAAAATTAATTAAATTTAGAGAATAATTAGAAGAGAAGTCAGAGTGTATAATACCGCTGAAACCTAATCTTGTCCCAGACTGAGATCCCCACGGATCATGACGAATTCATCACAGACCGAAAAGAAGTACCAAATTAATGTGAAGTTCTATCGCACTTCTCGTTTGCTGAAATTGCTTCTGGTTCTTGCTTCCCTTATCATGACACATGGCCTAGTTGATAAAGAATAGGTTGAGTTGTGAGTTCAATTCCAGTCCACAGCAGTGGTGAACAAAAAAAGACTTGGAGATTTGAGTTAAATGGAAATAACTGAAATATCCGGAAGCCGCATGGCACATCAAAATAGAACAATCTACCCTGGTGGAAGAAATAAATATTCGGTTCGAAATTCCAATCACCTGAAGAAGGCCGGAGCATACAACAGCAGGAACGTTCTGAATATGGCAATGAAGATGAGGATGACAGTACGAATAATGTAAATAATATAAGTAATCATAATACCTCATCTCAGAGATCAGATCATCTGAAGAAGGCCGGAGCGTACAAAGGCCGAAGCGTTGTGAATATGGCAATGGAGATGAGGATAACAGTCTGAATAATGTAAATAATGCTAGTAATCATAATAGCTCATCTCAGAGATCCATTCACATGAAGAAGGCCGGATGTGCAGCAGTTGAAACGTTGTGAATATGGCAAAAAAGAGTAATGAATTATGTAATATTGACCCTTTTATATGGTAACGAATACTAGAAAATCCCTTCGTAGATGAAGAGGACACATGAGGCAACGAAAGTGTAATTCTGCCGAAGAATGTCGAGAATACCATGGAACAACGAAGAATTTATGCGGGAAAAAAGAAACAGAAAGAACGCTTATACTTAAAAAGATACAGTTGAAATTCCTAGCGTTTATAAGGTGGACAGGAGTCTTGGAGAATTTGACACTCGCTAGATATAAGGTAAAAGTGACTGAGGCAAACAATCAATCACCTACCTAACGAACTTGTGTAAATGGTTGGCATAGCAGGGACCAGGAATCATAATAAATATATTAAGACATTTTTATGTTTATACATTCTTTTTGATAAATTAATATTTAAGTAAATGCTCTGTTTATAAGAAACAGTAATAACAACATTTAACTGCCTGGATGGCAACTGGTCTAGGAGAAGAACAACTCTGAATTCAAAACCTGCGGAGGGTTGTTTGGGGACCTTGTGGCACTCGGTGCCCCAGGTCTCTGTATTCGTCTATTCAAAAAGTTTGGATGGTCCTACACGAAGCCTTCACCACTATAATCAAATCTCATGTGTCGGTGCTGGGCTGTTGGTTTCCTGGAAACTGATCTGCTTGACCCTCATATGTCGAATCTCGATGAGAGAGTCGACTAATATATATATATATATATATATATATATATATATATATATATATATATATATATATAATGAAATGGACAAAGTCTGACAATTATTTTTTAAGACATTTTTTATGTTTATACGTTCTTTTCTTTATAGATACAAGCATTTAAGTAAATGCTCTGTTTATAATAAATAGTATTAACAACATTTACCGGCCTGAATGTCCAAGAAATTTACATAGAAAATATGCGTCCTCCGACAGGAGTCGAACCTGTATCCTATATGGAACCGTCATATAGCCCGCCACAGAGGAACGTTCAGTTAGCCATGTCGATTTTACTGTTTTTAAACTGCAATTTTTCCATGATTTTCTCCCGTACATTCATGTCTGATCGATGCTTATCCAAATATAAACAAATGTCACACATTATGAAATGGATAAAGTCCGACAATTATTTTAAGATAGTTTTATGTTTATGCATTCTTTGTTTCTCGGACATTCAGGCGGGTAAATGTTGTTAATACTGTTTATTATAAACAGAGCATTTACTTAAATATTTGTATCTCTATCAATAAAAGGAAGGATGTATGTGTGTATGCGTGTGTGTGTGTGTGTGTGTGTGTGTGTGTGTGTGTGTGTGTGTGTGTGTAAAACGAATGCACGGCCGCAATTTTTGACGGATTTGCACCAAAATTTACATGCATATGCTCCAAGTTAGTGGGAAGGCCAAGACCGACTTTGTATTTCCCAACTCCCATCGATAGTGGAAATAATCGATTTTTTCATGCTTCTACGGCAGTTTCATGTTTTTGTGGCCATTTTCTACTGGCCAGAGTGAGAGCCTATAGCTGGCTTCCAGGAATAGGCAGGAAGATTCTATTGGCCAGCGTGATAGCCAACAGCTCACTGACACGAATGTTAACTAGCATGCAAAAAATATCGATAGCTGCATTCGTCACAAGTGGGAAAAAGTTAAATCTGCATGGCACTTTGCTCCAATTGGCTCATTCGCTTCCTTAAACTCAATGTTGATTCGGATTCCGCAGAACTGGGTTCGGTGTGAAAAAGTATTTGTTGTTAACATTCTTTTTTCATTCGTTTTTTCCAGTTACTAGTCCTTTTTTAAAGCTGATCGTTTTGTGTTCATTTTGTTTAGTTCTTTTTTCGTAACAGATTTAATGTTTAGTATAGAGCTTAGAAAAAATTCGCAGTGTGAGTAAGGCATGTAACAACATCAGCACGGGAAAGGGCACTCCTTTAAAGGCAAGGAAGTGCAAAAATATTTTAAGTGAAGTGATGGCGATTGCTGTATGAGTCGTACGATTTTTGAATCAAGCACGGGCAACGTCGGGCCATGCTGCTAGTCTATAATAATGTCTTAAAATAATAGTCGGATTTTGTCCATTTCATAATAATAAATATACAAAACTAAGAGCTACAAAGGACATGAAGTTGTGGCGTGTCTTGGTCGACCAGTTTCAGAAGATAATACGAATTGCAGAAGTTTGGTGAAATTTGTACTGCAAAGATTTGCAGTTGTCACATTCGATGTTTCTGCGCTACAATTGGTTGCCATACAGCGTGTTAACAATGGCTTCTTTCGATCCAAAAATCCATAATGAAATTCCGATTGGAAATTCTTTTGCGTGCACTATTTTTACCAAACTTGGCACCATCGGATTATGGTTCTTTTTGATCAATGCAACATTCTTAATCTCTTCAAAAATATACAAATAACTTCGCAGTTTAATTGTCTAAATTGCAGCTTTTATAATAATACAGGTTGCAGGCCTGTTAAACGTTGCTGTAACGTTATAGAAATACAAGGAAAATATTCAGTGATTAAAATATATATTTAACTTTATATTGACTTGACAGTTGATTATAGGTTTACAGATTCATCACGCTAGGTGTAGCTGTGGCTTCTGTAATAATTAGGGCTTTATTCGTTTTGAAGTCAATCAACAATGTATTTTCCCTGATTATCTATGACTTCCTTCCATCTATTAACAAGCTTACTAATTCCATTACTGCAAAATTCTTTTGGCTTTGATTCGAAGAAGTCACAAATGTCAGTTTTAACCTCTTCCTGTGTTACAAAAGCTGTTTCTTCCAAATGATTCTGTAAGCTACGAAACAAATGGTAGTCTGAAGGAGCAAGATCAGGAGAATAAGGTGGATGAGGAATTTTCTCCCAACCAAGTTCTTCGATCTTTTGTGACGTGATTCTTGCTGTGTGGGGTCGCGCATTGTCATGATGAAACATTATCCCTTTTCGATTCACTAGAGCAGGTCTTTTTTCCTCAAAGCTTGGTTCAAACGCTCTAATTGCTGACTGTATATTTGAGCATTAATTGTTGCATTAGGTGGTAAGAATTCAAAGTGGATTATTCCTTGGCGATCCCACCAGATTGAAAGAAGAACCTTTTGCCCATGAAGTTCCCTTCTCGGCTGTGGCTGGGGTCCTTCCCCTTTACCAAGCCACTGTCTACGACGCTTAACATTTCGATAAAAGATTCATTTTTCGTCGCCAGTCATAAGTCTATCCAAAAAAAATCCAAATTGGCGAGAATGGAGAAAAGAGCAGATGTCAACTCGGGATTTGAGGTTGTTTTCCGACAATTCATAAGGCACCCATTTTCCAAGTTTAGGAACTTTTCCAAGTTGTTGAAGATGACAATGAACAGTTGTATGGTTTGAACTGAGAACCACTGCCAATTCCTTAACTGATAAAGCAGGATTTTCTTCAAGGGCTGCTTCAAGAAGCTTTTCATCAAACTCAAATGAACGTCCAGTTCGATCTTCATCTTCAAGGGTGAAATCTCCACCTCTGAATTTTGCAAACCATCTTCTGCAAGTTCTTTCATTCACACATTCATCTCCATAAACTGAGTGAATGTTTCTAGCCGCTTCGGCTGCTGAGTTTCCTTTCTTGAACTCATAAATTATTATGTGCCTCAAATGATTCTTGGGTACTTCCATGTTAGCAGAGTTTTAATCAAACAAAATTTTCGCTTGAGGATGAAACAGGGCTTGATTCTTTAGTTCAATTGAATTTTAATAATTATATTGAGGTTTCTGGCTCTTATTTTTGAAATATGAGAACTCTTATGTAGCGAAGGAATCATATTTGTGTGTATGTGTGTGTGTGCGTGTGTTTGCGTGTGTAGATATTTTCAAATAGAGCGTATCTGAAGAGGGACAAAATGAATGAAAAGAGGAAAAACTGTCCCTAGCCGATGCGTTTCGTCCTCTAAGTGACTTCAACACTTTTTACTAAAAAAAAAAAAATTCTTGAATATTACCCGCTTACTTTTACCAGCATTTGAATTCGGTGGAGTTATGGATAGCGGTTCGGAATGAGGAATCGGAGAGTCGAATTCCAGTCGAATCCATTACATTCACTTATGTTCTAATACCCTTGGGAAAGGTATGAAACCTCTTCTCTATCAGGACAGACCGGGTTCTGTAGCTTTGGATGGCAACTGGTCTACCGCACAAAGAAATGTATCACGCATGGCATATAACTGACTGTCTTCCACATGTTTTGACTGACCTTTCAACCACCTCATGAATGTGAATGAACGTCCTCAAATTTAAAAGCATGAATAAAACAGGGAAATCCTCGCTCTTGTATATAAACATTTGCAGCAAAATCAATCCGACATTGTTTTGATAAAGTCCCTCAGTGGAAAAAACACGTCGTCATTTTCCGCTTTCTATTCATATATATAAATGTGTGTGTGTGTGTGTATTTCATTTATTATGACAGAAAAGACATGTTTAAATATATATATATTAAATATATATATATATATATATATATATATATTGTCATCTACAGACTGACTGATTCGCTGTATCACAGCTCATCAGTATGGCTAGCTCATCAGTGGCGTCTCGCGGTCTTTGACTGCGCGCGCCTTCTGTCGAACTCTCTGCGTTAGCAGAGAAGAACCCGGACGAGGCTTTGCCGAAGGGCAAGGTTTCGTCCGGGGAGGTAGACAGGGCCTGAACTAGGCGGGTTCAAAGGCTATATTTTTGGCCGAGCCTACGGGCTCAGGGATACCATAAAACCGGCCTTGTGCCATATTCGGTTCTCGTGGGTGGAACGATAAATACTCAGTATGGCTAGACGTCCGGTTGCCTCTAGCTAGAATTGAAACCCCGGCTGAATTTGCATCAGTCGGAGAATCTAACTCTATAAATATATATATATATATATATATATATATATATATATATATATATATATATATATATATATATATATCTGTGTGCGTGTGTGTGTGTGAGTAAATGCGCACGCGTGTGTGTGTGTGTATGTGTGTATTTCATTTATTAGGACAGAAAGGATAACTTTTTATTCATATATATATATGTGTGTGTGTATATATATATATATATATATATATATATATATATATATATATATATATATATATATATATATATATATATGGGGGTGTCTACGTGTGTATTTCATTTATTATGACAGAAAATAATTATATATATATATATATATATATATAGATATATGTGCGTGCGTGTGTGTGTACATATAAATATATGCATACATTTATGTATGTGTGTGTTTGTGTCATTTATTATAACAGAAAATTTTTATTCAGTCTTTCTAATATACTTACAGTTTACCTTTTATGAGGTGTAAGAGTGTTTTGAAACAGTCCGAGGTCATTCTACACACGCATAGTCCCTAGAAAAAGAAAATTCTAAGGACGGCAGAGAAAAAAGACAATAAAATAAAACTTTAAAACAAAATATCCTGTGTCTGTTATATTCAACGTACCATGTATAAACGAATGGTTGCTACCAGACATAAAATAGATACCGACAGAAAAATAGATTAATTTATTGAAACTTTGAAAGAACGCGGCGTCTCTCTTTGAATTCGGAAGGCCACAAATTATAATAATGTTCAACAAGTCGAATTCCCATGAAATACGTTTAACCAATAAAAATCAAACATATAAATAAAAATACCAAAACTTCTTTCTACTTTTTCTCATTGTCAGATGAATCTTTAATGTAAGTGAAACATGTTAGATTGATAAACGTTTCTTATTTGTTCTTTATATTCTATCTATCTTTCTATATACTTATATTTATATATATATATATATATATATATATATAATAAGATATTTTAAGGTATATTTATATATAAAAGTATCAGAGATAGAGCGTATGTAAATAAAAGTGAACATTTATGTTATCAGAAATAGTTTTATGCTAGACACAATTGTCAGGCTTGACGATTTATAGGATAAAAACAGTGTCTCAACATCCAGACTATATATATATATATATATATATAATATATATATATTTAAATTAATTGATTTAAAATGTTTTTTTTTTTCGCAGAGTTCTAACCATGTTTCAAAAATGACAAAAGCCCCGAATTTAATTTTGTAATTAAATTAAAGACATTAGTTCCATTTCATCCGCAATTGAATTTCAGGTAACTTTTTAAAATTGTTTCGTACTAGACACAATTGTCAGGCTTGACGATTGCGTCTAGCATTGAACAGCTGTCGCCTCTGGAGTGTTGACTTCAATGTCCACTATATATATATATATATATATATATATATATATATATATATATATATATATATATATAATTGATTTAAAAAATATGGTTTTTCGCTACACAGTTCTAACCATGTTTCAAAATGGAAGCTAAAAGCCCCGAATTTAATTTTGTAATTAAATTAAAGACATTAGTTCCATTTCATCCTCAAGCGAATTTCGGAGTAACTTTTAAAATTACTGGGTTTTAAATACACAGCTAAAACAAAATTCATGTTTCCAAGGTTACAGATAAATCTATTTTGCTAGACAGGGGTTTCTGGGTGTTCAATATGTCAATATTTTAATATATTAGTTATTGCTACGTTTTGGTAGTGGGTAGGGATGTATTTTTCAATGAAATCTAACATCCGTTCAAAGCGTGTCGTCTGGATTTTTTTAAAATTTTATTGTTAACGGCTAAAATTCTTACGGCATTTTTTTCCTTCGTATATTTAAAGATTTTGGGGGGTGTTTAGGTAAGAATACTTTTTATTTAACTACGATTTGAAAAACTTTTACTTTTAATTTTTAATATACTATATTTCTTTCAATTAAATGTAATTAAAATCTTTTACACTTTGTAGAATTATCACATCAAGTATATTACGATTTTTAAAAATTTTATATTTAAATATTATTTAAGTAAAATTTTCATTTCTCTGATTTATATATATATATATATATATGTGTGTGTGTGTGTGTGTGTGTGTGTATGTATGTATGTATGTATGTATGTATGTATACAATTAACCAATGAAAATCAAACAAGACAAAAGTAAAAACGCCCAAATTTCTCTCTTCTTTTTGTCCATAACTATTTCTAATGAAGCTTTAATATAAGAGAAACATACTATATTTATAAACGTTTGCTATTCGTTTTTGTCTTATCATAGATAGATAGATAGATAGATAGATAGATAGATAGAAAGTGTGTGAAATTTTGTGCATGTGTGTGTGGTTTAATAAATATCAAGATATTATATTGTCCGAATTAATCAGATAAAATTTCTACATTTTTAATTTTATTTGCATTATTCGGACTATTGTCCTCATCTTTGTTGCTATATTTATTACAGCGTTTCGGCCGGTGTACTCTCCGGCCTTCTTCAGGTGCTTGTCCTCAAGGACACATGGAACAGGGGATAAAGGCATTGGTTAGATCCAGTGACAGGACCCAAAGAGTGTGAGTTCAATAACCGGTTAAGGTAGTGGAGAACTTGGAGAGGGGAATAAACAGGAGATAACTGATAACTGACATCCATTAGACATGGCACGTGGAACTAGAACATCTACCTCATTGAGCGAAATAAAGGGTCCAGTTCGACATATAAACCACCTGTAGAAGGCCGGAGCGTACAACGGCCGAAACGTTGTAATAAATATGGCGACAAAGATGAGGACAATAGTCCTAATAATGTAAATAATATACATAATACCTAATTTCAGAAAATCAGATACTGAAAGGCCGAAACTTTGACAGGACAATAGTCCGATACTGAAATATAGACAGATGCTGAAAGGCCGAAACTTTGTAATATATATGGTGACAAAAATGAGGACAATAGTCCGAATAATGTAAATAGTGTACATAATACCTCATTTCAGAAATATAGACAGATACTGAAGGGCTGGGCGACAAAGATGAGGACAATAGTCCGAATAATGTAAATAGTGTACACAATACCTCATCACAGAAATATAGATATATACTGAAGTGCCGAGATTTGTAATAAATATGGCGACAAAGATGAGGAGAATAGTCCGGAAATTTAAATGAGGACAATACTCCCGAAACTTTGTGATAAATATGGCGACAAAGATGAAATGGATAATGTAAATAGTGTACATAATACCTTATCTCATTATAGACAGATACTTATGAGCCGAAACGTTTTTAATATATATGGCGTCAAAGATGGGGACAATAGTCTCTAAATTTACATAATACTTCATCTCAGAAATATAGACAGATACTGAAAGGCCGAAACGTTTTTAATAAATATAGCGACAAAAGATGAAATAATAGTCGTTGTAAATAAATATAATACCTCATCTCAAAATATAGCGATACTGAAAAACGTTGTATAAATATGAGATGAGGACAATAGTCCGAATAATGTAAATAGTGTACAATACCTCATCTCAGAAATATAGATATAAGGGCTAAACTGAATAAATATGGCGACAAAGATTTCCGAATAATGTAAATATGGCGACAAAGAAATATAGATAGGAGAAATAAATCCGAATAATTTAATATAAATAGTACATAATACCTCATCTCAGAAATATAGACAGATACTGAACGGCCGAAACTTTGTGATAAATATGGCGACAAAGATGAGGACAATATTCCGGATAATGTAAATAGTGTACATAATACCTCATCTCAAAAATATAGACAGATACCGAAACTTTGTGATAAATATGGCGACAAACAATGGTTTTAAATAGTGTACATAATACCTTATCTCAAGATGGGCCGAAACGTTTTTAATATCCGTCAAAGATGGGGACAATCCGAATAATAAATAGTGTACATAATACTTCATCTCAGAAAAATATAGACAGATACTGAAGGGCCGAAACGTTGTAATAAATATAGCGACAAAGATGAGGATAATAGTCCGAATAATGTAAATAATGTACATAATACCTCATCTCAGAAATATAGGCAGATACTGAAGGGCTGAAACGTTGTAATAAATATGGCGACAAAGATGAGGACAATAGTCCGATTAATGTAAATAGTGTACATAATACCTCATCTCAGAAATATAGACAGATACATTATTAATTTTTATTAGTTGTTTTAGACTTCAATTAAAGAAATTATAATAAAAGATTCCGGAAATCAAAATGACATCATAAACCATCAAAATGGAAATTTTGTCAAGGTTGTCTTTCATCGAAGCCGCTATTTTTGCTGTTGTCTGACCAATTAAAGTTAATTATTTGGTTTCTCCAAATGCTACCCTATTTCTCCGCATCCACGTCAAGTATATACCACGCCAGATACGGGATAATGTCTACCGGTCTGACAATGAATCAGAGCTCTAGAAATAGTTTTCTTGATTTTCCAAATAGATTAGTGCTAAATAAATAGGTTATCTCCGATCAAATTCGAACTCGGCTTGTCGATTATCCATTTAATGATGTATTACTTGTCTAATCTTGATCCATATGCGTGGTAAACAAATGAAAGTGAAAGTGAAAATAAAAGTATCCAAATACATGCGTTTAGCCATGTGTCGGGCGAAAAGTACTGCGCTGTATAAGTGTGTCTATGAGTGAGTAGGTTAGAAGGTTTTATTAATTCGTCCAAACTGCTTGCGTGTACGTGTGATTTGGTACAAGCATGTGCTCGTGACATTTATAGTATTTTAAAACTGTATATGTAAATGCGTGTGTCACGAGTCGACAATTACGATGATGTAAATCTGATAGCAGGTAACTGGTAAACAAGGCAAAATCCTTTACCGCCAACAACACCTCTTTGCATTTTTTTTTTATCCCTTCTCCGATAGGTCGTCACCATTTTCGCTGTTTTACTCACTAAACCCTCTTTCTTTCTTTCTTTCTCCTCTTCCTTCACTTTTTTTTTCATCTTCACTTGCTATCTTCCTCTCTCGAAACGACTAATTTTTGCCTTGATCTTTTAGTCTTTCATTCTCCCGTTACTTACTTCGTCTTTGTCTCTTTTTGAAATACCTGGTTAGATTTCGTTCGGTCTCCTTTTTTTTTAGCGTCATTTTTTTTTATCTTCACTATTAATCACCACCTGACCTCCAATAGCTTAGCCTTCTTAATATTGGTGCATTGCCATATATATATATATATATATATATATATATATATATATATATATATATATATATATATATATATATATATATATTGTTCACCTGTGCTCTTAAATCGGGTATTGTCGCGTTTATTGATCATAGAGTTGATCTAAGCCGTTGTTGACTGCAGTAAGTTCACTTCCGGTTAAAATTGAATAAAACTCTTTTGATCCGCGGTTTCGCCTCAGTTTTCTAAATATCACCTCCCTACATACACTCTCCGTGTTTTTGGTTACTTAACTCAAGACGAAAAACAAATAATGGTGAGTCAACAATTCACTTTTCTTTCAAATTTTTAATATTTCTTAAACTGCTTCTCTATTTTAATTTTAAATATTTAAAAAAAAAAGAATCCGTTTTAGATTATATTTA
>CAHIKZ030000435.1:2485000-2507500 GCA_903632075.3 Acanthosepion pharaonis | reverse complement strand
GATCCCTGCTCTCTCATGCAATGAGGAATTTACAGCCACGGGCAGCTGTTCCCCAGTATTTTTCTCGAGATGCGTCCATGTCCACGGGTAGAGGCACAACTGGATCGCACCCTGCCGAACACAGAGACGCAACTGAGAGATAATAAACCCTGCCCTGTGTGGTGCCATGTAGTCACGTCAATGTAACCATCATGTTACACAAACAAGAGATGAGCCATTACTCTTGAGATATATCAAGATTAGTTTAGTATAATCCAAGACTAAATAAAGGAAGATTATCTTGAACCAGTCTTTTATATAACAAAAAAATTGTCTGGCTTGAAAATCAAGAAGAGAATAAATTAAGATGTAAAGACAATTTATTTATTTATTTATTTATTTATTTATTCGCATCCGAAACGTAAAAAAATAAACTATCGTTAAAGAAATTAATGATTTTTTTTATCCGACATTATTACGTTTTTTAGACGCCAATTATAAGCGAGAATAAAATTCACCAAAACTTTTAACTTTCATCCTATATATATATATATATATATATATATATATATATATATATATATATATATATATATATATATATATATATAGAGCGGCTTGGATTGAGGAATCGGAGAGCCGAGTTCAAATTCCAGTCGAATCAATTACATTCACTTACGTGCTTATACCCTTGGGAAAGGTGTGAATCCTCTTCTTCTCCTTCCAGCTATGGGTAAAAAATAGCAGGACAGACTGTGTTCTATAGCCTTGGATATATATAGGAGAAGGACAACACTGAATTCAAAAACCTGCGGAGGATCATTTGGGGAGCCTTTAGGGCGTAGTACACCAAGTCTCTGTATTCGGCCCTTCAAAATAGTGGATGGTTCTTCACAAAACTTTCACCACTATAATCAAATCTCATCATATCCTGGTGTCGGGCTGTCAGTTTCCTAGGAACTGATCTACTTGACCCTCATACGTCGAATTCGACGGGAGTCGAGTCATATATATATATATATATATATATATATATATATATATATATATATATATATATATAATGTAATAAATGGTAAAAATAACTGAAGGGTTATTAATAAAAAAAAAAGAAAAAGCCAACATTAAATAACATCAACTATGAACACGGACACAATATGCTGACAATGTTTGGAAAATAGATATATTCCTATAACACAAGATACAGGCATAAAAAAAATCCACACATTCACGTAAAAGTAAAAATATCATCGCTCGAACATACAGAACATTCGGGCAATTTGTACAAAATTTATGCTCAGAAAAGAAAAAAATATACGAACATAAGATAAATTAAATAAAAAAATTAAACGAAAGTTGTATAAAAGAGGAAAAAGTGTGAGAGTATCAGAAATTGAGATATAAACAGGATCTTATACGAAGAGAGTCAAAAAGTCAGATATAAATATATCATATATATATATATGCGTGTGTGTGTGTGTATGTATGTATATGTATATATATGAAGAGACCAGATAGATAGATAGATAGATAGATAGATAGATATAAAAATACTAATATAGATATATGTAGATAGATCTGAGCTGATTGAAATAGATAGATAGATAGATAGATAGATAGATAGATAGATAGATAGATAGATATGGTTACCTAAAACAGACCAAAGGTGACAGTGTGACTGATATTCTGGGATTGCAATGAAGATAATAGATATTTCGTTACAACCAACTAGAAAAGATAATACATATTAATATGTGTAGATTATGGGATTAGCGTTAATCGTTTCGACTGCACAACAATAAACCTAAAATTAGGCTTATCTCCCCATCCCAACCCCACGTACGTTCTTTTCTCACTTTGTTAAACCGATCATTTACCCACATCCGGAGGCACTCGGTCAGAATACGCTTAAAAAAATGAAATAACTCCAACTTAAATCAGGATTAGCAAGATATAATCCCTCGATCCGAATAGAAAATCGTAAGAAATACAGATTAACACAAGAGTATACGCATGACTGTCATAATGCGACAAAAAAGAGGAGATAAACCCGGTTTGGTTCACAGGATTAAAGTTTAACAGTGAGTTAATGTCACTGAACGATGTGCAATTTCTGATTTAATTAATTTTCATTAAATTGATAAATCAATATTTGGAGATCAGATTGCTGGCAGACAAAGCAAGGCGATGCTATATACGCAATGAGTTATAGAAATGTTCCTGGATGAGGCCAAGAAAAAAAGACATTATTTCCCCAATTTTGGTAATTTATTTAAGGCGTCATTCATGTATGATATTTTTTTTTATTTCTTACTCGTAAATAAAGAAAAAAAAACTCTTTTAAACAAATAAGATGATAGCATCTCGTATGTACACTATTTACATTATTCGGACTATTGTCCTCATCTTTGTCACCATATATATTACAACGTTTCGGCCCTTCAGTATCTGTCTATATTTCTGAGATGAGGTATTACGTACACTATTTACATTATTCGGACTATTGTCCTCATCTTTGTCGCCATATTTATTACAACGTTTCGGCCGTTCAGTATCTGTCTATATTTCTGAGATGAGGTATTATGTACACTATTTATATTATTCGGACTATTGTCCTCACCTTTATTGCCATATTTATTACAACGTTTCGCCGTTGTACGCTCCGGCCTTCTTCAGGTGGTTGGAATGTCGAACTGAAACGTTTATTTCTCTCACTGGGGTAGACTGATCTAGTTCCACGTGCCATGTTTTAATGGATGTCAGTTATCAGTTATCTCCTGTTAATTCCCCTCTCCAAGTTCTCCACTACCTTAACCGGTTATTGAACTCACACTCTTTGGGTCTTTTCAGTGGATCTAGCCAACGCCTTTATCCACTGTGCCATGTAGGGATTTTAATATGAGCTATGACGTTGGAATAGAACTGATTTTAAAAAGAAGTTGTCTTAATTTATTCGAAACTGCTGTGGTTTCCTCCCTCTAAGAGTCTATGTTAGACTCTTCCACCTAAGTTTAGCAGGAGAGAACGAACCGTGAGCACTGAACTGTGAAGAGATTGAGCGCTAGTTCATTCGATAGTCTCTCTCTCTCTCTCTCTCTCTCTCTCTCTCTCTCTCTCTCTCACACACACACACACACACACACACACACACACACACACACACACGGTCGTGTAATAGTCTTTGGGTACTTACTGTTTAATATACGATATATCTGCAACATGGATTTTGTTGTTGCTTAACTATTTGCTTGGTCACAACATCTTAGCAGTGATCATTGTTCCTACTCTCCTACTAAATTTACAGTAGGCGGAAGAGTCTAACATAGACACATAGAGGGAGGACACCACAACAGAAACCGAAACGTATTGGGCAAAATTCAATTGACACACTGAAACAAGATACGTGTATTGAAAAGGAAAGTTAGGCGACTTTAGAACCTAATGTATTAATTTCAGGGCAATATTTCCCAAACGTATGCTAACTGACACGTTTTACAAATTATAGCACCTGACCGGTTTACAAAAAGCTAATAAGTCCCAAAGTCACTCAACAAGACATGTTGGAAACTTGGTACAAATAGTCTAATAAATGACCCCGATCAGACAAAGTATTCCCCAAATGGTGGTGTTAAAACGGTAGAAATCAAAGAAATAATCAGCCTAATGGCTTCACATTCCAGTTTGTAAAATGATGCCTTTTATTTATTTATCTTTCATGTACACATACGTACTCGGCGTAAGAGGGAATCATATTTTAAATAAATAATTATATATATATATATATATATATATATATATATATATATATATATATATATATATGTATGTATGTATTTATGTATGTATATGTATATGTATGTATGTATGTATATATATATATGTATATATATATATATATATATATGTATATATATATATATATATATATATATATATATGTATATATATATGTATGTATATATATATATATATATTGATGCATGTTTCATTAAATAATGTAGCCAAGTTTTGTCTATTTATTTTAAGTAAATTCCTTTCATATTGTCTGATAAGCTTAATAATCTTAACATTGTAAGACGAAATTAAAAATCACCATATTGATACAAGTTTTTTTTTAAACATATCTAAGCTTTCGGTTTATATAAGCCATTATCAAAGATGACAATTACATTTCAATATATTAAACAATACACGGACAAAACAATAATGATAGTCTGTTTTTGTTGCATGAAAGATTTCCAAGCAACGACAAACTCGTGTATACGAGACGCGGAAGCGAAAATAGCACCGAAGTTCGGGACGTCAGACATGACCACATGCGAGTGAAAACAAGAAGTATTAAGTATGGGAAGTCGTTGGTATAAACCAATGGCTTCTGTTATCAATTATTGGCAATTAAGAATATTTGTGCAGATTTCATAGTTTATTTTGTTCAGGCTACGTTTCAACTGTTTCAGGTATATAGCTTCAAGAATTTTTTTTTTTTTTTTCATTTTTAAGTATAGTTGTGTTTTCAACGAGTATTTTCCGGAATTGTGTATGCGGACAGGCAGGTTGTTTTAAATGCCTAAAAATGTTAATGGTGGGGGTGTCAAAAAATGAAACGGAAGATGTATTGGCCAATGTATTGACGATGGCCAATACATCTTCCGTTTCATTTTTGACATCCCCACCTTTCCCCGACTTGACACCTTGAAAGTATCTCTATACCGCTACTTAATATAAACACCCTACACTCGCCTACCCAATTTAGACAATTCACCATAGCTGTTACCATGGAGATTTTGATTTCAATTTTAAAACAAGTAAATTTCAGATATACGTTATTCCAACAAAAATTTCGCTTGAGGATGGAACGGAGCCCATTTTACTTTCAACTCAATTTAATTTAAAGGATTATATTGAAGTTTTCGGCTCTAGTTTTGAAACATGAGACCTCTTATGTAGCGATTTGGAATCATATTTTTAAATAAATAATTATATATATATATATATATATATATATATATATATATGGCGCGTTGTTAGAACGTTCGCTTTCGGAGACCCGGGTTCGAATCTCACCATGGTTTATTTGTCAGGAAGGCGATTCCTGATGTTATCGGATTGGAAACTAAAATTAGAAACCACACCCTCCCTTTGAATGGACTCGTCCCGAACACCTATAGTTCCGCCATATGCGAACATCTTTTAAAGAACAGAAATTGTGCAGCCAAATTTAGTGTTGACTGGTTCACCGTGTTGGCCCGGTCGCACTCTTTATTTCATCTGAAGGTTCTGGAGGCACTTTACATCGCGTCCCGCAATCCTTCTTTGTGCAAACAACGTGAGTGTTTGCTGGTACTCGCTGTCATCTGTCTCTAGTTCCTTCTTGCATATATACAAATATTTTTTTTTCACTGTGTGTGTTGATGCATGTTTTATTAAATAATATAGACAAGTGTTGTCTATTTATTTTAAGTAAATTTTTTTCATATCGTCTGATAAGCTTAATAACATTATCATTAAACGAAGAAAGAAAATCACAATATTGATACATATTTTTAATCCTATCTAAGCTTTCGGCTTACATAAGCCATTATCAAAGATGACAATTACATTACAATATATTAAACAATACACGGACACATCAGTGATGATAGTCTGTTTCTGTTTATATGGAAGACTTCCAAGCAACGACAAACTCGTGCAAACGAGACACAGGAAGCGAAAATCGCACTGCAGCTCATGACGTCACACATGACCACGCGAGAGTGAAAACGAGAAGTATTAATTATGGGAAGCCGTTGGCATAAACCAATGGCTTTTGTTACCAATTATAGACATTTAAGAATTTACATAAAATAAATAGACAAAATTTATATATATATGAGTGTGTGGAAGATAAAAAATCTGTTAATCGCAACTTCAATGAGCTGGTTATGTGATGAGCCCAAGTGAGGAAATGACATCGGAAATGTACAGCCAACTGCAGGACAGATCTGGGAAGCTGGAAAGACTACGGTTGATTTATAAGGATAGACTCAAAGAAAATTTAAATTCTATCAACGTCCCTCTGTCGTCCTCTGAGGAACTGGCTTCTTATCCTCCTCTCAAGGTTGTGTCCATAAAAGGCATAACAACTTTTGAGAGGTCACGCATAAAAGCTGCTCATAGATTTCTGCGGCGTACACAAGGGGTGATGTTCCTCGTCTTTTATAAGGAAGTTTCAAGCTAGCCTTCAAAGCTTTTCAATGCAGAAACACAAGTTGTTGCACTCTGAAAACGACCAGTGAGTCCATTATAAATGCACACATATACACACACACAAAAGCAAAAACACACAATCACATATAATAGCATGCCACTCGTATTCGGGGATACCCGTCTACTAGTCGGGGGGCTAGCCAATCCCTATTGCAGCCGCGTCACTCAGGCACATTTGTGTTTGCTCAACACCCACAGATCCCACATGTGGTTTATACGGCAACTATGCTGAACAGGCATTGGTTACAGTTTCTGGGAGAAAACGTGTTATCTAGCGTGATCAACAATTTGAGCAATACGCTCAAGCCCTCGGCCACGATGACTTGTGGCTTTGTGCTAGCACAGCTTTTCGACGGCCCTCAAGAGTTCCGTCTACCCAATTTCACTCACAAGGCTTAGGCCAACCCGTGGTATGGTTTCCAGGCACTTTCTAATGGTGCCGCATGCTGAGATCGACCTCGATCCATTTCGATGACATCAATATATATATATTTGTGTATGAGTGTCGGAATAGTTATGTATATGTAACATTTTCTCAATTTCAGTTGATCCTTGTGCCACAGCTTAGGGCCATATCACGTTGTAACACGAGTTCTTGTACGTTTAATGAAATTAAGGAACGTCTAGCGTAGGTGAGCGCTTGAGAATACCGACTTCCAATTTTTGTCGGGTTCGTTAAATTTACTTACGAAACGTATGAATCCATCTTTAACCTCCAGTTATATGTTTATTAGTATCACTTGTGCCAACAATTGGTTATTATTTTAAAAAAAAATGTTATAAACTAAAAATATCTTTTTTTCTAGCTTTAAATAACCTGCAAATGGTTGATAAGCCGTAAAAAATAAATAAATCAATATTGTGTCACGTTTATTGATACGTGAATAATTTCGCGTTTTATGCAATGTTCAAGAAGAAATTTATTTTTGCTTCTAGTTTCTTTTCCAGAGAGGCTCACCCATGTCATCACGGCCAAAGATTAATCTTATCAGCTTTTAGCATTAATCTAAAACGACCTAAATCCCTCAGTAAGTTGAGATTTGTAATTCTATGTTGTTAATTCTGTAGACTCCCTCAGGAGTATCGGGCCTTAGTCCCACTACGATAAACGGTGTTGCTTTGGTTTAAATAGAAAGTGGCGTTTTTAACGGAGTGGAGTTACTAGTCTCACACCCACACGGATTTTGATTATCCTTCTCCTAGATTGGTTGTCAAGCAAAGCTAGAGAGGCCAGGCTAACCTTCTTTTAATCACAGGCTGAGAGGACAACAGTTGGATCAATACCATTTCCCAATGATATTTTTTGAAAGCAAATATAATGGTCTGAGATTTGAACTTTCCACGCTGATAACCGCTGTGGAATATACACATACCTTTATGTAACGTTCAAGGAGAAATTTATTTTTGCTTACGGCTTCTTATCTAGACAGGCTTAGCCATGTCATCACTGCCAAAGATTAGTATTATCCGCTTTTAGTATTAATCTCAACCGACCTAAATCCCTCAGTAAGTTGAGATTCGTAAATAGCCATATGAATGTTGAAGAGAGGTTATCTTTTTATCGTTGTTTCTAGAGATTTTGTATTTTTTATAGATTTAAAATGTTGAATTATTGCTAAAAAAATATAATGCATTTTCTCTTGTGAATTAAATAAATTAAATTTAAACTCTAGCTATACAACAAAAATGACCATCTTTCTTTGCTCTACATTGATATATTAAAAAATTATTATGAGTAATTGAATCGTTTTCTATGGATTATGTACTATCTAAAAATATTTTATGTCTTTAAATAACCTACTTTGTAGGTTATTTAAAGACATAAAATATTTTTAGATAGTAAGAATTTTTTTAGATAATAATGGTTTAGTAATACAAGTTTTACTAATTAACCCATACCGGGGGAAAAGATAGATGCATGCCTTTCACAACGATATTTGCGCGTAAGCGAAGATAGCGAACCCAAAAGAAACTGGAATTCGACTCTTCAGTTAGCGATTGTACATATTATCCATTACACCACCCACACATTCAAACTTACAGCACATGTTATTCAAGTTTTATTATTTAACCCATAGTTGGGGGAGAAGAGATGGATTCCCAGTTATATTTGTGCGTAAGTGAATATAACGAACCCATAAGCAACTGAAACTTAGCACTCCAATTAACAATCTCGAGCCCTTATGCATTAAACCTCCAAGCCTGTATAGCCTGGTATCCCAAAGCGGTCACCTATCTACGTATTGACCAGGATTGACGTTGTATAACTTCGGTGATCGTACGAGAGCCGACGTTTAAACGAGAAGTGACCAAAAGCCGTAAATGAAGGAAACTCAACCGATCTGTATAAAAATGCGAATTATTTTATGGATTATTTTTACAAATTGAAATAATCTATTTGAAGTTCCATCTAAGATAGTAAAATTGTTTAAATAAAAAAAGGGGGGAGCACTCAGGCATTCATGGAATACCTGTGGCAAAAAGATCTTGTCTTGGGTGAATTTCGAGCCAGCATGATAGTCACTGCACATCACAAGATTGCTTTTTTTCCACTCAAAGTAAGGCAATAAAGTCACTAAGACGCAAGGACATTGAATGACCAGGACAGAAGACAAAAGATGAAAACTGACGTTGCTTTTACGTTTTTAACATCGTAGTTGACCTTAATGTAAGGAGGCTAAAGACACTTCCACGGGCAAGAAATGGTAGATGAGAAACCATAATCATAGAACTTACGCTTATACTTAGCAATTTCAACAATAAAATGGTGAGACCTAACTGCCAATTTAGTACTGCGCTTAGATTCGTAACGTCGAAGTACCAAAGAGGAAGGCTCATCAAAAGAATTACCATTAAAATATTTATCGAAAAGGCACAGAGAAGTTACGCCACCGCGGTGAAAAGTGGTTTTAACCGAGATACCAGATCAGGACTGATAACATTGCGGATTCTTGTTTGCTTCTTTCACAAAACCATAGATACATAGCAGAAGTATCAGTTCTAGCAGTAACATTCGATGTACGGACGAATTATAGTCTTATAAAGTTGCAAGAGTCGAGTTTGAAATATTGTCTAACACGACACAGTGAACCAACTTTCCTAGCAGCAGACCTAGAAAATTGATTCAATATAATCGTTCCAAGTTAGTGGAAAACGTTCATAATAAAAGAGCTACAGGGGGCCGACACTATTTTTGGACATTTTGAAAAATGTGCTTAAAGATGTTTTTTGCTACCGAGAGCTTTTGTGTTGATGAGTAGGTAGTTCAGCAGTAACTGTCCATTAATGGTATGAACATTGATTGATGGGTTTGTCTTTGGTTTCATGTTTTCTTTATTTTTACTTCAACTTAGGCGACACTATTTTTCGGACATGACACACATTCCGGGTTTTTTAATGATTTGGTCGTCAAACGTCTAAATATGCAATTTTTTCTGCAGGTAAATTGTACCCTGACCATTACATTTGAGTATCTTTACCATTCACTGCGAAAACGTATTAAAATCCTGAAGAAGAATGCATTCAAAAGAAGTCACCAGTTTGGTCCAAAAGAAAAGAGAAGACGGGCTCAGCATCCGAAAGATCGCCGCTTTGAGAGGAAGCTACCGAAGTCAACAGTTGAATACATGCTAAGTACAGACTATGAGCGGAAGAAAGGACGGAAAAAACAATTTCCAAGAGAACAGAAAGAAGAATGAAGAGGAGTGTTACGAGGTTGTTATCATCTGGAGAAAAGGTGACAGCGAAGTAAAGGAGAAGTGTGAACTTGACGTCAGTGTTCGAACTGTACAAAGAAAGCTACACGAAATTGGACTTAAGTATGCTAAAATCAAGAAAAGAATTACACTAACAAGAAAACACAAGGAGGCAAGGCTGGGAAGCGCCAAAAGATGGATAACAAACCATGTCGACTTCAAGAAAGTGATATTTACTGATGAAAAAGTTCGATGGACCTGACGGGTGGTGTACATGGTCGAGAAAAGGTGAACCTGTTATTCTCAACAAGAGACAAATGGGAGGAGGAGGAGTCATGGTTTGGGGTATGGTATTTCCGAATGGAAATTAGTGGCTCGAGTAGTTAAAAGGACGTCAAAATAGCTTGAGCTACAGAGAACTTTTGGAAAAGAGAGCCCTACCACTCATAGAAAAAAAATGGGAAGTAATTTTATTTTGCAGCAAGATAACTGCATCATCGATGTGGCCAAATCAGTGGATGTGTGAAGCAAATATAACTACTCTGGAATAGCCTGCAATAAATCCAGACTTAAATTTAATTGAAAACATATGGAAAATGCTTGCACAGCTTGTTTACGACGGGCCAGAAATAACCAGAGGGGCTGAACTGTGGCTGCGCATACAAGATGCTAAAAATAGACTGCTAGAAACACGAAGAGACGTTATTATCAAGATGAACGAACATTATGAAGATAGACTGGTAGAAGTTATTGAAAAAAAGGGTGCTGCCATAAACTATTAGCATTGTTTCTGCAATGTCCGAAAAATACTGTCGCCTGTGCAATCTGAAAATTTGTAAAAAAAAAAAATAAAAATACTTTTAATTTGAATTCTGCTTTTCCATTTTTAGTATTGAAACAGTTTTTAAATGTTATTGCCATTACACTAAAACAGTACAGACTGCCTGTGCTACCTAAAATCTTTAAGAAATAAAGTGTCTGAAAAATAGTGTCACCCACCCCCTTGTAGTTGCTTCATCGAAGTTGATTTATGATTACAACGAGCAGTTAGCGTTTTATTATGAGTTCAATGCTCACTGAGGGATTCTCTTTTGTGGTGACATTCCAAAGTCAAGTTTACAGCAATTCGCTGTTGAATATTGAATAGCTAGTCTCTCAAATGCTGGCCAAACATAAACGTATTTATTAAAACTGGCTTAGTCTGACACAAGGGAATCTATTTGAGAGCCAACTCCACTATATTAGTAATAGTCTAGAATGATAATCATGCTGAGCTACTTTCACCTGCGACAGATTGTAAACTCACATGACTTGGTTGCTGGAGGATGGGTGCTTTGAGCGAGATACCATCACTAGTCAGATTGCCAAACAGATTGGAATACCTTTTTATTGGTATTTTTGGATAAGGTATTATCATGACTGGGACGTGGAGTCTGTGTAATGGTTAGCAGCAAGTAAATGATGTCTCAATAAAGTCCTCGTGGACAAGACAACAGGAAACCACTCTGAAACAATCATGGCAATAAACATCTACAAACTGTAATATATATGTAAAGTTTTTTATGGTTTAATATATATATATATATATATATATATATATATATATATATATATATATATATATAGTTGGATTGATGCGAGTTTGTAACCTGAGTTTCACGCTATTTGCGACCGTCAGATAAACAGTTTGTCTGACGATCGCAAATTGCGTGAAACGCAGGGTCTCAAACTCACATTAATACAACCAAATATGTTAACTCTGTCATTGATATTGAGCGCTTTCCAATAAGTACCGCGCATATAAATAATATATATAAAAAATTGCATATATATATATATATATATATATATATATACACACATACATACATATATAGCTGTATATTATTCTTAGTTTCGGGTGCCCTTGCACATTCATACGGTCATATCACTACGTAAAAACCGGCGCTGGTTCGATAAGTTAAGCAGCGTTGATCCCGGTTGTTACTTAGATGGGTGGCCGCTTGAGTAAACCGGGTATTATAAACAATTTCCTTTAATCAGAAATATGTTTCTGTTTTAAATAAAGTGCAAAGTATTCATAATACGTAAAGAAACAAATCGGTCATACCATAGTAAATTAATAGCGAACATAACAGGCTTCTGATAATAAAACAATAACCATATTCCGCCATATTTGAACAAATTTTAGTTGAGAGGTCAAGTGTTCTAAAAAAATGAAAGAAAAGTGTAATAAAACATCTCTTGCACTAATCTAGAATTGAGTAATTTTTTAACATAAGATTTCGATAACATTTGGGGATTCAAAATCTACGACGAATTATTAGAAAAATGCTATGTAGACGGGAAGGCAAGAATTGACAGATCTTCTTTGAAAGAAGGATAAAATTGCAAAATCTCAACTGACACCTGACATCTGCATATGCAGGGGCTTGCATTATGTCTTCGCACAGACTATACAATTTTTCTATTATATTTACTTAAGCGTATTCATTTTTTAGGATTGAGTAGCGAAATAGGGAATTATATTATAATTAAGTGGCAAATAGGGAATTATTTTTAAGTAGGAAACGGGGAATCATTTTAAAGTAAGAAATAGGAAATTATTTCGTAATTAATCAGGATATAGAGAATTAATTTTAAGTAGGAAATAGTGAATTATTTTATAATTAAGTAGGAAATAGAGAATTATTTTTAAGTAGGAAATAGGGAATTATTTTATAATTAATTAATATATAGGGAATTATTTTGAAATATGATATAGGCGATTAATTTATAATTAAGTAGGAAATAGGGCATTATTTGTAAGTAGGAAATAGTGAATTATTTTATAATTAATTACGAAGTAGGGAATTATTTTTAATTAGGAAATAGGGGATTATTTTATAATTAAGTGAGAAATAGGGGATTATTTTTAAGTACAAAATTATGAAATAGGGCATTATTTTTAATTAGGAAATAGGGAATTATTTTATAATTACGTATGAAATAGGGAATTATTTTTAAGTATGAAATAGGGGATTGTTTTATAATTAAGTAGGAAATGGGGCATTATTTGTAAGTAGGAAATAGGGAATCATTTTATAATTAATTACGAAGTAGGGAATTATTTTTAATTAGGAAATAGGGAATTATTTTATAATTAAGTGAGAAATTGGGTATTATTTTTAAGTAGTAAATTATGATTAATTAGGAAATAGGGGATTATTTTTACGTACGGAATAGGGAATTATTTTATAATTAAGTAGGAAATAGGGAATTATTTTATAATTAAGTAGGAAATAGGGGATTATTTTTTAAGTAGGAAATAGGGAATTATTTTATAATTACTTTATATAGGATCAAATACGTATAAAGTATGGAACGGAATTTAAAAGAATGATGGGATAAAGAACAAAAAGGAAACTTTTATAAATCTAACATATTTCGCATTCATCAGAGAATGAAATATAATATAAATTCATTATTAATCATTTTATTAGAAAAATACGTTGAAAATTTGAGAGAATGTTCGAAATTAATGCATGCATTATTGACAAAATGCCCTATTTCATGTGTAAATCGATTCTCGACATACTGGACGGATGAGATTTCGTACAGATACAACTGCCGTGTAGGCAATGTCAACAAGTGCTGTCGGGTGCGACAGAGTATAGATGTGTCACATAGAAAGTCATGGTCATCTACGATAGGCTGGCGATCACCGATTCCTAATACCACCGGATAATGACTCCCTAAGCCGATAAAGTGGGATTATCTCAGTGAAAGGATTCTTCCCGCAGAGTTGTGTTTTGGAAATTCATCCAGATCCACTGACGAATTGCAAGCCAAAGTCTTTTTTCGAACACAAAGGAGAACGCAAATCGCTATTAAATGTATTATTTAAATGTGTTACTAATTCGCTATAGGAAAAAGGCTGAAAATAAGAAAGGATGGGATTGTTGGTGGTCAGGAATTAATACAGGCGCTACTGACAAAATATAGGGACGTGACCGAGAGGTTAGAATGTTCGCATTGTGACCATGAGACCCGGGTTCGAATCTCACCATGGTCGATTTGTCAGGAAGGAGATTTCCTGATGTTATCAGGCTGCAGGGATCGATCCCAGAGTGCGGCACCTTTGGAAAGTACCTGGTTAACCCAAACCTTGTGAGTGAATTTTGGTAGACCGGATCCTTGGCCAGGAAGTCACAAGTCATCGCGATTTGTCAGGAAGGAGAGTTCTTGATGTTATCAGACAACAGGGGTCGATCCCAAAGTGCGGCACCTTTGGAAAGTACCCGGTTGACCCAAATCTTGTGAGTGAAATTGGGTAGACGGGACGCTTGGCACGAAGTCACAAGTCATCGTGGCCGAGTGTTTGAGCGTGCTGGGCTTGAGCGTGCTAGCCTTTTTCAAATTGTTGATCACGCTAGATAACACGCTCTTTCCCAGAAACTGTAGCTAAGGCCTACTCAGCATAGTTGCAGTATAAACCACAGGTGGGCTTTGTGGGTGTTGAATTAACACAAATGCGCCTAATCAAATGTCTGCAATAGGGTTTGGTTAGCCGCACCAGTAGACGGGTATCGTCGGATATGAGTGGCCAGCTATGTACACAAAATAAGGCTATCATATATATAAAGTAAATACGTTGTTAATTATATAATTGTTGTGCCGTGGCACAATAGTAAAAATAAGAAAATCAAGTCGAAGTTGGTTTAAAGAACAAGTGTATTTTACATCACAGATACAAAGGCAGGAAACGGGTACTACTCAGCTAGGCAGTTGTAGTACTGTCGCTGCTTACACCGGGTAGGTATTACTGGCACTATATATAGTGAGAACCGGTGTAATTCCCTTGTGTTAGAGGCCCGTGCAACAATAATTTACACTAATTATATTCGGACTATTGTCCGCATCTTTGTTGCTATCATCTCAACCTTTTCGGCCATTGTGTCCATCGGCCTTCCTCAGGTATATATCGATCTGGGTAATCTACAAGAAATTCTGAAATGAACTCTTTGTTTAATCTACATGGGTAGACTGTTCTTGTTCCACTGCTCATGTCTAGGGATAGCTCATGTCGTCCGTTTCCACTGAGTCCAACTACACACTGCGGGGATTGAACTCATAAGTACTATGTCACCAAATACCAACGCCTTAACCAATACGGGAGAATAGCCTAGTGGATTAACGGCTCAAACATTTTAATAACAACAACAAAAATAAGGACAATAGTCCGAATATAAATAATGTAAATAACTTCTCATCATAGAAATTCAGACAGAAGGCGATCAGGTGATAATAACAACAAAGATGAGGATAATAGTCCGAATATATTTATATTTGGACTATTTAGTGTAAATAATGATAACTCCTCATCCCAAAAATTCAGACAGAAGGCGATGAGGTGATAATAACAACAAAGATGAGGACAATAGTCCGAATATAAATAGTGTAAATAATAACTCCTCATCCCAGGAATTCAGACAGAAGGTGATCAGGTTGATAATAACAACAAAGATGAGGACAATAGTCCGAATATAGATATTGTAAATAATGATAATACCTCATCCCAGAAATTCAGACAAAAGGTGATCAGGTGACAATAACACAAAGATGAGGACAATAGTCCAAATATAAAAAATTTAAATAATGATAAATCCTCAACACAGAAATTCAGTCAGAAAGCGATCAGATAATAATAACAACAAAGATGGGGATAATAGTCCAAATATAAATAGTGTAAGTAATGACAGCTCATCCGCTAAGAAATTCAGTCAGAATTTAATTAGAGCAATCCATTGAAATGTGTATTTTAATTATCAGTAATAGATAGAGATTGAGAAGGACAGATACGAACTTTTGTGCTTGCAGTGTTCAAGTAAGGAACAAAAGAAAAGTCGATCGCTCGTAAACGCATTGCGTTTGTGTAGAGAAGGCAGGGCGGAAGCAGAAAGCGCATATGAATGGCCCTAATGCTGTTGCCCTCCTCTGTATAAATACAAAAAGAACCAAGAGGCAAGCAGACGAAAATATCGACACAATACCTCCCTTATGTTTTCATTCATTTCCCTTGATATTGAGCTCGGCGGTCGATAGCGACGAAGTGATTGTTATTATTGATAGGAATTGTGTTTTCCCATTATTAACTGCTTTTTACAATAGCGTTCGTCTCTCTTGAAGCCTCGTCCGCTTCGTTTCGTTTCGTTGCTTGATTGGTTGGTCGTGTTTTATTTATTTATTTGAGGAACGATGGGCCAGTGGTATGGAAGCCGACAGGCGACGAAAAATATGTCAGAGAGAAGCAAAGATTTCCAAGTTCAAAATCATTGACATTTCAGCCAAACATTGATTTTCTTTTCAAGAGGAATATACTTATTACGACCACCATACCCTTCTAACTTTTTTTCTTTTATTTCTTTCTTTATGGCTTTTTCTATCTTCTGTTTTTTAGTGGTTAACCAATGAAAAGCAACCATCTATTACTTTTATGTTTTTAAAATTACTCGCATATTTTTATGGTTTTTTTTTTAGTTTAACTATTCTTATTTCGTTATTCTTCCGGGGTTCTTCTTCTTCTTCTTCTTCTTCTTCTTCTTCTTCTTCTTCTTCTTCTTCTTCTTCTCAGTCTTCTGTTTTTTTCTTCTTTTGGTTCTTCTTTTTCTTCTTTTTCTTCTTCTTCTTCTTCTTCTCAGTCTTCTTTTTTTTTTTCTTCTTTTGTTTCTTCTTCTTTTTCCTCTTTTTCTTCTTCTTCTTCTTCTTCTTCTCTGTCTTCTTTTTTTTTCTTCTTTTGGTTCTTCTTCTTTTCCTCTTTTTCTTCTTCTTCTTCTTCTTATCTGTCTTCTGTTTTTTCTTCTTTTGGTTCTTCTTCTTCTTTTTCCTCTTTTTCTTTTTCTTCTTCTTCTTCTTCTTTTTATTATTATTGTCATTCTTTTTCTTCTTTCTTCTTGGTCGTCTTCTGCTCCTTCTTCTCCTTCTCCTTCTCCTTCCTCTTCGTCTGGTTATTCTTCTTCTTGACCTTCTTCCTGTCCTTCTTCTTGTCCTCCATCTTCTTCTTCTTCTTCTTCTTATTATTATTATTATTATTATTATTATTATTATTGTCCTTCTTTTTCTTCTTCTTCTTCTTGTCTTCCTTTTTCTTCTTCTTGTCAGTCTTCTTCTTCGTGTCTTTTTTATGATTTTTCTGATTCTTCTTCTTCTGCTTGCTCCTCCTCTTCTTCTTTTTCTTCTTGCTTTTCTTCTTTCTTTTCCTTTAAATAATTCCTTCTTATAAATTATTTCTCCTGCTAATATTCAAATCGTCATTTTTATAGAAAGCACAAAGATCAGTCGTTCAGAATCTCTCTACATTGTCTGGTGTATAGAATCGCTTTCTCAGATCAATGGTTTTAAAACGGCTTCCAGCGAATGAAGTCTCATTATTCTTCGAAACTTGTGCTCTTTTGCTACAGAATCATAAGTAACAGAGACAGCACCACTTGAGGACTTTCAACAGCCGCAACAACTAAATTGGAAAGCACATATAATTCGAATCGAAGATAATTACATAATAAAGATGGTGAGGTTCCACACTAATTCAAACAAAAGGCTAGGAAAGAAAAACTCCACGTCAACACTGGAAAGAGCGTTAACAATAAATATTTCTAGAAAAATTATTTTAACAGAAAATTAAATTATTTTTGAATGGAGTTCGCCCCAAGCAAGACAGTTAAATCCACTAAGATATAATGGGTTACTGTGGAAGGAAGAATTAGAAAACAGAAATATTACTAAGGATCGAGAACAAAAAAAGAATAATCAGGAGGACAGTAGATAGCGATTGACATTGTATTTACAATTTGAAGTTTAAAGATGGCTGGAAAGCATCGAGCCGGAAGAGTGTTCCACAAACAAGAAGTGCGAGAAAAGAAATATATAATTACGTTTACATCTTGCCAACAACGCTAAATTGGTGGGACCTAGTCGCCAATCTAGTACTGCGCTCAAATTCATAAAGTCTAGATACCATAGCGAAGGGCTCATTCGAACAGTTGCCTTGAAAGTATTTATCAAAAAAAGCACAGGTAGGAAACTTTACAACGGTGGGAAAGTGACTGAACCCAAGATGCCAGGACAGAACCAATGATATTGCTGATTCTTCGTTAGATTTTTACCAAGAATCTCTAAATATATAGCAGGAGCATCAGACCATGTGTGGCATCAATATTCTAAGCATGGACGAATAGATAGATACGTAAGATAGATTATGGAAAGATTATAGAGGTTTATAATATCATTATCATCAGAGATTTGTATCTACTCGTCACCTACCCTGGTAACGGGATATGGCACAAAGCTGGTTTAAAGTAGGGAACCCAAGCGCCTGCACATAGACCAAGGCTCAACATTTCCTGGTTCATGTAATGAACGTCGCTCTAGCGTCGATATTTCACCGACTCTCCCTGAAATGGGGTAGGTGCTTCACAGGGTTGGAATCCCAAGACAATCAATGTAATTTACCCGCCAGAATGCAGCTACTACACATTGATCCCAGTCCGAAGGCTAGGGAGTGAAGAAAAGCGTAATACAAGTAACACTGGCAATTCAGTCAATGAATGCCGAAGGTTTCCTTATAAAGAAACGGTTAATATTACCATTAGCATTTCGTCTTGAAACAAACTCTACAAAGCTTAGGTCTCTATTTGATTCATTTAGCAATGCACACCATTGTGCAAATGAATTGAAACAATTGTTTTAGTTTCCTTTCTTTCACCATACGGTCAGTTTTAGACCCACTGGAGTGACAAGGTGTAATCGATTCCTATTTTTTCCTCAGATTAGGTCATTTGCAGTGGTGTGCAATTATGAATCTGTTTTCGGGGAGTGTGATGAAATTTGTTTGGCCTTGAAAAATACGGCGTCATCCGTGATTGCATCAGATTTTCATCACGTCCAGACACTACTGTCGCGACTGTCCATTAGTTGTCTTCCGGCCATTGTCTGTGATAGACGTTACTCCAAGGAAGCGTACGAAAGTTGTAACGCTGCACGAACACACTAGCAAGCCTTACCAGTGAGCAAATCAAAGTACTATAGACTGGTCCGGAAACTCTCCTAATTTAAATGCAATCGAGAATCTGTAGTCGATCTGCAAGGAACGACTTCGTGGAATGGATATACGGAGTACTAACCTGCCCACTAAGTTATGTTTCATTGGAAAAATAAGAAACAAAAGTAAATAATAACGGAATTATTCGTTTTGTTTCAATTAATTTGCACAAGGGTGTAGGAGATCATAGCCCTCGTCATCTTCCTGCATAATTAATTTGAATAAGGGTATTTCAATTTTTACTCGTCTCGGCGTTAAAAACTTGGAAAAAATTGAACTTCACCACAGTCAGCTGAAAGTTGAAATTTTAATAGTATTTCGGTATATATTTCCGGCATTAACAGAATTTTAATTTAAGTTTAACACATTCTAATTGTATTTCGTTATTTATTTATTTCATCATCATAATTCCACATTTGTGTTCGATGATGTAAAGATTTTTGGATGAGAATGCTATTCAGACATATCGGTTGTAGATGTTTACTTGTTATCTGTTCAATTTTGATTCCAGACGACAGTGTTTATCAAAGTTTCTTTTTCCATGAAGAGTAAAGAAGATATTTCAGGGGAAAGGTAATTTGTGGCAATGTCATGATAGAGTCAGCAAACATAGCAGTCTTCACATGCATGGGAGGTTGTGTTTTCTATTGTGACAGATTGTTTGAAGTCTGTTTGACTTTCGATCCACCGAAATATCTGTCAGCTTAGATTTATGTTCGAAAGAATGCGAGGTTTTAAATGTTTTTTTCCTCGTCACTAAACGTGGGTGTGAATCAATTTTAATTACACGATAAAGTCGCGCAAAAATTATAAAAGAGATTTATACAGTAGTATGTAACACACTTTACAGAGTATATGCTCTACGAAACAAATTATTCTTCCGTTTTTTTACTTTTATTTAAATTTAAACACGCAGTTACATATTAGACATAAACAACGGCTGGCACGCTGAAGTAATGTATAGCAACTCAAATTGAGAAATCAGAGATACGAGTTCGATTTCCAGTCGAGTCCATTACATTCACTCACGTGCTAATAAAGCAGTGACATCCTTGCTTTTGTATATAAATACGTGCAGCAAAATATATCCGACATTGATTTGATAAAGTGCTAATACCTTTGGAAAAAGGTATTAATCCTCTTCTTCTCCCCCAGCTATGGGTAAATAGCAGGGCAGATTGGGTTGTATAGCCTTGGACGGCAACTGATCTAGACTGAGAAGGGAAACTCTGAGGATTGTTTGGCGGCCTTGTAGCACGTAGTACACCAGGTCTCTGTGTTCGGTCCTTCAAAACGTGCGGATGGTTCTGCGCAAAACCTTCACCACTATAATCAAATCACATGTGCTGGTGTCTGGCTGTTGGAACTGACCTGCTTGACCGTCATACGTCGAATCCAATACATTCACTTAGGTACTAATACCCATGGGAAACGTATGAATTCTTTTCTTATATAAGGTGTATTTCGACTGCAAGAATTCTATCAAACTTCTTTTGTTAAATAATATGGTTGTATCTTTCAAATGTCCGAATAATTTGTTTTGCGTTATCGGTAAATTTGCCTAAACTTCATATTAACTTTTATTTGATATTATTTTTCCCCGAGTACTTTCGAATATTACTGCATTTGTTTTCAAGGATTGTTCGGTGCGTAGATACACCAGTGTTTTTTAATTCTGGAATTAATTTCAAGTCAGTCAAGGTGACGTCATATAAACGGTCAAACTGAAATTATTATATGTATATGTATGTATGGAAGTATGGTATCTTAACTTGATCAAATTCTCACGTGATAGGTGCCTAGTATAGACCAAGTAGAGGTGCCACCGGTTCCACATGTGGTCGGTTAATTCTGTGGAGACATTGAACCACACCATCTTGATGGCTACCCACAGTTGTTCGATATTTGTAAGTGCGGGATGCTGCCTGCGAATAGACATCTCCACAAGATCCGATAAATGCCGGGCGGACGCGGTGGCCGTATCTTTCGTTAGAAGCATCGAGCAAGCGCCTCAGACTATTTTGTGTGGTACCTTAACACTTTTTGGTTGGGCCACATATAGTCCATGAAGAAGTACAAATAGTAACGAAGTCGTTTTATATTCACCAGTTAGCGACGGGTTGGAGTGGATCCCCAAACACACTGCATCTCAAGTAAACACATCCACAGCAACAAGGAAACACCGCCAGCATTCTAGGTGAATTTTGACAGCTAGTGTGCATGGTTTTAGTGGGGTCTGCATCACACTGAAAACATAACATCATCCCAAAGCAACTTGAACCTTGCTCAACCACGCCAAATAGCTGTCGTCTCGGGTCCAATTACAGGACTCAGGAGAAGTGCTATGTCCGGTGTCGTACTGTTAACAAGGTAGGTTTTCTGCTCTTTCTTATATCCTGAAAGCTTGGTACCTCTAGCATCGAATATGAATGTGATTTCACTCGATGTCGCTTGTCTGTGACCGTGAATAATTCTGACCAGACACCCAGAATATCAAATATCCGTTTTCGGTTACTAAGTTGTCGACAGTAGGCAGTGGTGTCTTCTGTCGACATTAGGAGGTGATGTCTTCCACATAACCCCATATATCGAGGGATTTCAAATGTCCCAACAATATCCTCTCCGTCTGGCACCTACTACCTGGCCATATTCGTACTCCGAGAATTCATGTCGCCTTGACATGAGCAGCCTAGCCAGTGTTTAGACTAATCAGATACCAAAGCATAATTGATATAGGTCTGAACATTTCCATATTGTCCATATACGGTGATGCCACATACCGTTAGATTTACATACTGGTAACCTATGACTTTTGGCACGTCAGTGTATATTCGGATTTTTTCGGAATATTGTAGCTTAAATTTTGAACCTACAAAATCTAAGAATTAATAATAAAAAAACGGTTAAAAGTTAACAAACACTAGTGTCAAATAACCACATTCTGACCCACAAATATTTCTACTTAATAACCTTTAGAATAATTTTAAATATAACCACTGCCGCCTATTCAATAACCGTTACGATAATACTATTAACCAGAAATAACCTTGATACCCATAATGCCTCATTAAATTGTATTGTCGAGCCAGCGCATATTGCCGAAAGACTGTCACCATTTGGTGTTGACTTTAGTGCCCACTTTGTATATTTTAAATACAGGGTCCGGCAGAAAAAAAACCCGACATATCCGTCCTACTTAATCCCCCCCTCCTGTTAAATTACACTACCCATCAATTTCTAATCCCATTTTTCCTTTCATTTCATTGTTGGAAGTGTTACCTGATGATCCGGAGTCCTTTAAAAACGATTTTGGTGAAATAAATTATTGTAATGTTACCTTAAAGTTGTCTGTTTTTCATTCAATATATATATATATATATATATATATATATATATATATATATATATATATGTGTGTGTGTGTGTGTGTGTGTGTGTGTGTGTGTGTGTGTGTGTGTGTGTGTGTGTGAATATGAACGTTGGCAAAGGTGAACTTGATGCAGG
>CAHIKZ030000435.1:2460000-2475000 GCA_903632075.3 Acanthosepion pharaonis | reverse complement strand
CCATATGAATATACAATAGCGTTTCTAAATTCTTTTAGTTGCTAACGATATTTTGAGCAAAATAAAGAGTTCGTTTCGAAATTCCACTCACCTGAAGAAGGCCGGGGCGTGCAATGGTTGAAACCTTGTGAATATGTTAATGAATATGAGGATAACAGTCGGAATAATGTAAATAATTCAAGTAATCATAATACCTCATCTCAGATATCCAATCACCTGCAGAAAGTTGGAGGGTACAACAATAATACCTCATCTCAGAGATATATAGAGAGATATAGAGAGACAAAGACATAAAGGCCGGAGCGTACAACGGCCAAAACGTTGTTAATATGGTAATGAAGGTGAGGATACCAGTCTGAATAATGTAAATAATGCAAGTAATCATAATACCTCATCTCAGAGATATAGACAGAGATATAGAGAGACATAGACATAAAGGCCGGAGCGTACAACGGCCGAAACGTTGTGAATATGGCAATGAAGATGAGGATAACAATTCGAATAATGTAAATAATGCAAGTTATCATAATACCTCATCTCAGAGATATAGACAGAGATATAGAGAGACATAGACATAAAGGCCGGAGCGTACAACGGCCGAAACGTTGTGAATATGGCAATGAAGATGAGGATAACAGTCCGAATAATATAAATAATGCAAGTAAAATATTAAGACGATCATTTTTTTGACAATTTCTTTTTTTTGTTTTTGCAGGCTGCCGACCTTAGTGACGAACAAATTGCTGGTAAGTAAACTTGTTTCTTTTTTGTGTGATGTCAAGATTTATTGCATATAAAATACAATGGAGGCATAAGGCCTAAAAGTGGGGGATGCGTTGAGACTGGTAATCACTTACTATCTTATACCTTTTTAATCAGATTCACGACTCATCGACTCGTTAGAATTTTCACATCCATCACAAGATCTTCATCATCATTCAATCATCCATATATCATAATATCACATACACTCAGGGAACCTACAAAAATGACATAAAAATTTAATTAGCATATAAAATCTGTACATGATACGCAATGAGGGGGGAAAGGGTTATACCCCCCCAAAAAAAATATCAAAACAAATGTACAAAATAAACACAACTGATTTATTACGTAAAATACTCGATTGTGGCACAAGGCCGAGATGCGGGCAATGGGGGTTAGGCTTGTCGTCACTTACTATCCTATGTTACAGTTTTTTTGTATATATATATATATATATATATATATATATATATATATATATATATATATATATAACTAGTGAGTTAGTCAAAATGACTTATTTCCCTTTATAGTCTACCAATAGAAGGTTGACGGTTGACCAATCAGAAGCCGCAGAACATTGTATCCGTCGTGTATAAAGGCAGCCATCTTTGTTCACCTACCGGAATGACCAGTGCCAACTTAGGAGACGAAGATGACAGACGGAAGAACTACGCTCTGCTACTTTGCTGCGATATCCACTGCTAACCTGAAGTACGCTTTCCTACTGTCTCCGAAATATTCACTGCCAACCTCTGGATTCTATATTCGAAGACAACCGTCATGAATTTGTAACATCCTATACCTAGCTAAGCCGATTTATGGCCCATTCATTCGTTACAATTGACACTTTCACAACAAAAAATTATCCATCGCCAATCAGTTATTCCATAGTACCACATACTCTTGACGGGGAGGAGCTAAGAATCGCACCCCATAACATAAAAATTTGTACATGATATAAAATAAGAATAGAGGGGATGAAAAAAATTAAAAATATCTGTTTTTATATAGCTGGACAAGTCAAACCCTCAAAAAAGATGTCACCATTAACGTTTTGTTTCTTTCTCGTGTGACGTCATCATAGAGTTGCTTCTTTCTCGTGTGACGTCATCATAGAGTTGCTTCTTTCTCGTGTGACGTCATCATAGAGTTGCTTCTTTCTTGTGTGGCGTCACCAACGTCGTCTTCTTGCTTTTTTGTTAGCAAACTTTATTGAAACAAAACAAGTTCAGTTGACCACTGATGATAATTCCAGAACAACGTAACTATAATTTTTTCCTATCCTCTGCCAGCCGTGATGATGGAGAAGAATTGTAAAATAGCGTTTATTATTTTTATTCAATTTTGGATTATTAGATTTAATTTCCACTTAATTAGAATATCAAATACAATTGTTACAGAATTTTAAATGATTTTTAAATTATTTAAATTGTTATAAATTAAAATTTTTAAAAATATATAAAATCTTCTAAAAATTCATTTTATTTCTTATATTTCTTCAGACAATAGTGTTCTTAATATAAATTATTTACAAAAGCTTTTCTAATTAAATAATGTCATAGTTTCATTACATGTTTTAATTTATATATTCGGAACAGATTTTCAGTTAGAATAATAAAAGTTTGAAAAAAATTAGATGATTTACATTCTCCAAAGAGTCCTATTTTAACTAATAAAAAAAATTCTGGAAATAAGGAATTTCGCGGAATTTATGAAATTAAGTAAGTGGGGGTTAACATATGAAAAAATATTTTACCAAGATTTTCTAAAACAAAAAATTTCAAAAATAATTTCATTTATTCGTGAATAAGTCCTGAAAGTTTCATTAAAATCCGACAATTATTTGATTTTTGCAAGAATTTTCAAATCAATGTGTTTTCACCGAAAAAAGCGCAAAAAAGTAATTGTAATTATTACAATTATTACATCTACCGATGACGTAAACAAAACAAGATTTTGAACCAAAATTTCGAATGTGCTAGAAAGGGTTAACAAATTTACAAAAAATACTTTGGTCTTTCATCTTAATAATAACATAAACATTTTGACAATAAACATTTGTTTTTATTAACTTTGTGGCTTTTTTCATTATGCTACGCTGTTTTCCCACGAAAAAACGGAGGTACCCGCAGTAAAGCCACCAAGATACAAGGGGTTAATGAGTGTGAAAGCAGAACAGGTAGAAGGTTAATAGGATGATAGTTCGTTTTAATGGTCTGTCTGAAAGTTCCCTCGTTGTTCTCTGTTTAAAGATACGTCCAGAAATATCATAACCATTCCAATTGTGAAACCTGGTCAAACGCTTTCAAGATATCCAAAGAAACAGGCCTAGCTTCATCATTCTTATCTAAATCTTAATTTACTCTTTCAGCAATAAGCGAATAAATCAGGAGTTGACCTAGAGAATCTAAAGACATATTGCTTGTCTGAAAGAATATCCACAGCTGTGAGATGCTTAGCCAATTCAGAATTGATTAAGGCTCCTTGTAGTTTGCCAAAAATGTTAATACTTATTACGATTTTTACATAATTCACGTAATAGGAAGAATTTCTATTTTCTGGGATCCTATTTTCATAAATGCTAAGTTCTGGAAGGATGTCGTCATGAAGCTGCCTCAAAAACATATTTGGTTGTATATAGCAATATCTTTAATCATTTCACCCCATGCAAGGCAGCAAAATCACTAAGACACAGGGCTTACTGATTGAGAAAGAACAAGAGAAAACATTAAGGAGAAAGAACAATAGAAAAGTAATCAAGAAGACAGTAGGTAACGATTGACATTTCATTTAATTTTTGAAGATCAAATGTATAGAGCAGGAAAGGAGTTCCACAAGCGAGAAGTGTGAGAAAGAAAACCGTTAGCATAGAACTTGTGGTTACATTTAGCCAGTTCCGCTGTAAATTGATGAGACTGTTGCCAATCTAGTATTGAGCTTAAATTGATAAAATCTTAGCGAAGAGAGATATTTATTTGTAAAAAATTAGAAAATGTGGCACAAGGCCAAAATGACGTATGCAGAAAAGGACGGTCTTCTTCTGTCGTAAATGTAAACTTATCTAGCCACAAACATTGACCCAAACATACCAAAATATTTGTACTATCAAAAAAACGCATTCATACTTATCATTCTTACGACATCCACCATAATAACTTAATGAAAGTCCTAACTAGTCCCCATATGCACAATTCTTTGCCTGGGTGGGCAGGTGATCAAAACAACTGAAAAAATCTAAACCCCAATGTGTATTTACAATATGAAAATTCTATTTACAAGAAACCGAACCAAATAATATTAGCATAGCGAAGAGCGATATTTATTTCTATAATGATAGAAAATGTGGCACAAGGCCAAAAATGGGGAATGGGGAAAAAGGACGGTTTTCTTCTGTCTTAACTTTAAACTTAGCTAGCCACAAACACTGACCCAAACATACCACAATATTCCTACTATCAAAATAACGTATTCTTACTTAAAGAGTTCAGTTCAACATTCCAACTACCTGAAGAAGACCGGAGCGTACAATAGCGGAAACGTTGTAATAAATATGGCAACAAAGATGAGGACAATAGTCGGAATAATGTAAATAGTGAAGACGGTCTTCCTCTGATTTAACGTTAAATTTAGTTATCCGCAAGCACTGACCCAAATATACAAAAATATTTCTTACACCAAAACAACGCATTCTTACTTACTTTTCTTACTTCAACCACCATCATACCACATTGTCGCCATGAAAGTCCTAACTAGTCCCCATATGTACAATTCATTATTTGTCGGGGGAGTGGAATAAAACAACAATTTAAAGTCTAACCCCAGTGAGTATTTACAATATGAAAACAAAACTATTTACAAGAAAACCAAACGAATTATTATTAGTAATACCCCCACCCACAATCCTTAAAGGCGGCAGAAACATCAGTTAACTGGACGAAATCAAGGCGGGACTCTTATAATATAAAATCTTCTTTCTTTCCAGGATTCACTTAAACACAGACTCATTCAGACACAAAACCAAATACGAAAATCACAGCCGAAACGAAAGGCATCCAACACAGAACTGAAGTCTCTACTCACCTAAAGGGGTGGGGAGAAGTAGAATTAAACTAAAGAAAAAAGGGTGGGAGAAATAAAAGGGGCCAATGAGCATACTTCCCCAAGCTAAACTAATTTAAATGAAGAAACCAAGGACAAAGGGAAACCTAGACTAACCGAAATTTGGGTGGGGTTAGCCAAAGTTCAACACATGTAATGCGAAGAGCATTATTTATTTGTAATATATACAAAATATGGCACAAGGCCAAAAAGGGGAATGGGATAAAAGGACGGTGTTCAAACTGTCTATACGTTAAACTTAGCTAGCCACAAACACTGACCCAGACATACAACAATATTCCTTACACCAAAACAACGTATTCTTACTTACCATTCTTACTTCAACCAACATAGTACCTCAGAATCTCCATAAAGTCCAAACTAGTCCCCATATGTACAATTCATTGTCTGTGGGAGGAGGGGAATAAAAGAATTTAAAATCTAGCCCCAATGTGTATTTACAATATGAAAACAAAACTATTTAAAACAAACCAAACAAAATAATATTAGTAATACCTCCCCACCCACAATCCTTAAATGCGGCAGAAACATCAGTTAACTGGACGAAATCTATGCGATTCTATAATAATATAAAACATTCATTCATTCCAGTATTCACTTAAACACAGATTCATTCAAACACAACAATGAATACGAAAATAACACCCGAAACGAAAGGCGACCCGCATCCACCAGAGAACTGGCGTCTCTGCTTACCTAAACAGGGGAGGGAAGAGGAATTAAAGATAAAGTGAGCAGAAATAATAGGGGCCAATACCATAACGAAGCGCTCATCCGAATAATTCTCATGAAAGTGTTTATAGAAAAGACACATGGAGGCAAATTTATGGCGGTGGGAAAGTGACAGAAGCCGACATGCCAGGTGAGGACCAATAAAATTGCTGATACTTCTTTGGATTTTAACAATATTTTAAAATATATAGCAGGAACACTGAACCATATATGCCAGCAATTTTCAAAGCATGAACGAATGGTAGACTTATAAATATGTAATATAAATATTTTACTACTGTCTTTTCAAATCAGTTAAAGAGGCTGCAAAGTTTTGTTCCGACCCAATGTATCCAATAGTTTCCCTTAACTTGAATCTTACGATAACAGCACTTAAGTTACAAGGATTCATTATGCTCTCATTATAACAGACTGCTATACGAACTCCGATCATCGCTTAGACGGGTACTTTAGATAATATTATCCTCATTGAACTGTTACCTTTTTCCTTTCGATTTTGAGATTCTAATCAAATACCCAGTTCTATTTTAATCGGTACTTGCATGCTGCATACATCCATCCATCCATCCATATATATATATATATATATATATTCTTTCCTGGACAATATTTTGTGTTATTTTTTCTTAGCTGTTTTTTTTTCTACTTTTTTTTTTTTCCTTTTTGTACTACAAATCATTTTGTTAGTGAATAAATGTTTGTAATCTTGTTAGATTTTTTCGAGAAGAGGATATTTTTTTCTTCAACTCTGGTTTGTTGTTTTTCTATTCATTGCTCGACTGTATTTATTTATCTGTCGTTTTCAAAACTTCAGAAGTAATTAGGATTTACGCAACACTTGTGCGCATGTCAGCGGCGCATGCGCAATGCCGCGTGAGATCTAAAAAAAACATTAACGATTCCATTTTTCACAATTTTTTCCCTTACCTACTTAATGTAGAAAGATCGTTCGTACAGCAAATCGTCGATAAATACGAAAAGGTCGATACACACGCATACACATGCACTCACTAACTCTTTTGTTCCGTATGAGTGCGTGAGACAGGTGTGCATGTATGCGAATTTTGTTTCTCTGTAAGTCTATATCCATCTGTGATACTTGTTTGTTTCTTCTTTCGTGTGTGTACATTGTCGTGGAATGTCAATCATTTTTTTTTCATCTAAGCTTTGACATTCTACTGACAATAAAAATAATTTTGAATTCCACAGACTACAAATATATTTTCTTGTCAAATATTCTAAATACGCTTCATGTCATATGATTGTTTTATATCACAATATATATAACCTTTTGAAAAATCGCATCCTGTGTAAGACGATAAACTACGTCCAACAGCAAGACCTCTGATCAGGAGGTTGGGAGGAGCGTGGAACCACCTCTTAGTTGCTGGTGTTCCTAGGTTCACCCTGATCCGTGGTGGTAACACCTGTTAGGGTCTCAGCTATGGGCAAATAGTTGATCCCACAACCTGACTCAAAGCACTATGAATGTGTAAAAACAGATTTTAATGCCAGAAATAATTTTTAAAAATTAGTATCAGCAATAAATATTTGAAAAAAGAAAATGTTACCAGAAATAAAATCTTGTCAGCATTAAATAACCCATTGAGGTGAATATACCATAAAACAAAACAAACCAAACTATACATTTTCTAAAAAGAATATTACCAGTTATACATATTTGAAAAAGAAAAGGAAATTTTGTCGGCATTAAAAAACCGATTGTGGTTGATATGCCGTAAAACAAGACAAACCAAACCAAACTTTAGCAAAATCACAATCCATATACAAGTTCGCGGGCTTTCGACGACGACAAGCTGTGCTCAAATTGATCAGTGGGAATACTCGATATATTACAGATCTGGTAGTTTTGTGGTAGGCTAAGTAGAAATTAGTAAATAGAGTATCTAGTATTTAAATGAGTAACCAATGTAGAAATTAGTAAATAGAGTATCTAGTATTTAAATGAGTAACCAATGAGGAACACTCTATGCAACAGTAAAATGTGATTCACACCCTTAAATAACAAAGATTGGAATCGATTTTAATATCCAGAATTGGTTCATTGTGTCTTGATAGACAATTTTTTCTCGTCAGAATCCATATTGCACTTGTATGAATCTCCCACTGAATTAAATATGGCTGCCATATTCGGTCTAGTGCTCCGCTTAATTATCTCAAGATTCTTGACAAAATTCAAAGAAATGTTATTTGTCCTGACCTGGCATTTCAACTTCAGTCACTTTCCCACCGCCGTGACGTGGCTTTCCTCTGTTTTTTTTTTTTTATAAAAATATTATAATGAGCTCTCCTTCCTAGTACCCCGACCGCATAAATTTAAGCCTACTACTACATTGGTAACTAGGCTTCATGGTTTACCTGTCGTTATATCTAGATATAACCCTGTTCTATTCTAATAGTGTTCTTCTCACACACTTTCCATCCGTGGAACTCTTTTGATATGTCTTGCTTAATTTCTACCTTCAATCTTCAAAATATTAAATGCAATATCAATTACAATCTTATGTCTTCATGAACACAATTCTTTCATTGTTCTTTCTCCTCACTAAAATCTTCACATTCATTTTCGCTCACTGTAACTCCCTTCCATCTTGTATTGCCTTTCTCTGGGAGAAATGATTAAAAAATCAGGAACGTTCATTTAATAATAATAAATCATGGTATGACTTTTAGTTCTAATAGGATTAACTTGGTCTGTCGAGGTTAAATAATCCAAGTGAGTATAATTTTCTTGACCTATTTCTGGTCTATTTCAATTTCTTTCACCTTTCTGGTCTATTTGAAATTCTTAACCTATTTCTGGTCTATTTCAATTTCTTGCTCTATTCCTGGTCTATTTCAGTTTCTTGCCCTATTTCTGGTCTAAGAATTGGCTGGTCAACTTTAACGCCTCAAAAACTAAATTACTCTCCATTAAGCACCATAGAGATCCTTCCCTGCCCCCCATTAAAATGTCTGATAGTCAACTTCCTGCGTCTGCTCGGTCTCACGCTGACTGCTGACCTGAGATGGAACAAATACATTGAGTCAATTGCTTCTTCCACCGCGAGGAAAGTTGGCTCTCTGTGCCGCGCCAGGAAATTTTTCTCCCCTGAATCGATACTTCAAATATACAAAACAACCATTCGCCCTTGCATGGAGTATTGCTGCCATATATGGGCTGGAGCACCTTCTGCTTACCTCGGAGTTCTTGACAAGATCCAGAGACGGATATGTAATCTAATTGGTCCTGATATGGCGTCTCGTCTACAGTCACTCTCTCACAGACGCGCCGTCGCCTCTCTCTGTCTTTTCTACAAATACTTTCATGATAATTGCTCCGATGAGCTGCTTTCACAGGTTCCCAGACTCTATGAATTCAAGCGCCCTACGAGGCTGGCATCCCGCTTCCACCCTTACACCGTATAAACTTTCAAATGTAGCCGTCTCTTCTACTCCAATAGCTTCATACCTCGCACCTCTCGCCAGTGGAACACCTTCCCAATTACTGTTTCCCTGAAAGCTATAATCTCCAACTATTCAAATGTAATATCAATCGACATCTCCAGTTACCTTGATCTACCCACTATCCCTCTCCTCATCCTTTCCTCCTATCAACTCCCCTATCCGCTCTCGCTCCAAATGTTCCGCAACCCCCTGCATCCTAGTGGCTTTTACGCCTTGCCCTATTGGGGTCCATAATGCTTAAAAAAAAAGAAAAAAAATTCAATTTTTTTTTGTGTTATTTCTTGCCCTATTTCTGGTCTATTTCAATTTCTTGCCCTATTCCTGGTCCATTTTTTCTTGCTTTCTTGCCCTATTTCTAGTCCATTTCAATTTCTTGTGTTATTTCTGGTCTATTTCAATTTCTTGCCCTATTCCTGGTCCATTTTACTTTCTTGCCCTATTTCTAGTCCATTTCAATTTCTTGCCCTATTTCTGGTCTATTTCAATTTCTTGCCCTATTTCTGGTTTATTTCAATTTCTTGCCCTACTTTTGGTCTATTTCAATTTCTTACCCTATTTCAGTTCCTTTTCAATTTCTTTCCTCATTCCTGGTCTATTTCACTTTCTTGTCCTATTCTGGTCTATTTTTTGTTCTGAACACTATTTAGAAAAAATCCGAATAATACATTTATTTATATGGCTCCTTAAGCCGATTGTGTAAAGACGTTAGCATTCATGTGCTTTTTGATATAATAGATAACGGCTTGGAATGAGAAATCGGAGAGCCGAGTTCGAATTTCAGTTGTGTTCGTTGCATTCTCTTACGGACAAATATCCTTCAGAAAGGTATGAAACCATCTCTTCTCCCCCAGCTATGGGTTGAATAGATGCACAAACTGGGTATTATCGCCTTCTTCTTTGATGTACGGTGGCCGTTAATAATTGAGTATAACTCAAGACTTCAGTGTTAAGATAAAACAGTATTTAATTACAACCGCAAATAAATAGTTAACAAAAACAAAGAAGTAAAATTCAACCAAAGATAATTAACCATTTCAATGAATACCTTGTTAGTAGCGCGGCTCGGCTTAACGTTCGGTAAATTCTAAATCAAACCCAAATCATCGACATACAATAATTCACACTAAATGACTGGATAGTCACAGTCAATAGTTACTCAATAATCACAGCAGTCAGTAGCCTGACACCGCTATTTATACACCTAGCGGAAAACATATATTCATATGTCCAAAGTGACACGCTCGAAATTCGGTGTCGGTAGATACTCATTTTCTCCCAGTATCACACCTTAGTTGCAACCAGTCTACCGCAGAAAAAAACTGTAAACTACTGCGTGAAAATCTTCTACCTTTTCAGTCATGGATCGAAAGAGACATGATCGTCCAAGTGTGCATCACGTATGACACTTAAATGACTGAATGACAGATGAAGATAAATCTATTGATGTCTTCCGGTATTTCACCGATGTCATATATTTCATTTATTATCGATCTCAAAATCTTTTAAGCGCGGCAGCAGTCTATATTTTAATCCCATATATTTTAACCTTGCTGTTTTGCTTCTATTCATTTTGGCTAGTGCTGATCGTAACCTTGGATTTAATACGACAGTTCCTTCCACGTTTTCTTTCTGTACTTTAGTTTATCTCGCCCGTCTTTATAGAAGCGCTATCCGAGGTATTCGTTCAAACTTTGTAGCATCTTTACTTCATTTACTATAAACGTCCCCTTTTTAGATTTTATGCATCCTGATGGGTAGTATGCTTTCTGTCGTGTTATTACATGTCGAATGAATCAATAGTTTTCTTTGTTGTCCTGTGGCCTCACCGACCCGGTCTCACTATCACAATAGACAGGACAAGAGAGTTGACATTAGTACCTTTGTTCCCATTGGTATGCTTTTTCTGTGCCAGAGAATGGCATTTATTTTTTGTTTATTTTTTTTTTTTTCCTGCCTACTTCAGATTTAGAGATCAGAATTTGTTTTGATATTTTAGCTTGTTTTTTGGGCCATTCTCTCCCACCATCACTACGTATCATCCACAGATTTTTGTATATACAATTTTATAATCGTTAATTTTTATCTCATCGAGTGTTTTTGTTAGTCACCTGGGAGTATTGCGGTATTGTGATATATAGAGGATTGAATGATGATGGATAAGTTCTTTTAGTGAATGTGCAAATTCTAACTTGAAGTGAATGGGTCGTGAATCTGATTAACAAGGTATAAGATAGTAAGTGATGATCAGCTCCCGCTCACCCCCCCTCATTTTCGGCCTTGTGCCACAATTGTAATTCATATACAATAAATCTAGATGTTTTAACAAGTCTCTATATATTATCTCCCTTCATGTTTTTAGAAATGTTTGTTCATTTATGACTCCTCTCAAGTTTCTTGTTTTCACCCTCTATTTGCTCAGTCCTGACAAATAGGGTACTTGCTATTTTTCTGTGGGGAGAACCATAGTAACTTTTGGAGTAACCTTTCACATAAGCGGTGTAAAATAATCTGTCAAACTTCTGCTTCATTTAAACGGCGTGATATACTGCCCTGTTTATTTTATTTATGTCATGTGGTAGATTAAGTACCCCATAGTACCCCACAGTTAACTGTCGATCCTAATGAATGATTATCACAGAAAGTTATTTTACAAGAAGATTGCTGTTTATTGGAGCTGGCCAATCAATCTAGGCTCAAGGTTCTTAATCAAGAATGATAAGATTCGGTGGGAAGATTTTTTTTTACTTTTTCCTGTTTCTTATTTACACAAATTTGTTTTTGTTTATTGAATTACAATATTTTACTGAACTTTTTGCTTATTAAAGTATGCTTCAATTTATTTATTTATTCAATACATAGTTATAAATTACTGTACATATAAGTTTAAAATTCACCAGTATTTTCTATTGCTATTTGTAACAGTGAATCAGGTGACCTCGATACAAAGACTCTGAGTTGGTTATATACGGTGCAGTAAGAACTAGGAGTTATGTCCCCTTCGAAAATGGGCTGTTGAGAGGAGACATTCTACTTATAGTAGGTGGCACTGGTTATTTACATATGAATGATACTGGGCAGGTATTAGCCAGTAGTCAGCGTGGATCTGGGTCTGGGACTGGGAGAGCTTATATAACATCAGTGTTTTTTTTTTCGGAGGCGTTTTCAACGTAGAGATGGTCTTCTTGTTGACTACCCTATCTCCAGGCGGAGAGGAACGAGGTTATGGAAAAGGTCGTAAGCTCGTCTGGGGAGGTAGACGGCTCCCCGACCTCGATTATACGGGGTCTACGGGAAGTTTTGTCCGAGCTCACGGGCTCGGATTTCCCCCCACATAAAATTGGGCTTGTACTGCATCCTACCACGTGGAGAGGTGGGTAAATAGCGAAGCGCTCTCAACGTGCGGAAACCAGACCAGACCAGACAAACAGACTATTAAATTTGTAAAATTCCTCTATAAAAATAATCTATATAAATGTGTATGAGTTAAGATTTTCAATAATATATGCATATGATTTGGAATGCACCTTTTGAGTCGGATAATCTTGGAAAGAGGGTGGCATGTGGTGAAAAGTGTGCATTTGGCAAAAAATGTTATGAACTACTGCCTAAGGGATCCTAGTAGCACAAAACGGCTCATTCGAAACCAGTTCAAGAGGTCATTTGATTAAAATGGTATTGCAAATCATGAAAATATCTTCGAAGTCACAGAGATAATTCATTCTTTGTCAACACACGTTGGGATAATGTTTGATTGTAATAAACCATTGTTCTTATTGATTTTTACCCCGTTCAGGGAATAGCAGTACGATAAAGTAAATTCCCTTGTTTTATGATTACCTCCCTTTGGAGAAATCTTTCGTTTGTTGAGGACTATAGTCACTACGCTTGTATCAATTATTCTAAGCAGAATAAAGCTTCCTTAAGCTTACTCTTGCTCATTTTTGTTATTACAAGCAGTTTATTTACGCCGCTTACGTAAAGGATTAACAGTTTGTGTTGTAAATCAATATGTTGGTTTAATAAATGCAGTAAGAAGACGAACCCTTGTCTTATTTTATTTTCTACTATTGTGCATGAAATCTGACTCCCTCGGGCAGTATTTTACAAGCAAGGGTTGTGGATTACTAGCATTTCTGTACTATATAAATCAACCTTTTTCTTGAATGCTTTATATTTAAGATCAGATCGAAAATGCAGTCATATTTTGGCTGGAGCTGATCAATCCTCACATTCTAGCCTGGATAGAATTCAAAATGTTTTACACGGGCAGACTTCGCCCTATATAACTACTTTCGCAGAGACGCACTGTTGCAGGTCTGCTAGTACTCTAGGCCTATTCATATGGAAAATGCTTGGGTGATCGCCATTTTTAGTTCCAACAGACCAAACATCTACAACTAGAACACTCCAGGCTACTTCCACGGAAACTAAACACCCAAATTTCCTCCGATTTTTAAATTTAAGGAAAGAGTTCTACATATCTTTTTCCCAAGAACACCCACTTTATAGAGAAGACTCCCAAGTGGGTGCTTTCCTGAAAACTTCTATTTGTTTATGCTACTATAAGATATTTAGGTAAATATTTATTGTGTAATTTCGTATTTTAAATATGCTACTTATACCGTCTATCCATTGACTCAAGTATAAACATAATCAATGTTTACGTATGTACTCAAATATAAAAGTCGACCAATAGTTATCTATAGTCTCAAGTATAAACTCGGCTAAGGTTTACATTTTGCTTAAGAATAATCCTGACCTATGTTTACCTATAGACACAATATAATACCACTGAATTTTTACTCATGGACTCAAATAAAAATCGGCCAATGGTTTTCCGTATATTCGCAAGTCATGATCATAGCTTGGCTTCGCAAAACGAAGATCAAGAGCGAGTCTGTACACGTCGTTTGCAAGTACGTTTGTGACTGATAAGTCCAATGCAGGACAGGCATACACGATCGCAACAGTTGCAGCTAAAAATCCTGGCTGGGCTCGATGGCATAGCATAGCACTAATTCCTCCTCTGCCTCTTGTCCCTGAGAGCAGGCCTACATGGTTGTTGGTGAGACGTCAGTCGTCACGGTTCTCAGCTAGGGTTGACCATACTTATTCCCAAGTATAAAAATAAGTTTTCGACATTAAATAATCCAATAAGAGGTTGGGGGCGGGGTGTATATTGTCAATTGTAACAAAATGAAACTGGACAAATGGTATCCGTGTAAATTAACAGAAAAATGAACCTGCGTCATTTTGAGGTGCGCTTATCTTGTTTACGGACAACAATAAAGATTTCTTAATAGTATTATTCTTCGGGATTAACAATGACTATTTTTATACAATAAATAATCTATCTATCTATATTTCTGAGATGAGGTATTATGTACACTATTTGCATTATTCGGACAATTGTCCTCATGATTGTTGCCATATTTATCACAACGTTTCGGCCTTCTTCAGGTGGTTGGAATGTCGAACTGATCCCATTATTTCGCTTGCTGGAGTAAACTGTTCTAATTCCACGTGCCATGTCTTATGTAAGCCAGTTATCAGTTATCTCCTGTTGATTTCTAAGATGAGGTATTATGTACACTATTTACATTATTGGGACTATTGTCTTTTTTGTCGCCGTATTTATTACAACATTTCGGCCGTTGTACGCTCCGGCCTTCTTCAGGCGGTTGGGATGCCAAACTGAACACTCAAGGACACTTTATACACTAGATAAAGGCCTTAGTGAGATCTAATGACAGGACCCAAAAAGAGTTTGAGTTTAGGCAGAGTGGAATTAACAGGAGATAACTGACAACTGACATCCATTAAACATGGCACGTGGAACTAGAACAGTCTACTCCAGTGAGCGAAATAAAGGGTTAAGTTCGAAATTCCAACCACCAGAAGAAGGCCGGAGCG
>CAHIKZ030000435.1:2435000-2455000 GCA_903632075.3 Acanthosepion pharaonis | reverse complement strand
AGATTTACCAAAACAGAGGTGGTGTTTATAATGTTTCTAAAAACAAGAGACAAAGAATTATTGACTGTTAAAATTCAATAAGATAATAAAAAAGGATTTTCAAAACATCTAATTAATTATCAAAGTTGTATTTTTATTCGACTTCAGTGATGAAGAATTTCTAATGAAACTAAATCAAAATGAAACTTTTGATTTGATTAACTTAATTTTTTACTTGCTGAATAAATAAGAAACGAAAAACTCATTCAGTTTCATTTTTTCCCCAATTTTTTTTTTTGGGGGGGATGGGGGAGTTGAAGGTAATTTTATTTCAATAAAATTTTGTTTTGAAATATTATATGAAACGATCAAAAGAAAATGAAGATTAAAAAAATTATAAAGAAAATCCTTTCTTTCACGTTTCACGATATATTTAATGACTAATAAAACCCACTTTTTCACAAGATAGTAAAATTGTATCATTTTTAACAAATGCATGAAAAAATAAACTTGTTTGAACAGGACCAAATAGCGAATATAGCCACAGTATTGAATTTTTTTTCTGTTGCATTCTGTCTAATTTGTTGCAATTTTTATTTATTTATTTTACGACATATGAACACCTCAATGGGTCTTTTAATGCTAACAAGGATAGTGATGTTTTAAGCACAGCTCAGATATGGCACAAAGACCGAAAGTATGGGGCACCCAGTGAGGATCGAACTCACTACTCAGTCGTAATTGATCTAGCAAGACAAGCTGCCTAACCATTTCACCATGTCGAGGTAGCCAATGTTGACCAGGATATGTCTGTATGAATAGAATATGTAGTCTTTGTAAGAAATCAGGTTGTAGATCAGATTTCATTGATTAATTTTTGTAAAGAGGTGTTTTTGTCGAGAGTCAATTCTAATGCCAGTAATATTTTTTTACAGCCAAGATTTTCTTTGCTTTTATGAAACTGAATCATCTTTAAAATAATCAAAAATAAAAAATGAAAAAAATAGCGTAAGCATTTGAAATATCATTCTGCGTTCGAATTAGCGTAGAAATAAGATCCAGGACATTCTTGCTATTCTTGTCAACAGAACATTTTTCGAAAATACTCTAGATCTATTCACCTACGCGTTTCTAACTTTTCAAACAGAAAATTTGCTCCAGCACATTTCACTGTAGTTATTGCTGGCGCGTTTCGTCCAATGTGGACTTCCTCAAAGCAAAAAACGAAATGAATTTAATTAAAGTAACTAATAATAACAAATTATTGCGTCAGCAATAACTACAGTTTTCCTATTGTCATATATATATATATATATATATATATATATATATATATATATATATATATATATTATATATATTACCTTTTTTGGTGTGCAACTAAAGTTTCTCTGGATTGCCTGCTCGTCGGGTACAATGTCTATTTTACTCAAAGTAAACAAATCTCGTTTCAAATTTGTTTACTTTTAGCAACATAGACTTTGTGCTGGACGAACTGTAATTCAGCGAAACTTGTCGCACACAAAAATGTAGGGTATACGTATATATATATATATATATATATATATATATATATATATATATATATATATATATATATATGACAGAAATAAAAGTGTGAAGCTTAATATTACTAGACATATTAAAAACAGGTGAAGCAACTAAATAGCAGAAAGTGTGCAGTCAAATTTAGTCTGGACTGGTTTACCGTGTTGTCCCGGTCACACTCTTTATTTCATCTTAAAGTTCTGGAGACACTTTAACTCGAATATTTGTTGAGTGCTAAGAGATAAACATTACAATAATGGCATGAAAAGGAAAATACGAAATTTTCATTGACGCACGTGTTGACAACCTGCCCCTGTGAACTGCTTGTTCGATAGTGAGCATGTCACGTGAGTTTGTGTAGAGGAGATAAGTGGGGTCGATTCCCATCCGTTTGGAATTAGTGAATTAATGATAATTATAATTATTTTATTATAATTATTTTTGGAACTATAATTAATTTTTATTTATTCATTCTATTTCAATTTTTTTTTAATATACGTGGACTTTTATCAATTTTTTCATATTTCCTTTATTTTCTACAGAATTTTATCTTTGCCTACTATCATCTCTCCTGCGTATAAAAAAAATTACAATAATCACTAAATTATTGCCCCACCAAAACTAAAACCTCTGCTTGTTGAACCATTGTTGATGTCTTTGTTCTTTCTCTGTGTCAGTCCGATATTCATTTTCCTTTCTTACTTTGTTTATTACAGAATTCGTAAAGATGATGATTTCACAATAGTTCAGCGAACTCGACTTCCAGACCAACACAAAAACCAGTCCAACTCGCAACCAAAAAATGCATATGAAAAAGAAAGAACTTTTGCTTTTTTTTTTTTTTGCGCCACGAAAAAGCCAACCAATATTTTCAGACTATGGACAAGATATCTTTAAAATACCAAAATATATACATATAATTGCCCAGGCTTACATCAATTAGATTTTTCAGTGCAATTCACATTAAAAAAAAAATCGGTCAGTCGCTAAAAAATGCTTTGTGAACAAACCCATATCTTTTTATATAAAACGGGGGAAAAAACTTTCAAATTCGTAAAGAAAGCAGTTCCTTAATTTTAATCAAAACATTTTTGTCCGCGCGTAATGTTGCGTATTGGGAATAGGAATAAAAAAAACACTGTTTATATGTAATAAAAATTTAATTTGACTTTTAAGGGCCTAGTCATGATTATTATATAACTTTTTCATTCATTCTTAAATGAATATAGGATCCAGGACGAAAGTATTTGTGACAATAATAGATTTAAATGTATTTTATTTCCTAAGAAGAAAAAAATTTCCATTAAATTGATTAAATGTAAATTCTAGGCGTTACTCATTTACAGTGTCCTAACCACTGGGATAACCAAAAACGCATTCTAAGCACAGCACTAAGAAACAGAAAAAAAAAACTTTAAAAACAAAGGAAAGACTACTGATGTCTTTGCCCCTATATGGCAGTGAATGCTGCAGAATCTCCTCACAGATGAAGACTTGAAGCAACAGAAATGTGGTTCTACAGAAGGATACTGAGAATACCATGGGCCGAACATTTGAGCAATGACGATGTTTTAGAGAAAATACAAACAAAAAGTAAACTTACACATAATATCAGGGAGAGGCAGTTAAAATTTCTAAGGAAACGCAATGAGGAAATGTGGCTCGGAAAATCTGATACTCAAAAGACGGATTGAAGGCAAGAGGGACAGAGGAAAACAACGTAAACATACTTAATGAGATTGAGTAAATGGATAGCGGAAGAGGCTTTAGGAGAAATAACAAAAGGAAATGTTTTTAAAAACTAAAAATATCAGTAAGTTGTGAAGAGCCATGATCGTCTACGTCCTGAGAGGACACGGCACATAAAAAAGAACTATTCGCATTCTATGTATAACTATCTTTATACAGATCAATGTTGAATTCAGAGTTTTCCTTCTCTGGGACTAATTAGCGTCCACAGCTGTCCTGTTATTCAGCCCATAGCTGGGTGTCGAGTGAAGACTAAAGTGGCTGGCATATCACCTAAGGGAATTTACGCCAAAGTGAACGGAACGACAAACTTTTCTGTGCCATTAAACATTACACGACCCATTTTACTTTACGATATTTTCATTTTGCAGACTTATTAAGAAAAATACCGTACCTTCCTTCTTTCTTTCTTAAGCAGGGCAATTTTTCACATTTTTTTCATAAATTCTTGCGGTTCGCTTTTTCTTAATAATAAATATTTACTGTGACTGTATTGTTTTTAAATATTCAAATCCCGTTAGAGACGAAATTTATTATATCCTACCGACTTCACCGCTAACATTTTACGGAGTTAGAGTTTTTAAAATGTTGGCATAGGTTATCGTAGTTATAAACATGAATAATTGGTTTGACACGTGAGTAGACATACCTGTTTTATAAACAGTGAAATTAAATCTAAAAAGTTAAGTCTTATTGCCTCACAACATTTTATTTTTAAGACTTTCAATATAGAGGCGTGTAGACATTAATTTCACTGTTTACAAAAACATCAATATCTGCTCGAAGATAAGCAAATATAACGTTTAGATTTAACCAAAATAATTCCGCCAAAAAAAAAAACAAATAAAAATACAAATTGTTTTATGAATTATCGTCCAAATTCCTAGAATCTTTGAACAAGGAATAAAAGAATTGTTTTTACACTGTTTCTATTTTTTACGCCTTTACTGATAAAAAAAAATCATGTTCTTGGCAAATAAATTGAAGGTTTCTTGCATTTTGAATGGGTTTTGATTGCTCCCCCGGTATTACGGCATTATTTTTTCAAACAGTATCACCTTTATAAAAAAAATATTGTTATGGATTATCAGCAATATTTTATGTAACAGTCGATTGGCTAATTATATTTTTGTTCTTTTACTATTCATCAGGGTAACTTGTAGATTCAATGAGGTCTAACATAAAACCCATTAATAAGATATTATTTACAAATCAAATAATATACTAGATGTCCCTGCACATCAACTGCGTAATGCACAGGAGCAAAGAAAAGAGACTTGGCCCACGCAACATTGTTAATATATATATATAAATTTAATTACAACCGTCCTAGATTAAGAAGACTTGCTAAAGACAAATTATGCCTCCAACAGGCATCGAACCTCTGTCCCTTTTGTCATCATTTAGCCAACCTATTTTAAATAAGTAATTTAAATCATGCTTTGTCAGTACCTGTAGCTGTGTTTTTTTATATAGGGACGTTGTCAAAATTAGCTTGAAAAACTCTATTCTCTCATTGGTTGTTGAAAGCGCTCGATTTAACAATCTAATGTTCTTTCAGCTAACATAAGAAAAAGGCTAAAATGCCGGAAAAACTCAACATGATCAAGAATTCAAATATGCCGGTATGGGGTAGGCATTTTTTTTTCTTATGGAAAAGCTTGAATTTATTTTACTGATCGATTTTAAGCAGATATCCCTATGCTTCCTTTTGCTCCATTTTGATTATTGTTGAGTCTTTTTCACGACTGACCGTTTCCATTTCATAAAATGCATCGCAAAATGTATTTCTTCTTACAGATTAAATATTGGAAATTTCAAAATAAAAAAAAAATGACTTTCACCATTTGTTCTTTTTTTTCTTTGTTTCTCTGTTTCAATTTTATTTTCTTACTTGATTTTTTTCTTCATTTTCTTTTCTTTTCTTGACTTTTCTTCTTTCTTTTACGTACTTCTTTTTTAATAGCACGCTTTTTCTCCTTTTTCTTCTCCCTCTCTGCTTTATTTTACTGCTTCTTCCTTTTTCTTCTTTCATTTATGTTTGCTATCGTTCTTCTGCTTCTTCTTCTTCTTCTTCTTCTTCTTCTTCTTCTTTGTCTTCTACTTCTTCGTCTTCTTCCTCTCTTTTATTTATATTTACTACCGTTCTTCTTCTTCTTCTTCTTCTTCTTCCTCTCCTTTATTTATATTTAGTATCATTCTTCTTCTTCTTCTTCTTCTTCGTCTTCTTCCTCTCTTTTATTTATATTTACTATCGTTCTTCTTATTATTATTATTCTTTTTCTTCTTCTTCCTCTTCTTTATTTATATTTACTATCGTTCTTTTTCTTCTTCTTCTTCTTCATTTATATTTACTATCGTTCTTTTTCTTCTTCTTCTTCATTTATATTTACTATCGTTCTTTTTCTTCTTCTTCTACTTCTTCATGATGATGAAGATGATGATGATGATGATGATGTAGATCCAATCACATTCCGCGTCATGACTGGAGAGTTAAGGTAATAAATATACATATTCTGTTGAATAAATTCTAAATGTGAAGTAGTACTGTACAGTGCATTTCTTTTACAACGATAATATTCTAAGAGAAGAGCAGTTCCACACAGTTCAGGTTTTCAAATCTCTTGGTAACAGGATCTGCCAATGTCGTCGCGGGAGTCGAAATTTTCTAGTCTCTACATTTTTTTACTTTCCTCAGTGTAACATTATTATTATTATTATTATTATTATTATTATTATTATTATTATATCCTTTGATTTCTATTGCATACTAATTTCTTTCTGCGTCCCAACAAGAGATCTCAGGTCAGAAATGTCATCATGACATTTTCCATCGTACATTTTATAAATGAAACTACAAATAGGTACACATTTTATATAGATAGAGCGCTTCGTAGGGTCTGAGTTGATCCTATAAGAAGAATTTTTTATTTCCTTAAGTCATGGGCTTTCAGTGACCTCTTCAATGAGTCTATCAAAACATTCTCCGATAAAACCCAGAACACCAACCAAAATTGAAACCATTAATGTTTTCATGTGCAACATTTTTTTCTAATTTTCTCTTAGTACTTGTTATCTTCTCACTTCTTAATTTCTTGTTCGTTTATTGTTCTCCCTCTTCAATAACGTTTTTTTTTCCTTGTATTCTTTTACACACTATAACCTATTGCGTTTTAGCGGCTTTATTGCCTTGCTTGGCGTGAAATTATTTCCAAACAAAACGGGTATGTAATATCAAAGTAGAATAATCTAACATTGATTTCATATTACACCATCGCGAACTTGACTCTGAATTGATATTACACCGGGTTTAGTCTGACTCTGAGTTCATATTACTCCTTGTTTAGTTTCACCTGATTACCTTTATAATATTAGGTTACCTACTTTGTTGATTTAGCTAAATCCTTAGGCATAAATACGACATAAGGATTTATTTGCATTACTTAGAAAAATCGATTTATTTAGGAAAGATATTAAGAACATTGACTGGGAATAAATCGCCCGCATATGAACAGTAAATTAATTGACCAAGTACAAAGCAATAGAAAAAGGGCGTTGTACAAACATGCGTTTTCTCACCGGGTTTATTAGCACAATATATCGAGTCGATCCCAAGACAAAAGGAAGTTCTAGCAAGATTTATGAATGGTGGAAATAACTTTAACAACGCAACCTTTGTCCCATATTTATTACAACGTTTCTACTGTTGTACGCTCCGGCGTTCTTCAGGTGGTTGGAATGTCGAACTGAACCCTTTATTTCACTCACTGGGGTAGACAAAATGGATGATCGTTATACAGGAAGAATAGACCGAGTGGGAAGCTACGAATTATGGAAGTAAACAACAAACAAACAAGGACATAGATTTAACTGTTTTGCGGCAAAATGGAAGAGCGAAAGATAATTTCCAAAGACTAAACAAAATATCCAGAAACAGGAAGACACCGTTGTAAAAAAAGAAGTGTTATGAGCTGCTATGTAATATCAATATATATATATGTAAAATAGAGGATGTCTGTGTCTCTGTGTCTCTTTGTGTAATACCTTTTCACTCGAAATCCATCCAACCTATTTTGACCAAACATGACATATACATTGTACAATGTAAGAGATAGGTTCTTTGCTTAAAATATCGATAATTTTTAAAACAATCAATGCTCGCTAAAGCGCATCAAAAATCGACAAATCCCACTTTTTTTCCTTTGATTTCGTTCATACTTGGTATGTAGGCTACTTACATCATGACGAGCTCAACGATACCTCATTTAGCGGAAAACCGCGAAAAACGAAAAATCGATTTCAACACAAATCGATTTCAACACAGATTTTAAACTCCCTCAAATCTCAAGCAATCTAATACAAACTTCACTCAATTCTCCCCAACAATAATTTGACTGTTTAACTGTCATCTAACTTGATAATTGAGTCCATCCGTAGAGTGAAAACCCGCGTAAATAGCGACAAATGGCGATTTTTACCGGTTTCTTTCTTATTTTTTGTTGATCTTTCAACAAATTTTCGTCAAACCTAACAGTTGTTTTAGAAATGTACCCCCCTTTAAACCCCCGGTAGCACACTGAGAAATTAAATTTCAAAAACTTCAAAATAATTGAGGTCTGAAGTGGGTCTTCATGTTGCCTGTTTTATATCCCCCCATGTCCTCGGCTAACTTCGATTGAATAAATACTTCTGTTATATCAGTAACTGCATTAATTAAAAAAAAATAATGAATATACTTTAAACTAATTGAAGAATATAGAATGTTTTTGCTTTATTCAAATTGAATGCTTTTTCTGATCGACCAGCTGGATATGGCTGCTAGTTCATCTATATAGCAGTGGAGCGATGATTAGAATCTTGAAGCAACAGGAGAATACTGAGAATGGATGGTGCACGTCAGTAACGAGGAAGATTTAAGGAAAATAGAAGTAAAAAAAGATTGTCACACTTAGAATCATTTTGGAATTTGGGGGACCCATCAGGAGGAAAGAAGGCTTGGAGAATTTTATACTCACAGGATATAGTACAGGCAGCAGTAACCTACATTAAGAGCTTATGTAAATAGATGAAACATAGAGATAGTAACAGTAAAAAAAAAAATAAGAGCTATAAAGAATAGGAAGTTGTGGAAAGCCATGATCGGTCACATTAAAAGAAGAGAAATTACACATAAAAGAAGAATATTGCAAGATTAATAGCTCTTATACGAAATATAAAAAAGAAATGTCAACAATGATAATTTTGTTAAAATTACGTTTGTCTAAGTTCATATTATATGTTATAAAAAATAATTCAAGAAAGTATTCAGCAGACTGCCTCATGAAATTAAATCTTTAATTTTCCTCGAGCATATTTGTTGCTATCAAGGACCAGATAAACATTTTGATCCGTGATGCTATCGTAGAGTTGTCTTTTTGGAACTGTTTTAAATTCTTTCGGCCATATTCTATTCATTATCATTTTTATCAAAGTAAACCTGAGGTAAGTTAAATTCACAATTACCACATGTAAATAATCGTAAATAAATAATAGTATAAATAAATATAATTTTTTTGATTATATTTATAATATTATTTTCTGAAATCCGATGGAGTAGGTTCAAATCGCATTCAAGATAACTTAGTTCTAATTTGAAATCATTTTTGCAGTAAATAGTAGAATAAATGATTTTATATTAGCAGAAAATCGAACCCGAAACCTTAACTGTTGTTTGAATCTACTGGGCCGAAGCAAATATTTGTCGCGTTCTCAAGTGTATTTCAGAAACAACCATATGTGTGTGTGAAATAGGACTGAGGAATTCTAACTTACCCGAAGCAACGATCAGAGGCGCCATTTGCAATTTAGGTAAAGCGCATGCGTGATTCTGGCGCATTTAAAGCTATCGGTAATTAGCATGCTTGGTCAAAAAACTGAATAAAAGTTGTCGCACAGATGAGCAAAGGAGGTTCTACATACGGTGACCTGTGCCGGACCGGACAATCAACCACAATATGTGCCATTTTGTACCACTAGTAAGGCAGTTTAATGATTCTATTATCCTAGAACTTGGCATCTTTCTGGGTTATGAACTGCTCTAAGCGCCTTTTACATGCTTCCGGAAATCTTAAATTCTTCCCATCAGGATAACTTTGTGGGGAAGGAAATAAGAAGTAACCAGAAGGTGGCAGTTCAGACAAGTAGGGTGGGTGTAGTTTGATATTCCAGTCAAACTTCCAAATGGAAAACGACACCCTTCTGATTGCCTAATTCTTGGCGTATTTCTTCGATTTCAGCATTTAATCGGTCAAACAGAGAATAAATCTTGTTTGAATTCACTGTCTGATTTTGCGGACGAAAATCGTAAAACACAATATGCTTCCAAACCCACAAGCAACAGAGCCTCTTCGAAGTCGTCCTCATAAGTGGTCAATGGTCTTCCACTTCATTTTCCTCAGGATCATTTTCGCTCCACTTTGTTGTAAACAATCCACTTTTCATCGCCTCTGATAGTGCTTTTTAAAACTAGGTCTGAGAATTGCAGATGGAAAAGTTGTCTTTTTTTCCCTTAAATCGAGAGTCATTCGGAAATCGTAGCGATTCGCACATCCATTTTTTTTCAAATGACTTACAAAACTTTTACGAAATATGTGGAGTACCTCTGCGATGTGCCGTGCCCTTCCTGAATTATGTTTAATCAGGGTCCCAATTTGGTTATCATCAGTGACTGCAGGCCTTCTGAAACGTTCCCGGTCTTCCAGATCAAAATTTATCTTTCTTCATATAGCAAAACAATTTATAAATCGTACTCCCAGTGACGGCACCATCTAAATAAACGACACATATGTATTTTTACTGTTTCTGTATCGTTTGTTTTAGTTTTCGTATTTTATCTTTCGATATTTTTCTTCACCTCTGGAAATACAAGAACATATAATGACAAAATTACATATCATTTTCCATCGTTTACATTTTAATCTTTAAAATTCACAATTCACAGGTGAATCATGTATAAAGACACGTTGAAATTTTACCTTTCACAATATGTATATATGTCATAAATATATATGTCATAAATATGTATATATGTCATAAATATATGTCATAAATATGTAGATATGTCATTTAATATATATAGATGTCATAAATATATTTTTCATAAATATGTATATGTGTCATAAATATATATATGTCATAAATATATGTTATAAATATATATGTCATAAATAGGTATATATGTCATAAATATATATATCATATATATATATATATATATATATATATATATATATATATATATATATATATATATATGTATGTGTGTGTGTGTGTGTGTGTGTATATATATATATCACTAGCAGCATGGCCCGGCGTTGCTCGTGCTTGATTCAAAAATCGTACGATTCATACAGCAATCGCTATCACTTGACTTAAAATATTTTTGCCCTTCCTTGCCTTTAAAGGAGTGCCCTTTACCGTGCTGATGTTGCTACAAGCTTTATTTCTTGCCTATCTCACACTGCGAATTTTTTCTAAGCTCTATACTAAACATTAAATCTGTTACGAAAAAAGAACTAATCAAAATGAACACAAAACGATCAGCTTTAAAAACGACTCGTAACTGGAAAAACCGAATGAAAAAAGAATGTTAACAACAAATACTTTTTCACACCCAACCCAGTTCTGCGAAATCAGAATCAACGTTGAGTTTAAGCAAGCGAATGAGCCAATTGGAGTAAAGTGCCATGCAGATTTAAGTTTTTCCCACTTGTGACGAATGCAGCTATCGATTTTTTTTGCATGCTAACATGCTAGTTAACATTCGTGTCAGTCAGCTGTTGGCTCTCAAGCTGGCCAATAGAATCTTCCTGCCTATTCGTGGCAGCCAACTATAAGATCTCACTCTGGCCAGTAGAAAATGGCCGCAAACTACATGAAAACTGCCGTAGAAGCATGAAAAAATCGATTATTTCTACTATCGATGGGAGTCGGGAAATGCAAAGTCGGCCTTGGCCTTTCCGCTAACTTGGAGCATGTGCATGTAAATTTTGGTGCAAATCCGTCGGAAATTGCGACCGCGCATTCGTTACACACACACACACACCCTACCTTTTATAGATAGAGATAAATATATATGCCATAAATATGAATATATGTCATTTAATATATATGTCATAAATGCATATGTCATAAATATGTATATATGTCATAAGTATATATATCATAAATATGTGTATGTGTCATACATATATTTGTCATAAATATATATATATTTCATAAATATATGTCATAAATATGTATATATGTCATAAATATATATGCCATTAATATATATGTCATAAATATAAAATATGTCATAAATATATATGATATAAATAAATATATATATATATATATATATATATATATATATATATATATATATATATATAAATATATATATGCCATAAATATGAATATGTGTCATGTATATATATGTAATAAATATGTATATATATCATAAATATATGTCATAAATATATATATATGTCATTAATATATATGTCGTAAATATATCTTAAATATGTATGTATGCCACTAATATATGTCATAAATATATGTTATAAATATATATGTCATAAATATGTCTATATATCATAAATATATATGTCGTAAATATATCATAAATATGTATATATGTCATAAATATATGTCATAAATATATATGTCATAAATATGTATATATGTCATAAATATATGTCATAAATATATATGCCATAAATATGTATATATGTCATAAATATATATGTCATAAATTTCAGCCACGTATGCAAAGAAACAAATTGTTCAAGCGCCACCTATTGTAAAAAGCGTCGATATTTTAACACCTCTGAAAGTAAATTGCTTTCATTTAATTACAACAGAGAACACTTTCTGTCTGCCATCATCATGGCTGATTCTAAACTCCAAGCGAACAACACCTTTGCGCCTTTATGGCTTCAAATTGATTATATTGAATCATTTTCTAGGTCTTCTGCTAGGAGAGTTAGTTCACTGTGTTGTGACAGATATTTTCTTCTCGTCAGAATCCATCTTGCACATTTAAAAATCCACCATTCGTCCGTGCAATGTATACTGCTGCCATATCTGGTCTGGCATTCCTACTGTATATTTCGAGATACATGACAAAATTCAAAGAATGATACGTAATGCCATCAATCCTGAGATCACTGTCTCACCAGCCCGACGTGACATGGCTTCCATCTATCTTTCTACAAATATTTCCAGAGCAATTGTTCTAATGAGCTTTCCTCATTGGCGCCTCAACTGCATGAATTTAAGCGTGCTACTAGATTGGCAACTAGGTCTTACCGATTTGCCGCTGCACTTGCTAGATACAACCCTGAGTTCATTTCTAATAGTCTCTTTTTCTCGCACTTCTCCCCTGTGGAAGTTCCTTCCGATTTCTTGCATTTCTCTCCAGCTTCAATCTTCAAAACTTTAGCTACAACGCCAAATCTTATCTGTTCTTTTACTGAACTTATCCCCTCACTCGTCCTCACTAAAGTCTTCTCTTTCTCTTTCACTCTCACTAACTGTTTGCATCCTAGTGGCTTTATTGCCTTGCTTGAATTGAAACGATTAAAAGAAAGTCTACATAAAGACTACTTTCATCTTTATCAACGTTTTCATTTACAACCCAGTTATTCACCAACTATCACCACGCTAGACATTTAGTCGAATTCATTTTCGACAGATCATTGGTCGATAATGTCCTAATACGCAAACACCTCATTCTTCTCCACTTAAGTAGGCCTCCATTTCGATTGGCAGAAGAGGGGAGGACAGAAGCATGTTATAAAAATCCCATCACCTTATACTCAGGTGCTTTTTGGGACCAACAGTGAAACAAGTTATTATTGTTCCTGTCTGTTATTACTGTGGTTACCTGACCCTAGAGGAGAGGGTCACAAAGGAAGGATGTTTTCTTTTGCAACCCAGTCATTCACCAACTATCTCCACGCTGGACTTTTGAGTCAAATTCATTTCAACAGATCTAGAGTCAGTCTATACCAATCCATGTTTAGCAGAATCCAGTTGAGTAAATGTTCACCTTGTTCTGTCGGAAATAATGAAGAATAGACTTATGCGAGTTAAGCAGCAATGTCCTAAGGTGCAAACGCCTCATTCTCCTCCACTTAAGTAGGTGCTTCCATTTAGATTAGCAGAAGAGCTAAGGCCAGAGGCATGTTATAAAAATCCCATCACTTTATACTCAGGTGCTTTTTTTTGACCAACAGTGAAACAAGTTATTATTGTTCCTTTCTGTTATTACTGGGGTTACCTGACCCGAGAGGAGAAGGTCACAAAAGGAAGGATGTTTTCTTTTGCAACCCAGTCATTCACCAACTATCTCTACACTGGTCTTTTCAGTCAAATTCATTTTCGACATTTAAGTGTCATACGTGATACACTATTGGTTGATCATGTCTCTTTCGACCCATGACTGACAAGGTAGAAGGTTTTCCCGCAAGAGGTTGACATTTCCTTCTGTGGTAAACTGCTTGCCAACCAAACCTATAGAATCCAGTCTGCCCTGCTATTTGCTAGGTTTGGCTTGTTTTATTTTACGGCGTATCAACCTCAATGAGTTATTTAATGCCGACAAGATTTTTATTGCATCTAATATTTCTTTGTTCAAAAATGTATTGCTGCTAATATTTTTTTCAAAAATTTATTGCTGGTATTTTTTTTTTTCAAAAATGTATTGCTGGCAATATTTCGGTTTTTTTTCGAAAATGTATTGCTGATAATAATAATTTTTAATAGTAATTTATTATAATATTTTTTTTAATAATAATAATAATTTTTTCCTCAAAAATTCATTACTGGTAATAACTTTTTACAAAAATATATTGCTGGTATTAAAACCTATTGTTACACTTTCATTATGTTAAGTATTTGCCCATAGCTGGGTCCCTAACAGGTGCTACCACCCCGTGTCAGGGTGGACCTTGGAACACCTGCAATTAGGAGGTGGTTCCACGCTCCTCAAAAACTCTCGATCAAAGGCTTCTGGAGATTGACAATGAAGGAAGAATAAAAGAAGGTATAAGGCCATATATTCCAAGTTGGAATGAATTGTCAGTCCATGACAATTTACTATAGTTTCAGAACAGAGTTCTCATACGTGGATAACTTAGACCAGAAATATTAAAGACACTACATAGTTGTCACGTACTGTACTGATGCGGCATTCACCCTGGGCGGATTGAGCCAGCTTCTTCCTCTTATGAGAAGAAGATTCTTGGGATAAATTACAGAAGTAGGGTACCCAGGCCTACTCGGATAACGTTCTTGCTTGCCGCGGGGTTCCCACAGACGCAGAGACAGGAACAACCAGAAGCCGCCGGTTACCGATGCAGACGCTCCTTGGATTTTCACCAGAGCCCTTGTTAGCCGGCGTGTGTGTCAGACCTGTCCGCCTTGGGTGGTCCTACCAGGAACGAAGTTCCGGGCGGCATAGCTCTGACACTACCGTTTAACTGTGAGGTAAGGGTTGGACTTTGGGGGCTTACAGTACCAGGTGTTCCCAAGCGGTCCCCCATCTAAGTACTGACCTGGCTCTACGATGCTTAACTTCGGTGATCGAACGAGAACCGGTGTTTCAGCGTGACTTGACCGTAAGCTTAGTTGTCACGTGGGACTAAATAAATTCCAATTGAAAAGCAAAGAATCAGTGTGGCGGCCTAAGATACCTCAGGAGTTATAGGAGTATACGTCGCCTAAAGGAGTTATAGGAGTATACGTCGCCTAAAGGAGTTATAGGAGTATACGTCGCCTAAAGGAGTTATAGGAGTATACGTCGCCTAAAAATCAAAAAAATAACACCATTTTCTCAAGGTCCAAGGTATTGGTAGAGATATTTTCACTCACCAAATACACCAATATATTGTCGAAATAGATTAGTTCTCAAGTTTAATTCAATGACAAGTAATTGTGTCATAGGGAAGTTAAAAAAATTTCTTCTTACGCTGGTGAATTTCAGTTGAACTTGTCAGTGATAATGGGAGACAATTCAAAAATTACGCTTTCATAGATTTTGCAAAGAGTTGCGCATTTAAACACATAGCATCAAGTCCATATTATCCTCAAGCAAATGGTGAAGCAGAAAGCGCTGTTAAAATAGATACGAGAGTTTTGACTCTATCAAACACATTTCAGACATTAATGGGATATCGGAGTACTCCAATTCAACCCACTGGAGAAAGTCCTATAGAATTAATTAAGTAAATAAGAACTATATTACCTTTACATCCAAAAAGGTTATTACTAAAATGGCTTTATTTCACAAGAATCAAGGAGATATAACAAACTGGCAAAAGCCAGAATGGAAAAGAATTTTAACTGATTCAATCATGCTAGAAATTTACCATCTCTAAAAAAAGGAGATAGATTTAGAATAATATTGGATAAAGAAACCATCGGGACACTAAAAGAACGATTAACTCAGCAGACACTGCTAACACCTGATATATGCCAGGAAATAGGAAACAGTATATTTTCAAGTTTTCAAAGTTACCAAGTAGGGATTTTCAAACACTTATACAGACGGACAATTTATACTCCAAGATATTTGTTTGATTTTACAAAACGTGTGAGTTATCGCCCTTTGTCTGTACACAAAAGAAACCTTGAATTGTAGGTTAATTCTTTTCTTTGTAAATGATTTGAAAAAATTATCAACTAATAAAGAAAATAAGAAATTACTTTAGGAAGGGGAGTGTTTTCTAACCTCAACAATGGTGATAATGATTGATAAGCACTTTCGAGGGAATGCTGGTATCAAACAGATCGAGAGGTGTTTTGAATAACTGTTGAGTTTAGCACATCTCGTGTCATTTTTGTGATGCAATCAGTTTCATATAATTTATCTTTCCACCGTAAACCCAGTGGAACAATAGCTAAAAAAATAACCAAAATGAACCCTTGAAAAGCATCATTTGTGAATACGGACACAATATACTGGCCGTATTCTAGAATTAATGTATATAAATACAAACGAAGAAATGATTCAATTTTTGATCGTACATTTCTCATGTTATTTACATGGATACACACCTTGAAGTAGATAATCTTCTTTTCTTTTCCTCTTTAACTTAATTACTTCAACAGGTAGTCATATTCAAGAGACGTAATAAAAAAAATGTGCACCACAGCGGGGTGCGAACCGGCATCCCCAGTTTTAGCGTTTGATATTGGGTGATTTAGGTCGATCGGCAACATTGCGAATTAAAGTTAAAAAAAAAATTAGTTATTAAATTTTGAAATGCTTTGGTAACATTTAGTACACCATAAATCATGTGCGTGTGTGTGTGTGTGTGTGTGCGTGCGTGCACCTATGTGCGCGTGCGTGTGTGTACATGCGTTTTGGTGTGTGAGTGAGCCTGCGTGTATGTGTATGTGAGCGAGTGCGCCGACGTGTGTGTGTGAGTGTGTGCACCAACGTGTGTGTGTGAGCGAGTGCACCTACGTGTGCGTCTGTGTGTGTGCATATGTTTGTGTGTGTGAGTGCACCTGTGTGTGAGTGTGTTTGGGTGTGTGTGTTTGCGTGTGTGCGTGCGTGCGCCTGCGAGTGTGTATGTGTTTGTGTGCGTGCCTGCCCGCGCGTATGTGCGTGTTTGTGTGCGTGTCTGTGTTAGTGTGTGCGTGTGTGTGTGTGTGTGTGTGTGTGTGTGTACACGCGCGCGTGTGTATGTTTGTGCGTATGTTTTGGTAGCAAATATATTTATTTCGAATTTTTTTCTTTATTTATTTACCTTTTGGACAATTTTTCTTTTTCTTTTTTTTTTTGCTCTTGGTTCATGTATTTCTCGATATATTTTCTTCATTTGTTTCAGCCACATTGGCCATCTTCAGCGAGTAAATTTAGTTTCAATAGTTTTACGTGCTTGCTTTCTCCAGTATTGTAGTGAAAAAGATAATCAGCTACCCCGAAAAAAGAGTTCGTGTTTGTGTGCGATCTGCCGAAGAAAAATTACCAAAAACTAAATCCACTTTATGGCCCAGAATCTATGCTAATGTTCTTCCCTCCCCTGAATGGCATGATCAATCAAAAAGATCTCTCGGTGAATAAAAGTTGTTATTTTCCGTTTATGTGGGGGGATTAGATTTTCTGAGCTTGGTGGACGAACACGCGGTTTTGCTGGTGAGAAGTGAAGGTTGGATTTGTGACCCCGTTTTGCCGTTTCTATCTTGCCTGTTGGACTGTCACGAGGGACTATCGTTTGAACTCTGATTTGGCTACAAGTGTTGCGGTCGAAAGACAGAAGAAAGCTATTGGAGATGTGTGTTGCTACTATAAGCTGACAGTATTTTTTCTTCTTTTTCTTTTCTTTACAATTACAAGTAGATCTTTTAGTATTTAGAATTTGAATTTTGTATGTCACGTGCTGTGACGTCATAATTGCAATATTTATTAAAACTCTCAACATATGACACCGTAGGCGACTTCAATTTACGAAACTGTCAATTAGCTACAAGCCGTCAGTATCATGGTAAAATACTTCTGGGTAATTGATGGGAAGGATCCTGATAATTTGCTTAATATGTTCTAAAACAGGATATTAAAAGAAGAGGCATCACTTTTGCAATGAACTTCGTAAATATTATTAGAAGCAGTAGTAGTATCGCTGTTAACACTGACAACTGTGCGGCAACTCCTGCCTCCAAAACGGACGCAAATATATTGTAATGTATTCCTTTGGATCTTATCAATACGGCCGAGAGAAGTGGAGGCATGTAGTCTGTAAATAATGCAAATAATCATATTACCTCATCTCAGAGATCCAAACACCAGATGAAGGCCGGATGGCACAACTACCGAAAACTTGTGAATATGGCAATCAAAATGGGGATAACAGTCCGAATAATGTAAATAATACAAGTAATGATAATACCTCATCTCAGAGATCCAATCACCTGAAGAAGGCCGGAGCATACAACTGCCGAAACGTTGTGAATATGGCAACGAAGATGAGGATAACAGTCCGAATAATGTAAATAATGCAAATAATCATAATATCTCATCTCAGAGATCCAATCACCTGGAAAAGGCCGGAGCGTAAAACGGCCGAAAGGTTGTGAATATGGCAATGAAGATGATGATAACAGTCCGAATAATGTAAATAATGCAAGTAATCATAATACCTCATCTCAGAGATATAGACAGAGATATAGAGAGACATAGACATAAAGGCCGGAGCGTGCAACTGCCGAAACGTTGTGAATATGGCAATGAAGATGAGGATAACAGTCTGAATAATGTAAATAATGCAAGTAATCATAATACCTCATCTCAGAGATATAGACAGAGATATAGAGAAACATAGACATAAAGGCCGGAGTGTACAACGGCCGAAACGTTGTGAATATGGCAATGACGGTGAGGATAACAGTCTGAATAATGTAAATAATGCAAGTAAAATAATACTTTATCTCAGATTTCCAATCACCTGAAGAAGGCTGATGGGTACAACGGCCGAAACGTTGTAAATATTCAATGAAGATGAGGATATCCGTCCGAATAATGTAAATAATGCAAGTACTCTGATATAGACAGATATAGAATAGGCACGCTCGAAGTAGCTTCGTACAACACCGAAAGTTGCTACAAAATCAATTCTTAAATAGCCTCGTCAGATGAAGACTTTCATAATGATGCCATGCATGATACAAAACTCGTTTTAAAATCTCTAAATTGTTAGCTGTATGCAACCACATTCTAAGATGAATGGTTAAAAGGGCTTTGAGAAGACAGTGGCTATATATCTTTGTGGAGACCACACTTCTTTGAATCTTGTGAACTGGCGCGACAGAATCCAAAGATGGCACTACCAAAAAACAGAAACCACATCACTTGAGGACTTTCAACACCACCAAATATTAATCTGGATGTAACGAATATAAAAAAAAATGACATAATCATGATGATAGTTCCATAGAACTTCAAATAAAACTAAGCGGCGAAACTCCCAACAATACTGGATTTATTAATGACTGTGTTATGGTCCCGGTTAGGACCAAGGAAGAACAACACGAACACAAGTGTGAAAATAACGAAGGTACATTACATGAAATAATAATACAAGATGTGGAAGGTGTTAGTATGACTGTCAGTCTGGTTTGGAGTGAACTACTATCGGCTCGAGGAGATTCGACCCTCTCTCTTGAGAGGCGTAGTATACATAGTGTTAGGAAGAGTTCATTCTGTAGTTATAGGTAAGGACCCATGACAAACTGTAACGGGATTTGCGGAACCTATTTTCCTGAAAGAATTTTTGACAGAAAGCTTTTATAACTTTCAACCAACAGCAGCACTGGCTATTCAGTGAATACATATGAAATGTTTCCCTATAAGGAAACAGTTTTATATTACCATTTCGATTATTGTCTGGTAACCCAGTCCACTCAGACGATTTCTAATTGGGTATGTCTCTAAGTGTCTAGATGTGATATTCAAGTCGCCTTGGCTGTCACAACCTTGTAACATTTATTTTTAATAAAACCATTATCGACACGTGGTCATGATTCTGCTCGACTACTCTCGTTCATGAACAGAGATTAACAGTGAGTCAACCCCTAGGTTATATAACTAAGAAATCTGTGATACAAAACAGGGTATTTACTGTAGTTCATCTTAAATCATCAAGGCAATTAAGACCAAAATTCATGATAGCCTTGCTTCGTGTAGCATCGGGATTATT
>CAHIKZ030000435.1:2425000-2430000 GCA_903632075.3 Acanthosepion pharaonis | reverse complement strand
AGAACTAAACTCTCGTATGATCACTGAAGATAAGCAACGTTGAGTCTGGTCAGTACCTAGATGGGTGACCGCTTGGGAATATCAGGTGAAGTAAGCTTGGATGTGCGGGTGGTGTAATAGATAATGGTCCGTAAGTGTTAATCGGAGATCCGAGTTTCAGTTATCGAGTTAGTTATATCCACCTATGTACGAATACCCTTTGGAAGGTTATGAATCCATCTCTTCTCCCCCAGCCATGGGTTAATTAGTAAGACTTGTATTACTATATCATTATTATCTCAAGAAAATTCTTAGAATCCAAAAATAGTTTTTGGCTTTAAATAACCTAGAAAAGGGCCGATGAAAAGCGATTTTTTTTTATTTCTCATATTAATGTGAGTTTTTTTTTTTTTCCTTGACAATCATGAACGTTTTACCTTTTAAGATATTTTATGGAGAGTGTGAGGGTTGTCGACACAGAAAATGGTATCTGTTTATCGGGTTCAAATTGTAACCGTGTGTTGCTTTCATTTCGCGGTAAAGCTGCTGGGAAAATTCCTGGATCTATCTTACTCCAGCTATGGATTAAATAATTTGTCAAGTTGCTCTGTGTCACAACCGTTCTAAGAAAAGGCGAGAAATGAATTCAAACTACCTTAAATAATAGAGCAGATTCAGCTCTTTAAACTTGACATAGCAACTAGAATCGTTAAAATAAATAAATAAAAAAACGAAGAGAAATGGGCTTTGTAAGTTTTCTGGACGTAGATACAACCGCTATTGTTACGGATGCAGCACATATAGTCTACCAAACATCCTAATCATTACAGATATTTAATTTAACTTAAGCAGATAAAATTGAGTTGACCTATCAACTCCAGTCTCCGTGCTGGCAGCCGAGTGGCTTGTGAGGATATCAATGGACGTTTGAACTGCTAAACGAGTCTTGAAAGCGACATGAGTGATGCGATGTCCGCTTTCACAAATAAAATCGTCTCTTACATGATTTGAAAGAGGTAGGCCGGCGCATTACACACGTTAGGTCTCTTCAGTTCTGTTAGCAGCGGAGCATGGAATCGTGACCGGCGTCATAAGACGTGACGGGGCAAATGTATCCACACATGTCCCATATGAGGCTTTCAAATCGACTGAATAGCAATACGGTCAATAGATCGAGACACTTTTCACCGCTGCGGTTAATCACTGACGCTTCCAGGATGGCTGGTAAATCCGTCTTGTTGAAACTCTCCTGGTGGAATAAGCGACAGGATCATTTAACACGTGAAAGGAAGTAAAGGCCCTTGATGTCGACAATGCTCACCTATCTGAAATATAAAAGTGATTCCGGCAACTTAGGTAGCATGTGATAAAGCGTTATTTATCAGACGGATATATGCTTGTTATTTATACTTTTATTTTATTTTTGTTTTTTAAAGTCAAGGCTTAGTAACCACAGCTTAACTAGAAAATTCATGGCCATATTTATATAAAGGAATTTTCCCCTTCCGGTAACCATGGAGTTCTTCCGCATCAATGAGAGACGGAGATAGATAGATAGATAGATAGATAGATAGATAGATAGATAGATAGATAGATAGATAGATAGATACTAAGAAAGAAAGAAAGAAAGAAACAAACAAACAAACAAACAAACAAACAAATAAATTGACTAAGATAGATAGATAGATAGATACTAAGAAAGAAAGAAAGAAAGAAAGAAAGAAAGAAAGAAAGAAAGAGACTAAGATAAATAGATAGATTATGAGAAAAAAGAAAGGGGCTAGAATAGATAGATAGATAGATAGATAGATAGATAGATAGATAGATAGATAGATAGATAGATAATGAAAAAAAGAAACGGGATAGATTAACTTGAAAATTCATGGCCATATTTATATAAAGGAATTTTCCCCTTCCGGTAACCATGGAGTTCTTCCGCATCAATGAGAGACGGAGATAGATAGATAGATAGATAGATAGATAGATAGATAGATAGATAGATAGATACTAAGAAAGAAAGAAAGAAAGAAAGAAAGAAAGAAAGAAAGAAAGAAAAGAAAGATTATGAGAAAAACGAAAGGGGCTAGAATAGATAGATAGATAGATAGATAGATAGATAGATAATGAAAAAAGAAACGGGATAGATAGATAGATAGATAGATAGATAGATAGATAGATAGATAGATAGATAGATAGATAAAAAAAGAAACGGGATAGATAGATAGATAGATAGATAGATAGATAGATAGATAGATAGATAGATAGATAGATAGATAATGAAAAAAGAAACGGGATAGATAGATAGATAGATAGATAGATAGATAGATAGATAGATAATGAAAAAAAGAAACGGGATAGATAGATAGATAGATAGATAGATAGATAGATAGATAGAAAAAGAAAATGGATAGATAGAGAGAGAGAGAGAGAGAGAGAGAGACTGCATACCTCTGCGTATGGTAAAGGAGGCATCAACTTAACTTTCTCATCTCTCTTAGAGTCGCGAATTAATTTCCCATTCTGCATCTTCCAATTTGTACACATGGCGTTTCTGTCAAATTTTTCGTGTTTTCGCCATTGATTTCACCAAGTGAATGCGCATGCACTGAAGTCATAAAACTTCAAGTCCATTGGCTGGTTTGCATCAAAACGGAAGTGAATCGACATGCACATTGCAATTTGCCAAAACAGCAATATCAGAGAAACACGAATAAAATGCACAAAAGCGTCGTGTAGGGAAAAAAAAAAAAAAAAAAATAGATATTGACGTTTTTTTACAGCTTCGTCACGAAGAGCTTTATACCAGTCATCTATAATTTAAATTGATCCTATTGTAATTGCTTGTTGCGTTACTTTTTTCGGTCTCCTTGAATACAATACGAAAAGGGCTCCCTGTAAATGTATTAGGTTGATGTTAAAAGATCGCATCATTTGTCAAAAATCCCTTATTCATGTACACCATTACAGACGCTTCTACGAAAGATTGTATCGCTGAATAAAGATTACTGGACAGGGTTGGGTTTAGATACGTTCTTGATATGTTGTTTTTAATAGAGGCACGATACAAACGAAGCTGGTATACATTACCAAACGATTGATGTGTAAAGTTTTCAAGAAATATGTTTGTAAAGAGTAGATTGCTTGAGTAAACTTCATATAGTTACTACACAGATATACTTGAGCTGCTAGTAAAACATCATATATTTCGGAAATATGTAAGAATAATACTGTATATATATTGAAAACAGCATCCTTCTGTAGAACCACACCTGCATCTTTCTTTCTTTCTTTTTATGTGCCATGTCTTTTCAGTACTTAAGTGATCATGCCTCTCCACTTCCCTCTATCCCTTGAAGCTCTCAACAAGTTCCTTCTCTCTGCTTCCTCCCCCAGACCATGTTCTGTCATCCACTTGCTTAAGTCCGACAGGTATGTCAGGCATTGTTTTCCCTTGTCTCTCTTTCCCTCTATTCGACTTGTGTGTATCAGATTCACCAGGCCCTTCTTCCTCATTATGGGTCTCAGAAACTTCAGCTGCCTCTTTCTGATGTTAATTATAAACCTCTTCCTTGTTTGCAACCTATCTAAGACGTCGTCTTTGCTCACACGCTTGCTCCATAATATCCTTAGCATTTTTCTGTAGAACCACACCTCCGTCACCTTGAGTCTCTTCATCCTTGAGGAAATCGTCCAACATTCGCCGACGTAAAGAAGGACAGATGTCATGTAACAGCTCAGTATTGTTTTATTTGTTACCAAAGAAATCCTCCTATCTTGTAATACAATGCTCAACTTTTGGAATGTGCCCTTGGCCATCCCAATACGTCTACGGATCTCAGTGTCGCACTTACTGCACAGATAGAAAATGAATTGACCAAATACACAGTACAGAAACAAACATAAGACAAGGATTGGTTTCCTCACCAGATTTATTTAACCTTTACTATGATTGCTGGGTTGGTTGGTTGGTTCGTTTGTTTATTGCGGCCTATCAACTGCTTGCAAGTTATTAAAAGCAAAGAAATGATAGTACTTGATACAAATCGGTGGTGAATGCGTGTGAGTAAAGACAAAAAAAATAACTGAATGATGTTTTCGGATCCCCATATGTAGAAGTCGACGAAAGAGTTTATCATTATATATATGCAGGATGATTGAAAATTGACGCCTTATTCTAAAATACTTATAATTTATTCGTTAACTATAACTTTTAACAAAAAAACGATATGAGAGGAAAACGTTTGGTATGCGCTTTTATTTAAAATTCGATATGGGCACCAGATTTCGCTACGGGCTTCTCGGGCCGCCCAGAAATCATGCCAACTTATTTAACCAGGAACTCTTGTGGTATGGAAGAGATAACTCCTTGAGTTCGCTCTTTAAGTTTTTACAAAGTCTAGGTTTGGTATAGTAGCCATGCTCCTTTAACGAACCACAAAGAAAAAAGTCACAGCGCGTTAAGTCAGGACGCACGTGTTTAAAGAAACGTCCGTTTTTTTTGCCTTGTTTTGTTTTAGTTTTATGTACCAAAAGTTTCTTTATTTATTAAAGATTCTCTAAAAACTCACAGTAGGTAGATGAAAATATACTATGTAAAAAAAATAAAGAAAACAAATAGGTTTGTTTTGTTTTTCGGCATATCAACCTCAATGGGTTATTTAATGCCAACAAGATGTTTATATTTTTTCCAAAAATGTATTTCTGGTAATATTTTTTTCATCAAAAATGTATTGTTTGGTAATAATGTATTGCTGGTAATAATTATTTACAAAAATGTATTGCTGGTAATAATTTTCCCTTCAAAAATGTATTGCCGGTAATATTTTTTTCCTTCAAAATTGTATTCCTGGTAATATTTTTTTCCTCGGAAATGTATTGATGGTAATAATATATTGATGATAATAATTATTTACAAAAAATGTATTGCTGGTAATATTTTTTCTTCAAAATGTATTGCCGGTAATATTTTTTCCTTCAAAAATGTATTGCCGGTAATATTTTTTCCTTAAAAAAGGTATTGC
>CAHIKZ030000435.1:2335000-2422500 GCA_903632075.3 Acanthosepion pharaonis | reverse complement strand
CACACACACACATAATATTCACCACACGCACTCTGACCATGTAACTGACTATGTGCTTGTAACCTTTAACTTGTTATTAATACATATATTTGTTTACATATATTTATCGGTCTTGTTTGTTTTCTTTGTTTTTCTTTGGACTTAATTAAAGTCCAACTTTCTCGGGTATCTGGACTGGCTAGCATGAAATTCTACCCACATGTGTTCTTTACATCTTCACCCTACGGTCCGCTACAAGCGAATACAAGAATTTATATGTTCTATACCACAAGATTTCTTGATGAAATCAATTGGCGCAATTCCTGGGCGGCTCGAGAATTTGGTAGCGAAATTTGGTTCCTATATCAAATTTTAAATAAAACCCTATGTCAAACGCGTGATTAAGATAATCTTCGTTATTGCTATACTGTTTTCACTAGATTTATTCCACCATATTACTTTTGCTTTTTACTGCGAGACGCTGAGTCGATAAACTCTTCGTAAGCGATTGTAAGCAAGATATAAATAGAAAATAATTAGTTTTTTTTTATCTTAAAGACAAATTGATGGACACATAAGCATGATTCATCATTTTTTTTTATTTAAAAGAAATAAAGAAATGTTTTTCTTCCTTTTACCGCACCTTTTTTATTTTTCATTTTTTTCTCACCGGTATCGTTCTAATATGGCATGGTGATTATCTCGTTGTCTTTCTGGTCTCACGAATTATTATTCGGTTATTCCCCCTGTAAATTTCTACCCTTCCGAACCAATGTCAACTTTTCAAGGAGTAGACAAGGTAGAGGGGGCAAAGCGTTCAAACTAGACATTCTCTTAATATGAGGCAGATTTTTTTTACGAATAATAACTCTGTGCTTGTTGTTTTAACGTTATATTTTGGCTGACATATACATCGACCCCTCTCAGATAATACCGCGAAGCTCACTTTTAAATAATAAATATGCAGTGAGTTCAGACAAGGAAAACATGTGATTGGCTGTAGAGGAGTTACGTAGTAGTAGAAGTTTCCTAGTGTCTTTAAAACATAACAAGAAACTCTCTCCATCGTTTTCTTTCTTCTTCGGCTATTCATATTTGCATTTCTGTGCCGCGGTTTTTTTCGACGAAGAGGAGGAAAAGGAGGGGGAGATGAAAGACTATTATTCCAACGAAAAAGAATGTGACGAGAATGGTTCAGTGGTTCCGAAACGACGCGGTGCACCTCATAGATGCGGCGGAAGAGGATAGCAGGTGAGGCGGAAGAGGATAGCAGGTAAGACGGAAGAGGATAGCAGGTGAGGTGGAAAAGGATAGCAGGTGAGGCGGAAGAGGATAAAAGGTGAGACGGAAGAGGATAGCAGGTGAGGCGGAAGAGGATAGCAGGTGAGACGGAAGAGGATAGCAGGTGAGACGGAAGAGGATAGCAGGTGAGGCATGAATGATTGAAAGACAATCAAAGATTTAGAAACAGTTTCAAAAAAGATTCATCTGCCAAAAATAAATATGATTTTAAAATTTAAAATGAAAATTACTGATTTCTTTGTCATTGCATACATGAGTCCCAGTGTAAATAGTTATAAATAATTATTGACCAATTTTATCATTGTGATATTTTTGCATTGCATCAACTATTAAGGATATAGTAACTAGGGTCATCAGATTAGAGAAGAGAGTTTTCAATGATAATGTTCTGATTACGAATCTGCGATTATCTCCCTTTAATCCACTCTCTGATTTTTTTTTAAATTTTTAAAGGTACTTAAAATCACATAAGGTGAGACACGAGCAAATTTTCATTCCGAAAATACGGCCTAGACAAAAATCTCTTGGGAACCACTGGGTTAGTCTATAACAAAAATCTTCTCTTTCAGAGGAGTTAACATTATGAGATTGATTACGATGTAGTAGTCGGTGATTGTTGATGATGATAATGTTCAAGGCTCAAAGCTTATGGCGCTGGTGATGGAGGAGAGGAAAGAGAAAGTGTTAGAGGAAGGAGTGGCGCTAGTGGCTGTCGTGTAGGATAGAAAGAAAGTGCAGACAAGACGATGCAGATGAAGTCGGTGAATGAAAAAGATGGGAAAAAAGCAAGAAATTAATAGTAATTATAATGATGTGAGCTAAGAAGTGAAAGATAAACTTATATTTAAAAAAATATATATATAATTTTTATTGATATCTTTAATATCAACAGAAAATATTTACGAGATTCCGTAATATGAGACGATGAAAAAATTGTATCTAAAATCAGTGTTTGCGCTTTGCCGTCTCTTTAAATTTCATTAGATTTTTCATGTCCGCCATTTTTTCACTGGTTTAGAAGATGATCGATATTGCAAATATAGTGATTGGTGTTTATCTGATTAGTGTGTCTGAACCAATGCCAAAAGATTCGATCGTTAAATTTTTCTTGGGTGAATGGCGCGAGTGTCGTGGTTTTTGACTTATAGTTTGTTTATATAGCTCGAAGGAAGTTAGACGCTCTAAATAACGCTGTGCGCATGCGTTCAATTTCCTTTTTTAATTTTAGCGTTTCAGAGTTGTTATTCTTATTTACCTTACTTAAATCAGTTTAACCTTGATAATTGGAGCAACGAATAAAAATGAACCTGTTTTTCGTGATCTGTTTTCCTCACGTTGGTCTCTACCTCTCTTTCGATCTATCTGGTCGAAACACTAAAAATAAATAAATCAAACTAGCGAAAACATCTAGCTATAACAGAGGTTCTGTATATTTAACATCTCTTTCCCGCTATCAACCTCACTTCGTTAAACAATGGGAGTGGCGTGCTGAAATTTAAAAAAAAGTAGAATGATTCTCACTCGAAATCCAGCCGGCTCGGAATAAACTCTCCTACTAGTATTCAAAACACAAAAAATATATTTCAAACTGTCAAAAATGCACAGAAACTAATGACACCAAAATAAAACACGCTAGAAAATGGCTAAGGAAGTAGCCGAAAACGCTTGGGACAATGAACTGTATTGACAGTTCTTTTTGTTTTTTTTTATATAACCTCAATCTCACCAAACGAAAACCTAAGAACGCTCGCTGGAAAAACTAAATAAAAAATTTAACAAAAGTTTCCTTGTACGTCATATTTAACGAAAGGTGTTTACAAGAAAGTTTTCTGATAAAATACACATATATATATATATATATATATATATATATATATATATATATATATATATATAAAATCGATTCTCCCGTCGGGTTGAGGGTCAAGCAGATCAGTTTCCAGGAAACTGACAGCCCGACGCCGACACATGAGATTCGATTATAGTGGTGAAAAGTTTCGTGCAGGACCATCCACACTTTTTGAAGGGCCGAATAGAGAGACCTGGTGCACCGAGTGCCACAAAGTCCCCAAACAACCCCCACTCAGGTTTTGAATTCAGAGTTATCCTTCTCCTAGACCGGTTGCCATCCAAGGCTATAGAACCCAGTCTGTTCTGCTATTTAACCCATAGCTGGAGGGAGAAGAAGAGGATTCACACCTTTCCCAAGGGTATTAGCACGTAAGTGAATGTAATGGATATATATATATATATATATATATATATATATATATATATATATATATATAAACCCTTGTGCTAATTAAATGAAACAAAAACGAATAATTTCGTTATTATTGACGTTTTCTTATTTTTTCTATGAAACATGAGCCAGTGCACATGTTAGTACTACGCATGTCGATTCCACGAAGTATTCCTTGCAAATTGACCACCGATTCTCGATTGGATTTAAATCAGGAGTGTTTCCGGGCCAGTCTATAGTACTTTGATTTGCTCACTGTGAGTGTTTGTGCAGCGATATAATTTTCATATGTTTCCCTTGAATAACGTCCTGCGCAGACAATGGCGTAGGACAACTAATCGATAGTCGAGACAATGGAGTTTGGGTGTGATAAAAATCTGATGCAATCACGGATGACGCAGTATTTTTCAGGGCTAAACAAATTTCACCTTTCATCCCCAAAATAGATGTATATTGCTGCACATCACTGCAAATGACCTAATGAGAAGAAAAAATAGAAATCGATTACACCATGTCACTCCAGTGGGTCTAAAACTAACGGTTTGGTAAATGAAAGGAAACTAAAGCGATTGTTTCAATTAATTTGTACTTTCGGCTTATTAGCCAACCCAATATATATATATATATATATATATATATATATATATATATATATATATATATATATATATATATATCAAATATGTAGTGTAGTTCATTTTATATTACAATGAATCATTCATACAAAAGTAAATTAGTAAAGTCAATGATATAAAATGGCGAAATCCCTTCGCTAACAAAATTTAAAAATGCATTAACCTACTAATGACTCGATGAATGTTATGATCCTTCTTGTTTTTTTTTAAAAATTATATGCTGTATAGCGTCTTTCTTAAATACGCAATTACTTATCGACTGTACATTCAGATATTTTCAGCCATGGAAATGATTTTGTTTTTGGTAAAATTCAGGTAGCATCCGATACGAAATGCATCTTTAATTTTTTTAAATTTTATTTGCGAAGGGATTTCGACTTTTTATATCATTAATTTTACTAATTTACTTTTTGTGTGAATGATTCATTGTAATTTATATATATATATATATATATATATATATATATATATATATATATATGAAGAAATATAGTCTTAAGGTGTGCTATATTTATGGGATAAAGTGCTCAATATCAGAGATAGAGCGTGTGAATACATATAAAAGTGAACATAGAAGTCAACACTTAGAGGCAATAGTCTGTTTCATGCTATATGCAATCGTCAGCACAGGTGGCCTGACGATTGCGTCTATCATGAAACAGACTGTCACCTAAGTGTTGACTTCTATGTTCACTTTATATATATATATATATATATATATATATATATATATATATATATTTTTATTGGAATTTATTTTTAATCCGACATATTTTCATTACTTTAAGCTTTACCTTTAGAGGGTATACGTATTTGAGTAGACGTCCCGTTTATTTTAAACAACATTTATTTCCTCTGTCGAGAATACAGAATAAAAAAAGATGTGCCCACTGGCAGGATTTCAATCTGCAGGATGATCTACCATCTGATCCGGCGGGCTATGAATATCTTCATAATCACGCATATACCGGAAGGCATATATACTTTATTATTCATTCTCGAGTACACAGCAGGATAAACGAAATAAATACTGTTTAAAATAAACGGAGAGTCTACTTTATACGTGAAGCCATTAAAGAAAACGTTTTAAGTATAAGTATATATTAAATAGATTTTTATGACGACAATATGTCTTATTACTCTAAACCAGCGTTATTTAAATAATTCGGACTGTTATCCTCATCTTCACTGCCATATTCACAACGTTTCGGCCGTTGTACGATCCGGCCTTTATGTCTATGTCTCTCTATATCTCTGTCTATATCTCTGAGATGAGGTATTATGATTACTTGCATCATTTACATTATTCGGACTGTTATCCTCATCTTCATTGCCATATTCACAACGTTTCGGCCGTTGTACGCTCCGGCCTTTATGTCTATGTCTCTCTATATCCCTGTCTATATCTCTGAGATGAGGTATTATGATTACTTGCATTATTTACATTATTCGGACTGTTATCCTCATCTTCATTGCCATATTCACAACGTTTCGGCCGTTGTACGCTCCGGCCTTTATGTCTATGTCTCTCTATATCTCTGTCTATATCTCTGAGATGAGGTATTATGATTACTTGCATCATTTACATTATTCGGACTGTTATCCTCATCTTCATTGCCATATTCACAACGTTTCGGCCGTTGTACGCTCCGGCCTTTATGTCTATGTCTCTCTCTATCCCTGTCTATATCTCTGTGATGAGGTATTATGATTACTTGAATCATTTACATTATTCGGACTATTATCCTCATCTTCATTGCCATATTCACAACATTTCTATGTCCTCCTCTATCTCTGTCTATATCTCTGAGATTATTATGATTACTTGCATCCATTATTCGGCCTTTTCATGTATTCACAACGTTTCGGCCGTTGTACGCTCCGGCCTTTATGTTCATCTATATCTCTGTCTATATCTCTGAGATGAGGTATTATGATTACTTGGACATCCTCATCTTCATTGCCATATATTCGGACTGTTGTACGCTCCGGCCTTTATGTCTATGTTGTCTCTCTATTCTGTTCATATCTCTGAGATGAGGTTGATTAGTTGCATCATTTACATTATTCGACTGTTATCCTCATCTTCATTGCCATATTCATGTCAATCTCTGTTATCTCTGAGTTTCGCCGTTGTACGTGAGGTATTATGATTACTTGCATCATTTACATTATTCGGACTGTTATCCTCATCTTCATTGCCATATTCCATGTCGTTTCTCCATATCTCCTCATCTCTATTCACAACGTTTCGGCCGTTGTACGCCCAGCCTTTATATCTCTGTCTATATCTCTGAGATGAGGTATTATGATTACTTGCATCATTTACATTATTCGGTTATCCTGTTATCCTCATCTTCCTTTATTCTATGTCCATATTCTGTCTATACCTCTGAGATTCTTGCATTATTTACATTATTCGCCGTTGTATTATTCGGCCTTTATCCTCATCTTCATGTCTATGTCTCTATATCTCTGTCTATATCTCTGAGATGAGGTATTATGATTACTTGCATTATTTACATTATTCGGACTGTTATCCTCATCTTCATTGCCATATTCACAACGTTTCGGCCGTTGTACGCTCCGGCCTTTATGTCTATGTCTCTCTATCTCTCTATATCTCTGAGATGAGGTATTATGATTACCTCATTTACATTATTCTGTTATCCTATATCCATCTTTCGGCCGTGATGTCTATGTCTCTATTCTGATGATTATGATTACTTGCATCATTTACATCATTTCACTGCCATACATTATTCGGACTGTTATCCTCATCTTCATTTGCCATATTCACAACGTTTCGGCCGTTGTACGCTCCGGCCTTTATGTCTATGTCTCTCTATCTCTCTGTCTATATCTCTGAGATGATATTATGATTACTTATGCATATTATGATTACTTGCATTATTTACATTATTCGGACTGGATGTTATCCTCATCTTCATTATTTATACTATTTGCCATATTCACAACGTTTCGGGCGTTGTACGCTCTGGCCTTTATGTCTATGTCTCTCTATCTCTATCTATATCTCTGAGATGAGGTATTATGATTACTTGCATTATTTACATTATTCGGACTGTTATCCTCATCTTCACTGCCATATTCTCACAACGTTTCTCCGGCCTTTATGTCTATGACTCTCTATATTGTAGGTATTATGATTGGTTGCATCCATTATTCGGCCCTTCTTCATGCCATATGTCTCTCTATATCTCTGTCTATATCTCTGAGATGAGGTATTATGATTACTTGCATTATTTACATTATTCGGACTGTTATCCTCATCTTCATTGCCATATTCTAACGTTTCGGCCGTTGTACGCTCCGGCCTTTATGTCTATATCTCTCTATATCTCTGTCTATATCTCTGAGATGAGGTATTATGATTACTTGCATCATTTACATTATTCGGACTGTTATCCTATTCGTTTATGTTATCCTCATCTTCATTGAGATGAGGTATTATGATTACTTGCATTATTTACATTATTCGGACTGTTTCATCTTCATTTCCATATTCCGTTTCGGCTTTTTATTCGTCTATGTCTCTCTATATCTCTGTCTATATCTCTGAGATGAGGTATTATGATTACTTGCATCATTTACATTATTCGGACTGTTATCCTCATCTTCATTGCCATATTCACAACGTTTCAGCCGTTGTACGCTCCGGCCTTTATGTCTATCTCTATATCCCTGTCTATATCTCTGAGATGAGATATTATTTACATTATTCGGATGTCTCTCTTCATTGCCATCTTCTATCGGCCGTTTTATCTCTGATATCTCTGAGATGAGGTATTATGATTACTTGCATTATTTACATTATTCGGACTGTTATCCTCATCTTCATTGCCATATTCACAACGTTTCGGCCGTTGTACGCTCCGGCCTTTATGTCTATGTCTCTCTATCTCTGTCTATATCTCTGAGATGAGGTATTGTGATTACTTGCATTATTTACATTATTCGGACTGTTATCCTCATCTTCATTGCCATATTCCCAACGTTTCTTTTACGCTCAGGCCTTTTATGTCTATGTCTCTCTATATCTTCTATATCTCTGAGATGAGGTTTATGATTACTTGCATCATTTACATTATTCGGACTGTTATCCTCATCTTCATTGCCATATTCACAACGTTATTTCGGCCGTTGTACGCTCTCTGTCTCTCTATATCTCTGTCTATATCTCTGAGATGAGGTATTATGATTACTTGCATTATTTACATTATTCGGACTGTTATCCTCATCTTCACTGCCATATTCACAACGTTTCGGGCGTTGAACGCTCCGGCCTTTATGTCTATGTCTCTCTATATCTCTATCTATATCTCTGAGATGAGGTATTATGATTACTTGCATTATTTACATTATTCGGACTGTTATCCTCATCTTCACTGCCATATTCACAACGTTTCGGCCGTTGTACGCTCCGGCCTTTATGTCTATGTCTCTCTATATCTCTGTCTATATCTCTGAGATGAGGTATTATGATTACTTGCATTATTTACATTATTCGGACTGTTATCCTCATCTTCATTGCCATATTCACAACGTTTTTATTCGCTCCGGCCTTTATGTCTATGTCTCTCTCTATCTCTGTCTTCGAGATGTTGTACGCTCATTATTCGGACTGTTATCTCTTCATTGCCATATTCTATGTCTCTCTATATCTCTGTCTATCTATCTCTGAGATGAGGTATTATGATTACTTGCATCATTTACATTATTCGGACTGTTATCCTCATCTTCATTGCCATATTCATTTCGGGCCGTTGTACGCTCCGACTTATGTCTATGTCTCTCTATATCTCTGTCTATATCTCTGAGATGAGGTATTCCCATCATTTACATTATTCGGACTTTATCCTCATCTTCATTGCCATATTCACAACGTTTCGCCGTTGTACGCTCCGGCCTTTATGTCTATGTCTCTCTATCTCTGTCTATATCTCTGAGATGAGGTATTATGATTACTTTAATATTTACATTATTCGGACTGTTATCCTCATCTTCATTGCCATATTCACAACGTTTCGGACGTTGTACGCTCCGGCCTTTATGTCTATGACTCTCTATATATATCTCTGAGATGAGGTATTATGATTGCTTGCATCTTTACATTATTCGGACTATCCTCATCTTCACTGCCATATTCACAACGTTTCGGCCGTTGTACGCTCCGGCCTTTATGTCTATGTCTCTCTATATCTATATCTATATCTCTGAGATGAGGTATTATGATTACTTGCATCATTTACATTATTCGGACTGTTATCCTCATCTTCATTGCCATATTCACAACGTTTCGGCCGTTGTACGCTCCGGCCTTTATGTCTCTGTCTCTCTATATCTCTGTCTATATCTCTGAGATGAGGTATTATGATTACTTGCATTATTTACATTATTCGGACTGTTATCCTCATATTCATTGCCATATTCACAACATTTCTGCCATTGTACGGTCCGGCCTTTATGTCTATGTCTCTCTATATCTCTGTCTATATCTCTGAGATGAGATATTGTGATTACTTGATTTACATTATTCGACTGTTATCCTCATCTTCATTGCCATATCCCCAACGTTTCGGCCGTTTAAGCTCAGGCCTTTATGTCTATGTCTCTATATATCTCTGTCTATATCTCTGAGATGAGGTATTATGATTACTTGCATCATTTACATTATTCGACTGTTATCCTCATCTTCATTGCCATATTCACAACGTTTCGGCCGTTGTACGCTCCGGCCTTTATGTCTATGTCTCTCTATATCTCTGTCTATATCTCTGAGATGAGGTATTATGATTACTTGCATTATTTACATTATTCGGACTGTTATCCTCATCTTCATTGCCATATTCACAACGTTTCGGCCGTTGTACCGGCCTTTTATGTCTATGTCTTCTATATCTCTGTTATATCTCTGAGATGAGGTATTTATGATTACTTGCATCATTACATTATTCGGACTGTTATCCTCATCTTCATTGCCATATTCACAACGTTTCGGCCGTTGTACGCTCCGGCCTTTATGTTTATGTCTCTCTATATCTCTGTCTATATCTCTGAGATGAGGTATTATGATTAGTTGTATTATTTACATTATTCGGACTGTTATCCTCATCTTCATTGCCATATTCACAACGTTTCGGCCGTTGTACGCTCCGGCCTTTATGTCTATGTCTCTCTATATCTCTGTCTATATCTCTGAGATGAGGTATTATGATTACATGCATTATTTACATTATTCGGACTGTTATCCTCATCTTCACTGCCATATTCACAACGTTTCGGCCGTTGTACGCTCTGGCCTTTATTATATTATGATTATTTGTATTATTTACATTATTCGGACTGTTATCCTCATCTTCATTGCCATATTCACAACGTTTCGGCCATTGTACGCTTTGGCCTTCATCCGGTGATTGGATCTCTGAGATGAGGTATTTTGATTACTTGCACTATTTACATTAATCGGACTGTTAACCTCTTTTCACTGCTATATCCACAATATTTCGGTCGTTTTATGTTCTGGCCTTCTTCAAATGATTGGAATTTCGAACCGAAACCTTTATTTCCTCCACCGAAGTAGAGTTTTCTAGTTCCGCGTGCTACGCCACTTCCGGGTGTCTTAGTTATTTCTCTTTAACTCCCAAATTTACTACCGCAAATTTTAACTTAACTCAAAAACGAGGAATTTGAGGACATGTTCATATGGACTTTTTCCTTATTTTGTGTAAAAATATTTTTGAAACACTCTGTATATATGATAAAAAATATACTTATGCTATATTTATGAGTTAAATCATTCGATATTGGGGAAAAGTGGACATTGAAGTCATCACCTAGTAATGACAGTCTGTTTAATGCTTAAATGCAATATGCGTTTCACTCAGAGGTGACAGGCTGTTTTATCAGGCGGCCTGACGATTGTGCCTAGCATAAAACGGCCTGTCGACTCTGAGCGTTGATTGCAATGTTCACTTTTATATTTATATTTACATACGCTCTATCTCTGATAATGGGCACTATATCCCATAAATATAGCACACCTTAAAACTATATTTTACTTACATATATATATATATATATATATATATATATATATATATAGAGAGAGAGAGAGAGAGAGAGAGAGAGAGAAAAGGAATGCTGAAAACAGTCTCACCTAAAAGCTATAGAAAGCAAAAAGTTGTCAATACAAAATTCAAAATCAAATATGTAGGACTAAGATATTTAAGAAAAGGCTATAATCCTTCCACTTGCCTGAGGAGATCTTACGGTCAAAACCCAGGTTGCGAGGTTGGTTGGCATTTTATCATTTTCTGATATATATATATATATATATATATATATATATATATATATATATATGTGTGTGTGTGTGTGTGTGTGTGTGTGTGTGTGTGCAAATATATAGATTCTAAAATATATAGGTACCAAAAATTTCAACTTGAGGTTCAAACAGGGCATGATACTTTAATTCAATTTAATTTTAATAATTATATTGAAGTTTTGCTTCTGTTTTTGAAACATGAGAACTTTTATGTTGCAGAAAGAATCATATTTTTTTAAAATAATTATATATATCTATATATATATGTATATATATATGTATATATATATATAACATCTCTCTCCTGCTATCTATCTATCTATCTATCTATCTATATAGATATATATATATGTGTGTGTGTGTGTGTGTGTGTGTGTGTGTTCTCAGATGGATTATATCTGTAGAAGAGATAAAATGAATGATTAGACAAGATAAAAGCTATACTTAGATTTTAACCGAAATGTTTCATCATTTGACGGACTTTATCACGGCAAAAGTGATGGTTTTATTTTAAAACAAGTAAATATTTGACAGTTGATCAAAATTTTTAAATTTAAGAACGCTGATGAATATTTATCAGATTTCTTGAAAAGTTTAGTTGTTAGGACCTAGGTTACGTCAAATAGCATGTCAGAACAGATATATTTATAAATTTAAAGACGCTCATAAATAATCAGCAGGTTAACTGAAATGTCCTAGCATTCAAACGTTAGATTACGTTCTGTGACATCTTCGAAAGGGATTTTTTAATTTGAAGATGCTCAAAAATATTCAGCAGGTTAACTGAAATGTGGAGGTATTTAGACCTTGATTACGTCTTTTAACACCTAAACTAAAGCAAAATCTAAAAAACTTAGCAAGCCAGAACCTAACTACCAAGGTTTCACCTAACAGATCTTCTTACTTATATAAATGCGATAACGATATATATTTTTTATATATCAATAGCAATTTTTGTTTTAATAATCTATAAAAATAAACTTTTAATCTTAGGAAAGTAATCATTCATAAATTTACTAACTTAAGCAAATTTACCACCCTTCATACTACAGTTGGGACAGGAAATATATAAATACATACACCCGAAATAATTGATAAATATTATATGGTTTGATTATATTTAAGCTTTTTCGACTTTGGCATTGAGCCTTTTTAAGCTTTAGCTTATATTCCTCCTATACATGGGTTAAAGATCAAATGCAGATCAAATATGGATTGGAATACGACAGACTAATAAATAAAGAACAAATAGGAAACGTATATCAATCTAACATGTCTCGCTTAAAGCTTAACTCTGATTAAAACTTCGTCAGAGATTGAGAGAAAACAGACTAAAAGGCAGAAACACTGGTATTTTCAATTTTGTTTGGGTCAGTTCTCATTGGTCAGTCATGTATCACATGCATAAAAGCCGTAGATAATTCTCTATATATGTAAATTTATGAAGGTTCTTGTATGTCTACGCGGGCATCGGATGGTAATGTGTGTTCGTGATTGTGTACGTGCATCTGTCTAGTGGGTTATATATATATATATATATATATATATATATATATATATATATATATGAAATGGACAATGTCCGACAATTATTTTAATACATTTTTAATGTTTATAAGTTCATTTTATAGATACAAATATTTAAGAAAATGCTCTGTTTATAAAAAACAGTATTAACAACATTTACCAGCCTGAATGACCGAAAAATTTTCATCGAAAATACGCGTCCCCCGACAGGAATCGAACCTGTATCCTATACGGAACCCTCATATAGCCTAACGTGCTTTTACCGATTTAGCCACAGAGGAGTGTTTCGGTTAGTCGATTTTACTGTTTTTAAACTACGATTCTCCATGATTTTCTCTCGTACATTAATATCTGCTCGACATGTATCGAAATTTAAAGAAATTACGTCACACATTATGAAATGGACAAAGTCCGACAATTATTTTAAGACATTTTTTTATGTTTATTCATACAGACCGGTAAATGTTGTTAATATTGTTTATCATAACAAACAGTAAAATCGACCTTGCTACCCGAAACACTCCTCTGTGTATAAATCGGTAAAAGTTACGTCAGGCTATATAATGGTTCCGTATATGATACAGGTTCGAAACCAAGCACATTGAGAGTATTTTGTTTTCACAGTTGGAAAGAAACTCCAACTAAAGACATCCCAATTGAATGCACCTATTCCATTGTACATGATACTGCTGGAGTATCAAAAGGGACTTAAATAACATTTAACATGACAGACAATCAAGAAAGAGAAAATATCGATATATTTATAATTCTTATGTTCACGAAGGTTTTATTACTGCTGATTTGATGAAAATACTTGTTGGTCTTGATATATTCAATAGTGATATTTTTAAGGATTTAGGGTCTGATTGTTATTGCAAAAATAGTATTTCTCAATAAGCAGACCAATATTTGTTGGTTTAAATACGAATTGAGAGGTTTCTACGATTTTATTTTGAGAAATATTGCAATCGGTCAGTATCATATATACAGAAAACAAATTAAAATATATATATATGTGTGTGAAAGGTGTATATAAATATAAATAAATATATATATGTATAATTATTTATATATTATATGCGCAGTATTTATTAGAAAGCACTCAATATCCGAGATAGAGCTAACGTATTTGGTTGGATAGATGTGAGTTTGAGACCCTGGGTTTCACGCATTAGCGATCGTCAGACAAACCCGTTTGTCTGACAAAACGTTTGTCTGGCGATCGCTAAAGCGTGAAACCCAGGGTCACAAACTCACATCTATCCAACCAAATACATATATATATATATATATATATATATATATATATATTTCTTCTCTAGAGTTGTATGAATTAGGAATGTTACTTTGATTACGTTTACTAACATCGAAGTAAAAGCGTCACGTCAAGTTGTACATGGTCAATGATTCTGTGAAATGACTGTCCAGTCGCTCAAATAGCCACAAACTAACCGCTCTCAAACGGCTTTAAGTGAACTAAAGATGCACGTGTTCTTCCCCCAGATATGACTCTTGCTTGCACGTCACGCTTTTAATGTAATGAAACTCATCACATCTCGGCGTATTGTTGACCAGTGTAATCTGCAAGAAACATATTAACAACCTGAATGTCCAGAATCTCGGTGCTACTTTTTTTCAGTTTGCAAGAGAAACAGATATGGCAGAAAGTGAAACTCCAAGAATTTACTAGTTGAAAACAAAGATGTGAACTTTCTTCATATAGAACCCTATTTTGTTCATATAAAAAAAAATGTTTAGTTTTATGCAAAGTGAACTGAAGCACCTCCTGACGATCGGAGATGTGGCCGGAGGGAGATGAATTCTTGATAGTAGCTAGTTGCTTATGGTGAGTTATTTGAACATCCCTTAGTCTATGATGCTGCAAGATTGTGATTTTACAACAATATTACATGCTCAGAGCGAAACAGCAATACATTTTTGTAAATAATTATTACCAGCAATACATTTTAGAAGAAAAAATATATTACGAGCTATGCATTTTTGAAGGAAAAAGTATTATCAGCAATATATTTTTTGAAAAATTATTAGCAGCAATAAAAATCTTGTCTGCATTAAATAACCCATTGAGGTGTTGATATGCCGTACAACAAATCAAACCAAAGTAAGCTCTTTAAGTCTCTTGAGTAGTTTGCTATTCTGGATCAGCCTACGCATTCTCTGTTCTGCCACCGACAAGCTCGTGTAACAGCTCACACACTTGGCGCGTTACTCTTGACTTCATTATGTCAAATTCTCGAAGCCTACTTTCATTGTTACCTGCTCAAGAAGTTTCAAACCTCTATTTCTGCAATGCATTTTTGGAAAAAATATTAGTAGCAATAAAAATCTTGTCGGCATTAAATAACCCATTGAGGTGTTGATATGCCTTAAAACAAAACAAAATCAAAATGACCGTAAAAGAATGTGTCAGTCAAAGGAGAAATTAGCAGACATTTTTTTTAAAGTCTGATTTTCAACTTTTTAAATGAACACACTACTGCAATATTTGGAGGGCGAAGGGAAGTGAAGAAACTGTACACATTAATAAATTGAGGTGCTATGCTTTACATGTTATCTTCCATGCCATTAAATGTCAAAATGAAATATTGCCGTTTGAACATTCATTTTTTTCTCTTCTCTATTTGTTCCACAAGGCAAACTATGGCACAAGGCAAGAATTTTAACGTGGGGCGTTCCGAGCCGTAGGCTCTTGCAAAAATTGCCCGTGGACTCCATATACATGGGGTCGCGTTTGTCTACCTCCCCAGAAGAGATTCTGCCCTTCGGTATAGCTTCGTCTGTGTTCCTCTCCGCCTGGAGGCAGAGATTTCGACATGAGAGGAAAAGGAAGAAAAAGCCTACCCCTCGTCCTTACTTTCTCCTCAAGTGTTTTCCTTTCTTTCTCCAAATTGAACTTTTTTTTTCTATGTCTTCATGTTTTTCGTTGTATTTTTCTTTCTTTCTTTCTTTTTTTCGTTTTTTCTTTCTTTCTTTCTTCTTTCTTCTTTCTTTCTTTCTTTCGTTCTTCTTTCTTTTTTCTTTCTTTCTTCTTTCTTTCTTTCTTTCTTTCTTTCTTTCTTTCTTTCTTACTTTTGAGGGGTTCTCCCCTTTTTTACACAAATGAACTCGCCCAGTATATACATATACTACAGCCACGGTAAGACGAGAGAAAAACCAAAGAGTCGAGTCCAGAGTAACCGGAAGAGTGAGGGTGAGGTAACAGTGTTGTAGGAGTCACAGTGAGTTAGTTTTGGGAATAATAATGATTTTCCAAATACATTTCCTACTATTTAACCCATATCTTTAGGGAGACCCAAGGAATTCATAAAATTACCAGGGGTAGTTACGCATAAGTGAATGTATTGAATTCATTCTACGCTCTCCGATTTAGAACTATTGATAAAATAACAGGTAAGCTAATGATATCTGTCTTTTACCAAATTACCAAAAAAGCGGAATATATATAACTGAAGTCTTGAAAGTTCAAATAAAACTGAACCTGTAGAGCCTGTCTATATTTCTGAGAAGAGGTATTATGTACATTATTTACATTATTCGGACTATTGTCCCCATCTTTCGGCCGTTGTACGCTCCGGCCGTTGTACGCTCCGGCCTTCTTCAGGTGGTTGGAATGTCGAACTGAACCCTTTATTTCGCTCACCGGGGTAGACTGTTCTAGTTCCACGTGCCATGGATGTCAGTTATCAGTTATCTCCTGTTAATTTCCCTCTGAAAGTTCTCCACTGCCTTAACCGGGTATTGAACTCACACTCTTTGGGTCGTGTCACTGGATCTAACCAACGCCTTTATCCACTGTGCCATGTATCCTCAACGTTGTGATAAATATGGCGACAAAGATGGGGACAATAGTCCGAATAATGTAAATAAAACTGAACCTGGTTCATTTATTCAAACTGATAGCTAGAATTTGCCTAATTAAACGCCGATTCGATTCAGAAAGGAATTTCACTTATACCCTGATAGCAAAGAAATATCCGCTAGTAGTCATAGAATCGGAAGCTGGTATTTGAATCAGTAATTGCCAAGATTATTTGCGTCTTTTAATTAATAAAGTGAATACAAATATGAATAATGTTAGTTATACTTTCTAGATTTTTTCTGGCATTTATTGGCCATAATGTCTGGATATTTTTCACAGTAAAATTTGATCAATTTTTGACCATTTATTTTCTTCGTTATTTTTAACTAACTTTCTGACTGATTTTTAAACTTTTGTGTCTCGGAAATTATTTTTGTTCATCGATTTTCTTTTTTTATATAAAAATTTATACGATTAAATAAAAGATTTATTTTTCATTGTAGGTATCCTTATCTATGACAACAATTCTAGCTCTTTTATTTGAGACTGTCAAAATCGTCCACAGAACGTGGTGGGTGATGAATTGCAACCCATTTCCCACGAGCAAAAGACCTAAAGTATTTTTCATATAGATTCTACAAATAAGGAAAGCTGTAGAATGGATTAGCCGAAATTTTATATCATGATACAACATTAATTACGCCATTAGAGCGAAAATATTGACGAAAGAAAATAAAGCTAGTGATTTATTTATTTCCTCTTTGATCCTTTCCTGTTTTTTCGCGTTCTGGGTCAGACGATGAACTACATCCACGTCCTGGGTAAGACGATAAACTACATCCACGTCCCGAGTAAGACGATAAAATCCATCAACATCGTAAGTAAGACGATAAACGACATCCACGTCCTAGGTAAGACGATAAACTACATCCAACAGCAAGGCCTCTGATCAGTAGGTTTAGAGGATCGTGGATCCACCTATCCATTGCTGGTGTTCCCAGGTCCACCCTGACCTGGGGAGGTAGCACCTATTTCCAGTTCCAGGCAAAATGTTAATCTTCATACTGGGGTCAAAACGTATAAAAATAGGTTTTAATACCAACAATATATATTCTTTTTTAAATTACAAGCAATTAATTTTTGAAGGAAAAAATAATGCCAGCAATACATTTTTGAAAGCAGAAATATTACCTGGGTATGACGATAGACTACAAATGGTTCTTGGTTAAGACGATAAATTACATCTGCGTCCTGGTTACGACGATAAACTGAATCCACGTCCTGGGTAAGATGATAAACTCCATCCGTGTCCTGGGTAAGACGATAAACTACATCCAACAGCAAGGCCTCTGATCAGGAGGTTTTGAGGAGCGTGGAACCATATCTTAATTGCGTCTGATCCCAGGTCCACCCTGAACCGAGGTGATAGCACCTGTTAGAATTCCAACTACTGGCAAATAGTTAAGCCCAAAACTTGGGTCAAAGCATTGTGAAAGTGTAAAAATAGATCTTAATAATCGCAATGAATTTTTTGAGGAAAAATTATTACCAGCAATTCATTTTTGAAGGAAACAATATTATCAGGAATACATTTTTGAAGGGAAAAATTTTACCAGCAATATATTTGTGTAAATAATTATTACCAGCAATACATTTTGGAAGAAAAAAATATATTGCTAGCAATGCATTTTTGGAAAAAAAATTATTACCAGCAATAAATTTTTGGGAACAAAATATTACCAGCAATAAAAATCTTGTCGGCATTAAATAACCCATTGAGGTTGATATACCGTAAAACAAAATAAACCAAACCGAAACAAGAACTAAAATACACTCATACTTATAATAAGAAGGAGACAGTTGAAATTTATGGGGTGCATAATGAGAAAAGATGGCTTAGAGAATTTAACACACAGAGGACATACTGAAAGCAAGGGGAAACAGACAATAATCAAAATATTAGCAGGAATAAAAAATCTTGTCGATATTAAATAACCCATTGAGGTTGATATGCCGCAAAACAAAATAAACCAAACCAATCTAAACCAAAGAATACATATTCTATTCATACGAATCTATCCTAAACATGTTGTCGGCATTAAATAACCCATTGAGGTGTTGATATGCCGTAAAACAAAGCAAACCAAACCGAAACAGGAACTAAAATACACTCATACTTATAATAAGAAGGAGACAGTTGAAATTTATGGGGTGCATAATGAGAAAAGATGGCTTAGAGAATTTAACACTCACAGGACATACTGAAAGCAAGGGGAAACAGCAAATAATCAAAATATTAACAGCAATAAAAATCTTGTCGGCATTAAATAACCCATTGAGGTTGATATGCCGTAAAACACAACAAATCAGACGAAACCAATCCATTTTTTTTCTCGTGTGAATTTTCATTTACCTTCACAAAAGATATACAGATGGAAATTAGTTAAGAGAAAAAAAGATAAGTTTTAATAAACTAGAAAAAACGTGAAAATTTCACGTTTTCTTATTTGAATATTCTGATGAGTCTTAATTCTTCAATTAATGATTGAGTAAGCTCATAGCGTGTTCCGCGACTATAAAATATCTGTAGAAATTCCCCTATCGCACCATTAAACATTGGAGCTTAATAACTTTCATAAAATATTACAATAACAATCATAAATATGAAGGCTGGTCGTTATTTTAAGAAGTGGGTACAAATGAAAAGATTTGAAATTGACCTCTTTTTCCATTTCACTGAGACAGACGTTAAACACCGTTATTTTCCCTTCCTTCTTTCTATCCTTACTTTCTTTCTTTCTTTCTTTTTCTCACTGGAAACAAGCAGCATCTCTCATTTCTGGGTTTTCATTCGGTCAAAAAGCAATATTTCATTATTTATGAGGTACTAGCAAGGCGTAACGGTCGTACGAACTAAGGAACTAACTAACAAAGAGAGGGACTAGCAGAATTATAACAGAGATAATATAGAAATGTGATACAGTTATTTACTAAGCTTACTATAGTTGCCACAAGTGTAAATGCGCACAGTTAGATACGAAATCATGAGTTTCGGTTTGCTAGACTATTTAGCAAACCATGATTTCTCGGCGCGATACACACAAAATATGTCTCTAGCGCCTTTTTTTATTGGTGATTTCACTTTTCACTGTGCCACTTGCTGCGCAACAACCCCAGAAATAAAGAATTCCAGTCCGTTAATATTGCTCCTAAAATCGAAAGCTTAGTCATGATGCCAATTCGTATATGCCAAAGAGAAGACATAAAACGCTTTCTTTGAATAAAAAAACGAGATTTTGATTTAATAAGGAAAAGAATTATTGCATGTTCAAATTCCTCATACCCAGAACATATACCTTTTATTACGATATATTCTACTAAATGTTCAATTTTATTAGATATCTGCTTATTTCTTATTACACCAAATAAGATCTACGATAGGAATAAATATTCTATCCGTCACATAATATCCATGATATACATTGTTCTAATTATTCTATTTTATGATTACTTATTATTGTTCGTCCTGGGTATGACGATAAACTACATCCGCCTCCTGGGTAAGACGATAAACTTCGTCCAACAGCAAAGGCCTCTGATCAGGAGTTTTTGAGGAGCGTGGAACCACCTCTTAATTGCTGGTGTTCCCAGGTCCACCCTGACCCAGGGTGGTAGCACCTGTTAGGGTCCCAGCTATGGGCAAAAAGTTAACCCCCAAACTAGGGTCAAAACACTATGAAAGTGTAAAAATAGGTTTTAATACCAGAAATACTTTGTAAAAATTATGACCCGTAATATATTTTTTGAAAAAATATATTACCAGCGTTACATTTAAAAAAAATATTACCAGCTATAAATTTCTGGAAAAAATATATACTTGCAATACATTTATAAAATAAAAATAAAAACAAAACATTACAAGCTACACACTTTTTTTAAAAAAAAATATTACCAGCAAAGGAAAATTATTACTAGAAATAGATTTTTGGTAAAAAAATATTACCAACAATGAAAATTTTGTCGGCATTATATGACCCATTGAGGTTGTGATATAACCCAACTTCCCCATTCACGATAATGGACGGACTGGTTGCCGATTAAGTACGACCACAGCGGACAGTCGAAAAGTCTTCGTTTGTTAACACCTATTGAGGTTAGCATACTCCCGACTCTGTCTCTGTACTTGACACACCTACATCCGATTATAAACCTATTATTGAAAAACAATACTCGGGTTACTTTGTTTATTATATCTTGCACGAGATATAACAGGTTGGTATGCCGTAAAACAAACCAAACCAAATTATATTATTATGCCTAATAAGCTCTACGGTAACAACGAATATTCTATCCGTCACTAAACTTTTAATACATATATTACCACCCTCATTCCCTTCATATCCCTCTGGTGAGATGTTAAGTTCCATTCAAGCAGCTTCTTCCCACGAAACACTGCTTTGTGGTACCGACTCCCAAGAGGTTGTTTCCCCGATCACTACAATCTTAACCTGTTCAAGTGTAAGATTAACCGTTATTTTTATCTTATACACATATCCACATAAACTGTAACTCTTACTCTATAACCGTCTACCTCTATAACCCTCGGGCCTTATACAGGGTAAACATCACTGTAAAAATATATATATTGTTCAATTTTATTAGTAGTTATTCTTGTTAATGTGTTATTGTTCATAATATGATCTACTGTAAGATCGAATCGTCTATGCGTTACATAACCTTGATTGACGCCACTCTCGAGGATTTTCCTTCTGACAGAGTTATATTTTTATGAGTGTAACATTTTTAAAATCTAAAATGTGGTTGAATGTATTTCTATGTATGACTAGTGCATTAGCAAAATTGTTATTTGTGAGGTCTCTTTTGTGCTCAGGGATAACTTTAAAAAAAATTCTGCTTGTTTTTCCAATATATTGGGAAGACCAGACCTTCAAACACTAATAGCAATAATATTTCTGAAGCAGGCATTTATAAAATAAAATGCCAAAACTGTTCCTCCCAATACAGTGGCCTACGAAAAGTTATTAGCCAGGAGAAATAAACTACATCCAATTTCAAAATTTAATTACGAAATCCCAACTCAACATAAATAAACAGTATTTGGAACTAGTATAGAGTAGGTCCTCCATTTGCTAGAGTCAGTGCTTGTATTCGATTTTCATGGATCTGATCATATTATTATCAATCGTCTGATCCATATTTTGCCACTCTTTGAGCAATGTTTCTTTAAGGGTTGCCAGTCACGTGATTTTGGTTGCACGCTCTCGAAGTTCTCGGTGAAGGTGCTCCTAAACGTGCTCTATTGGATTCATGTCAGAACTTTGGGCTAAACAGCAGTGGCTTGATTCCTTGCGATTCCTTCCAGGCCTTTGCTCGTATGACATGGCGCTCCATCTTCTTGAAAAAGGTAGCCATTCTTGTAAATCTGATTGTTTTCAAATAGTGCGAGTAGTCCTTTCTTTAAAATTTGACAGTATTTTCAACCATTAAACCACTCGACAAGATTCAGCTCAGATTTTCATCCAAACCAAACAGCGTCCCACACCATTACTCCCCACCCCTCTATGTTTCACGGTCGCCTGCAGACATTCAGCGTCCCAAGTCTCATTCTGATTTCTCCAAACATAAACCTGTCTCAAATTCGAATACTGGCAGGATTTACTTTCATCTGTCGAAATTTCAGACTGTCAAATTCATAATCTTTGCTCTCGAATTCTCTCATCCAGTCCATACGTGTGTTCCTGTTAACCTCTAAAATCAAGGGCTTCTTTCTTGCAACTCTTCTTTGATAGCCTAGTTTTTTCAGGGTCTTTCTCACTGTATATGGAGAGATTTCCATGCTGTTGGTGACATCTCTGATGCTCAGACAACGTTTTCTGATTACTTCCCTCTTCAGCGCCCTTTTCATTCGCTCAGACACGATGCTTTATCTTCCTGAACTTTGTTCCACACGACAATGGCGTTCTTCATTAAATTTCTTGACAATATTATTAACTGTTTGATGATTAATCTGGAAAAACCTAGCAATTTCTCTATTTGACTTGCCACAATGATGCCGTCCTATTATTTGCTCTCGTTGAAATTCACCAATTTTCTTACTTCGACAAATTTTCAGTGCAAAATATAAGTCAACTATCGCTCATAGATCAGAGTAGCTTGATATTAACACGGTATTGACTGAAAAAAAAGAAGAGACGTCATTACACAAGGCAAAATTGCTGTTATCAAGGGTCGCTAAAAACTTATCATAGCCCACTGTATATTGGAGAAACAAGCAGATATTTAAAAAAAAACATGAAAATTGCATGAACTGCATGAAACTCCGAGTCGTGCTATCGACGTTGGATATAATCTCTCTCTATCTCTTTCTCTCTCCCCATATATATATATATATATATATATATATATATATATATATATATATATATATGCATGTGTGTGTGTGTATACATAAGCAGTGAAAGACTGTTTCAAAGATAATTTTAAACAAATCCATTGTTACGACTCACTGACTCACTTCACGAAACACTGCCAATCATTGTTCATATGTGGGATGCGTTGTCAGCAGAAAAAAATACTGTCCACAAAAACCGCATCTGTCTACCGTCGAAATAAGAGAAAAAAAATCGGTGGAAACTTCCTTTCAGTCTCCAAGAAAATCAGTTTAACAAAAGACTAATGAAATAATTGTTGCATGTTTTTGTGGATACATTGAAAAAGTTTTATTCCAGCATTTATTCCAACATTCTATTCCAATATTTTATTCCAACATTTCATTCCAACATTCATTGCAACATTTTATGCCAACGTTACATTCTATCATTTTATTCCAACATTTTATACCAATATTTTATTCCAACATTTTATGCCATTTTATTCCAACAGTCATTCCAACATTTTTTCTAACATTTTATTACAACATTGTATTCCAACATTGTATTCCAACATTTTATTCCAACATTTGTCGATGATGTTAATCAATATTATTCTATCTTGAGTTATAGAATCGTTGGCCAACCCCTAACTTACGGTTGGGTGTTTTGATGAAACGAACTGAGTCCGGGTGTTTTGAACCATGTGACGTGAATTCCTGGTTGTGATTGGTTTGCTCCGTTTAAATTTTAAAATATTCTACTGGATAATGTTAAACATTCAAACAAGCAGTAAAGCAATTGTTTTACCTTATATTTACTGTGTTACACAGTCCCTTTGAAATCAAGAAAAATTATTGAAATCACCCACATCCACAGAAAAAAACTATTGATAATCTACATTTAGAAACGGTATTGCCCAATTCTAGAATTTTACGAAAATATACCTTGCTTTAACATATCATACCCCATATAGCTTTAACATAACATACCCCATTATTGCATAACTTCGCTCTAAAAAGAATCGATTTCCCTGAAAAAATGGAATCTATATTAAAGAGAATGTTAATAACGGTTCTTATGAACTGAATGTATTTGGTTCGATTAAGAATTTCCATCATTTGCTAATGATGTTTTCTGTTTCTTGTGTGGGGAGAATTTCTTTTTTGTCTGAATTCTTCTTCTTTTTCTACTCGAACCCGGGAAGAAGGTTTCTCTTGATAATGGATTCTTCTCTTTTACGGCAGTATTCTTTTCTGTCTAAGGGATGTTGCTGTTAAATCTTTCTTCATCTTCTATCTTCATAAATTTCGTCGGCTCGCAGAAAAAAAAGCATGTGTGAAAATTCTTTTTTATTATACTGCATCTCGAAAACTACCCAAATAGTTAAAGGAAAGGAGGAATTTTCGCATTACACACACACATATATATATATATATATATATATATATATATATATGACGAAATATAGTTTTAAGGTATGCAATATTTATAGAATAAAGTGCTCCATATCAGGTATAGAGCGTATGTAAATATAAAAGTGAAAAATGAAGTCAACAAACAGGCCTGATGATTGCGTCTAGCATGAAACCGTCTGTCGCTTCTGAGTGGTGACTTCCATGTTCACTTTTATACACACACACACACACACACACACACATATATATATATATATATATATATATATATATATATATATATATATATATATATATAAAGATGAGGATAACAGTCCGAATAATGTAAATACTACTAGTCATCATAATACCTCATCTCAGAGATCCAATTACCTGAAGAGGTCTGGAGCGTACATCGGCCGAAATGTTGTGAATATGGCAATGAAGATGAGGATAACAGTCCGAATAATGTAAATAATGCAAGTAATCATAATACCTCACCTCAGAGATATAGACAGAGATATAGAGAGACATAGACATAAAGGCCGGAGCGTACAACGGCCGAAACGTTGTGAATATGGCAATGAAGATGAGGATAACAGTCCGAATAATATAAATAATGCAAGTCACATTTTGAGTGTTCATGTAGATACATTTTTGAGTTGAATTAATTGGAGTCTTTCTGACTTATTACAAATGTCTAACTGATGGTTATTCTAAACTCGACATTGCTGACAAAGTTGACCAATGGAACTACAAACATCAGGAATCTCTTTATTTTATACTTGGGTTCCTTTTTCGTTCCATAAATGCTTTCATCATTCAGTGTAAAATTATGTTTGTGATTTCGTTCCAATTATTATAGGAATGATTACAAAAAAATCCCACTCCCCAAATTTATGAATAAAACACACCGATGCATTCCGGAATATATCTTAGCCGAATAATGTAAATAATGCAACTCGTCCTAATACGTCATCTCATAGATAATGGGATATATTCAAAACATGTATACATTTTTGTGACACGCTGTACATCTCGATAAAAATGTTAATGTCGTCGTGATTAATCCACATAAAGCAAACGCCTTTTCAGCGACCTCCAACATGAAAGTTCAGACAATTAATGTAAGAAGTCACCAAAGTGAACAATCTACAATTTATCACGCACCATAAATTCTAATTGGTGAATGATTGCGTCTGGTAATCATATCAAATTTTACCAGAGGAAAAGGGCTACTCCAGAATAGATAATGATCAAGAATTTCAAACTACAGCTTAAATGATTAAGGGTTTGTCGGGGTGGTAGATTTACTTGACTGTTAGTATTTTTTTTTTCATTTTGTTATACTTAAACTCGTTAGATCTATTATAGCATTAATAATAATAATGTCCGGCCGCTCGTATCAAAGTATGTCTCTTTGTTAAGGTGGCTAATCAATCTCTGTCGTAGACGCCTTTACAGATATATATTTTTTTTGTTTCTTCGACATCCTCAGATCCAAATATCTAAACGTCAAATATACTGAGCGGATAAGAGTTGCAATTTCTAGGATAGATAGATAGATAGATAGATAGATAGATAGATAGATAGATAGATAGATAGATATGAACAGACTGAGAGAGAGATATGAGCAGACTGAGATAGATAGATAGATAGATAGATAGATAGATAGATAGATAGATAGATAGATAGATAGATATGAACAGACTGAGATAGATAGATAGATAGATAGATAGATAGATAGATAGATAGATAGATATGAACAGACTGAGATAGATAGATAGATAGATAGATAGATAGATATGAACAGACTGAGATAGCTAGATATGAGCAGACTAAGATAGATAGATAGATAGATAGATAGATAGATAGATAGATAGATAGATAGATAGATAGACCTAGTAAAATGTATAAATACGTAAAGATAGATAGATAGATAGATAGATAGATAGATAGATAGATAGATAGATAGATAGATAGATATAATCTGGCGTGTATCAACTGTTTGAAAAAGCCAGTAAACTGAGACACTCTGTCACAATGAACTTGTGACCTTGTGCTAATACATCTATTGACCGCTTCCAGACAGTTTCGCCTAATGATTTTCACTTAAAAACCTTTGTGTTCGCTCGGTGTATAGTCTTCAAGAACTTCCCAAACCGCCATGAGGAGATTCGAAAACAGGTCTTCAAGTCGGAAAGATAACGTTTTAATCATTTGAAAAGATGACCACTTTTATTATAACACAATATTTATTACAAAATTACACATTATTTGTGAACACATTACTTGGACATACAGATAGAACATTTCAAACAATATTATCAATAATGAAGCATTGCTGCCTTATCTATTCTGGAACAAATCAATCGTTTAAGCCATCTCTTTACCCCCCCCCACTGTCTATCTTCTACAGATGGAACGGCAGAAACCTATTTCTTGTCTATCCCTATTTCCATAATAAGAACTTCCCTTGTTTTGAATTTTGCTGACAAATCGGGTCTAGTGCTTCTGTTCTATATTTAGTGATTACTGATGAAATCCAAAGAAGAATCGGCAATGTTATTAGTCTAGACCTGGCATCTCGCCCTCGTTAACTTTTCTACAGCCGCAACTTGGCTTCCCTGTGTGTGTGTTTTTTTTTCTATAAATACTTTTATGGTTATTGTTATGATGAACTTTTCGCTATGGTACCTAGATTTTATGAATCATCATTTTGTAGGAGGAGTAATGGATAGCGGCTTGGATTGGGGAATCGGAGAGACGAGTTCGAATTCCAGTCGAATCCATTACATTCAATTACATTAATGGGAAAGGTATGAATCCTATTCTACAGCTATGCGTAAACAGAAGTACAGACTGGATTCTCTAGCCTTCGGTGGCAACTGGTCAAGGGGAAGGACAAGTCTGAATTCAAAACCTGATCCTCTAGTTTGAGGATGGTGCAGTAGGCTAACAACCTACTCACTTAAAAACTGGCTTGTTTTAGAAATTGCAACGATATCTTGCGGCCCTATGTTCGTTAAGGGATTTAAAGGCATAATATATATATATATATATATATATATATATATATATATATATATATATATATATATATATATCAACAACATTTTACAGTGGAAATGGCTAGATGTAACCGCAATTTCTACTTTTTTCTATTGCACACCTCACTTGTGGGACTTTCTTCCGGCTTCTTGCTTCCAAACCAACCTTGATCATTCAAAATGTAAATGCGATGTCAGTGGTTATCTAGGGTCTCCTCAATTCTTATTTAATTAATTGTTCCCTCTCCTTAATACTTTTTTTCTGATATTCTCTCACACTCAGGAACTTTCTTTGTCTTAGTGGCTTTATTATCCATGCTTGGGGTGAAATGATTAATATATATATATATATATGTGTGTGTGTGTGTGTGTGTGTGTGTGTGTGTGTGTGTGTGTGTGTGTGTGTGTATGTGTGTGGACATTTAAATTTATCGTTAATTTATAATTATAATATATATATATATATATATATATATATATATATATATAACGATAAATTTAAATATCCTCGGGAGGCTGCATCTCCAACAAAAAAATATAATATATATTATATGGTCATACTACTACTACGAAGACTCGACGACTGATTTTTCATTTGAATGAGACAAGAAACATATCACAACATTTACAACTGCATGCCTGTTCACATTCGCAATTTAGGAAAATTCTTGCTGACAGTACATCTATACTTTTTCTTAAAAATAGTAAACATAAACTAAAAATTCTTGAAACTATCTGCAGTATTGTATGCAAATGAGATAGGCAAGCATAAATAAATAAACTGGTGAGCATAAGGTCATGGCTTAGCGAACCCGTTTGCTAAACGTAATGTGGAGAACTTTGCTACGACTGCTACTACACAGAGAGATATACCAAACAAAACAATGGCGTCACCGATAGGATCCTTAAATTCGCTGGACGACCCAGAACACATAGAAACATGGATAAGAAATTTTGCTGCATTTGCAAGAGTGAAAAATTAAGCGACACAAAGACCGACGGACGAGAGAACGAGATAACGGATTTATTTCTTGCTCTCGCGGAGTGCGAAGCTATGAAGAAAATTTCGAAAATGTTTTATCCAAGTGAATTAGAAGAAATGGCATTTGAAGAAATTGGTAAAAGGATAAAAAAAGAACAAGAGACCAAAAAAAGATTGGTCATTGCTGAATGAACCAAGTTTTTAGAGACAAGAACCCAATGAATCCATTATACAATACTTACATAGATTGAAAGAACGAGCTAAGTATTGTGAATTTGAAAAGTTAGGAGATTAGGAAATGACGATAGTAGACGAATTAATCCTTCTTAGAATAACTGAAGGTTTTCAAGACTAAAACCACATACGAAAATTACTAGAATGTCTACAGAGTAGTAGCATGAGTTTGGAAGCTAGCGTCAAGATTTTACAACAATTAGAGTTTATTAGAGAATTTAATCAGCGAAAAGAAGAATTCGAGACGTACAGGACAAGCACTATCAAATCCATAATTAAATGTAAATATTGTGGAAAAAACACGAGAGGGACAAGAAACAAATATCCAGCACTAGAAAAAATATGTTTAATTTTTAAAAAAGAGATCATTTTAAGAAGGTATGCAAATACAAAAAGTACAAACCCCTTCGGAAGAAGCTGAAATATATACAATGAATGAATAAATGAATGAATACATAAAAAAGAAGGAGAGAAAAAATAAAGATAAATGGCCAAGTATTTATGTATATACCAAAACATTTCTGGATAATATTAGGACAACCTAAATTTAAAAAAGCAACGTCCAATTAAAGCAATTTGATGGAACGACTATAAAAATAATAGGCAGTTTTGAAACCAACCAGTGTTTTGAACTAATTCCCATTAGAGTTGTAGAATACGAAAAAGATTACGGGTTACTAGGAATTGATGTATTAAAAGTAGATACAGCAAGACTAACCAATTCCATGGAAGCAGAAGAAAATGAAATAGGATTATTGAAAGGCTATAAAGCAAGCATTCGAATAAAAGAAAATTATCAACCAAAATATACAGTGTCAAGGAAAGTTTCAATCCATATCCTCCTTTTTTTAGTAGCCAAATTAAAGAAAATGATACAACAAGGCATACTAGAAAGAGCAACTGAAGGTGGTAGCAATTGGGCGTCACCGATAGTAGCGATAAAGAAACCTGATGGAGATTTAAGTATATGTGGTGATTACAAGATAGGGTTAAATCACTAGATACGTTCAGACTCTTTTCCGTTGCCAAATATTGAAACTGCAAGCCACGAATTAGCGAAATTGGAACACTTTGTAAAAAATGATCTCAAAAGACAACCAAATAGAAATTGACGAGAAATTCAAGAAAGTCACCACGATAAACACCCCTATAGGCTTACTAAGATGGACTCGTCTGCCTTTTGGGGAAAAGACTTTGAGTCATATTTTTCAAAAAGCAATTGAAAGAGTCTTATTAGGAAAAATAAAAAATATGATAATATAACAGAACGATATATGCGTAGGGGCAAGAACAGAAGAGAAGAATTGAAGTATAAAAATGTTATGGAGTGATTTCACAGTGAAGGCTTGTATTTGTACTAAGTCGGTCCTAAAATAGGTTCGACGTACAAAACGTTAGGAACTTCGTATAATAGGTATGACGCAGAGAAATCTAGTTGTGGTCGCTGATACTTTAGTATCCGACTAACGGTCGTCCGGCATCGACTGACTGACTGACCGACCTACTGAGCGACCAACTTGTTACTCTTACTACTCCTACTTATTATAGGTGGGATAGTCTATTAACTATAGAATAGGTGTGTTCCACTATAACAAAAACAGACCAAATTTTAGAAAATTTTGATTGAAAAAGGCAGGCATGGCTGTAAACAACGATAAATGTAATTTTGGCTGTAAAAAGATATCATATTTAGGATATCAAATATCGAAAGAAGGTATATCACCCGGCGATAGATTAACAAATAAGATAACAGAAATAGCTGCTCCAACAAATAAAAAGTATTAGAATCATTTTGGGGGCTAATAAATTTTTATAAAAAGCAAACTATCGCTTTTGAAAGACTAAAGAAGATAGTTAGGAACAAGCCAATAATAAAAGTTTTTGATCCACAAAAGAAGTAACGTTAACCACAGACGCGAGTGAAAAGTCTATTGTTACTATTCTATTAAAAGAAGAACACTCAATCATGCGCATATCAAGAAGGTTAACGTCAGCAGAAATTATCTATTCGAATATTGAAAAAGAAGAACTAGCTATTGTATGGAGCATAGAAAGGGCACGAAACATTTTAATAGGAAAAACATTCTTATTAAAATCAGGCTACAAACCATTGGAATTCATATTTAACCCGGGAAAAGAATTGCCAAAAGTCACATCATCAAGGATTTTAAGATGGGCGATAAAGATCATGGCATTCGATTTTGACCATCCCTCAAGTAGATGCTTTATCAAGATTACAGTTCAAGAATGAGTTAGATGAAAAACAGGAAGATGCTGAAAATAAAATAATACACTGGGTAGAAACGGACGTTCTTCCTCTAAGTAGACTCAAAATGGAAACAAAGCAAGACCTAATATTAAGCAGAATAGTAGAGAGAATAAAAAATAATGTATGGAGCAATTGTTCAATGGCAGAGCGACCCTTTAAAGAAACGAAGTACAAACTAACAATAGAAAATGGCGATATAATTGTAGCTCTACAAATACTGAGAAGGGACATATTAAAAGGAGTACATGATGACGTGCATTGTGGCATAACAGTAACACAAAAAAAAAACTAACGTTACAAGACTAGCGGCAAGGATATTCAAAATATGTAGAGAAATACATTAAGAGATGCCCAAAATGTGCTGAAAAAAAAAAAAAACAAATTTAAGGCAAACACAACTTCACTCATGGCCCAAGGAACTAGAGCCATGGGTTAGGGTCCACATGGATCACGCACATATCAAAGATAGGGGAGTGTTCTTAGTATTAGTGGACTTATATTCAGGATGGCCAGAGGTTGTCAGTAAAAGACAGAAAAGCCACCACAATAAAGCAAGTACTAAGAACTATATTCTCAAGGAATGGAGTACCCATGGCAATAGTCATCGACAATGCACCCGAATTTTGCGATGGGAACTTATGTGTGTGGTTAAAACAGTCTGGATGAATCCCGTACAAGACACCGCCATATCACCCATAATCTAATGGCATTGCGAAAAGAATGGTCCAACCCTTAAAAATGGAATTAAAAGCATTCTCACGACTTAATGAAAGCATAGAAGCGTATCTATCAAAAATGCTTCTCAGTTATAGATCCATTCTACATGCGAGAATCAAACTGAGCTCTTTGGCATTAATGGGAAGACAAATCAGAGCCCCCATAACTATGTTCTTTGCAGTGAAAGAAAAGGTATGGTATAGAAAGAATAAAGAAGCTAATCCAGAAGAAACAAATTTCCTGATGCAAAAAGGACACAACACGGCTATACTTGAGAAAAAGGGACAAAATATAATAGCACATGTAGATCAAACCAGAAGCAGAAACAAAATGGATGACGTAGAAATGGAAGATCAAGAACAAGAAGAAACAGAAAGTTACAAAAGTGGAACAGAGAAGGAAATGGAAGAAAGTGAAAAGGAAAAGACAGACGAGTATGAAGAAGAAAATGAAGAGAGACCGAGATCACCATTAAAGAGAAAACAAGAAAGACAAGAGGAAGGAGAACACAGTACAAGAAGGATATACGACCTCTCCGATTCGGGGAGGTGTAGTAGCGTATGCAAATGAGATAGGCAAGCATAAATAGAGAACAACTGGTGAGCATAAGAGCATTGCTTAGCGAACCCATTTGCTAAACGAAACGTGGAGAACTGAGCTATGGCTGCTAATACACAGAGAGATATACTAAACATAATACTATTTATATTAAAACAATTAAAACCAACCCTTAATAAAATTAATTATAAATACTGCACAAATGTTTTAAAATATTTAAAGTAGATAGTTTAACAAATCTAGGTTTTAACTAATTTTTTGTTTAAAAAAAAAGCATGGACATTTTAAAAACTAGTTACATCTCCTGCGGTTTACATCGTGAAATTTAAATCGTAATTGTTCCCTCTCCTTAATATATTTTTTCTGATATTCTCTCACACTCGGTAACTTATTTTGTCTTAGTGGCTTTATTGCCAAGCTTTGGGTGAAATGATTAATATATATATATATATATATATATATATATATATATATATATATATATATATATTTTATGGTTTTTCACTTCACAAGTAAAACAATTAACATTAGGATGGACACAGCAATTTGGTCTTAGAAAAACAACACCCTGATGATGCCATTGTGCTAATGTCGAAACAATTTGGAATAAATGAATATGTATCAACATGGTAATTTTCTCTCTTGCTTTAATAAGAATACTTAGAAGCTTGTCCATGAATATGAGAGGATCCTATTAAAAATAAGTAGACAACCTTGTCAAAATTATTCAATGAGACATGTCTTTATATATATATTATATATATATATATATATATATATATATATATATACCTATTGAGCCAGAAACTACCTACAGAGGTTCTTCAGATCCGTAAAATGAAAGCTTAGTAGATAGCTTCTGGATCATTAGGATTTTTATTCTTTTCTATATTTAGTTTGTTGAGCACTTTACGTCTTATTTTACTAGATTGTTTTTTTTTCCTTTTATCTAGGCATTGCGGTGTTGCGCGATTTTTTCGAATAAATGATTATATATATATATATATATATATATATATATATATATATATATATATATGAAATTGTTATGATCCGGTTCCTTGTATCACGGTGATAATCCAAGGTAGAACCAATAAAGAAGAATCTCGAACACAGGTATGGAATAACACAGATATATTACAAACAGGAATATATACAGAGAAGTAGAAGTGTTAGTATGAACAATCAGGTTTAGTAGAGAGAACAATGTAGTCTCGACCAGTATCACTATTCCAATGTCTTGCAGTAATTGTCTGAATGCTATTCTGTTTCGGACTGCCTCTGACTCGACTCTTGATTCGACTTGAACTACTGACTGACTTGAACTACTGACTGACTCCTGCCTACTCCTGAGGCACAGTATTTATTAAGTATGAAATAGTCCATTATTATTATTATTATTATTATTGGTAAGACCCCATAACACACCCCTTCCTAAGCTTTCTTTGGATCTATTCTATTTCTATTTCCAATAGTTCAGTGAATTTTTTTTTCTTGACGATTTTCTTGGTTCTTGCATTGTTTGCGGTCTTTTTATATCAAATGTGAAAATCGTGTCCAATACCTCTTCTTGAGTTGGACCGTTAGCATCCTGTAACAGTCTCTTCCTTATTTGGTTTACATGTCTTCTGTGTGAGAATTTTTTTCCTTGAACTATGTACATCATATTGCCAATTCTTTTCTCAATTATGCCTTGCTCCCAGTAAGAGGTATTATTTTTATATGCCTTAAAAAATTTTTTCTCCTGGGAGGAATTTTCTTTTTGGTACATAGGACTGTGTTACTTGTTTTGTTTTACTTGTTAGTAATTTATCGAACGCTAATCTGATTTTCTTTTTAACGTAGACCGTCGGTGCGGCCCATTTGCTGTATTCTACTTTTTTCAATAAGCCCGTATTTACGAGTCTAGTTAATTCTTGGTCAATTTTTTCTATTGACGCAAACGGTACGCTCCTTTTTTTCCTGAACACAGGTTGAACGTTTTCCTTTATTTCGATATTAGCTGCCATTTTCTTACATCTTCCGAGACCTACTGAAAATACTTCGGGGAAACTCGTTTTTTGGGGGTTTTTTTAATTTGTCTGCCTCAGTTGATAAGCTTTTTACATTTTGGCAGTACGTACTAATAGGTAAATCCCACAAATCGAATTTTTGCATCCAGTCTATTACAAATAGGTTTTCGGTATTTCTTAAGACGTACATTTTTAGTTTTTTCGTCATTCCATTAAATGTTACTCTTGACTCGACTTGAACTACTGACTGACAATATTCAGTCTCCCCCCACTGGGGCAACATGTGACACAAGGTCGGTTATTTATTGTGGGTTTCCCGAGCCCGTGGGCTCGGCCCAAAAATATGCCCGTTTGAACCCGTATAAACGGGTTCAGGGCCGGTTTTACCTCCCCGAAGGAGACTCCGCCCTTCGGCGTAGCCTCCTTCGAGTTCCTCTCCGTCCGTAGACAGAGAGGTGAACCGAACAGGCTGTAGTGAACTACTGACTGACGATATTCAGTCACCCCCACGAGGGTGTCATGTGGCACAAGGCCTTTTTAACGTGGGCATTCCCGAGTCATTAGGCTCGGCCAAAAATAATAACCCGTATAAACATTCAGGGCCCATTTACCTGAACCCGCCCTTCGGCGTAAACGGGTTCAACCAGGTCTGTAGTGAACGACTGACTGACAATATTCAGTCACCCCCCACGAGGGTGTCTCCCCCCATTTGAACCCGAAACTCCGTTCTGGGCCGATTTTCACCTCCCGAAGGAGACTCCGCCCTTCGGCGTAGCCTCCTTCGGGTTCCTCCGTCCGGAGACAGAGAGTTCAACCGAACAGTCTGTTCAAAGTGAACGACTGACTGACTCCTACCTTCTCCTGAGGCGCAGTATTTATTAAGTATGGAATAGTCCATTATTATTATTATTATTATTATGGGTAAGACCCCATAACAGAAATAAATGCTAAAGAGCCAGGAAAACCTACCTAGGTTTCATCTAAACGGATCTTCAGGGTAAACTGGCTAAAAAGGAAATAACGAAACATTATTGATAAAACCATTAAAAACTAATAAGCACGTGGCAGAAGAAGACAAAAAAAAATCCAAAGTCTCTATTCCAATAAGCAGGATTTCCTATCTCTCTATCTATCCTATTTTTTTTCAAAGAATGTATAGCTATTTGTATTGCTTGTATTTTTTTAAATATTGCTGATAATAATTTTTCCGTCAAAAATTATTGCTGGTAATAATTTTTTTTTTATTACAAAGTATTCCTACTATTAAAACCTATTTTAACACTGGGTATGAACAATTTGCCCATAGCTGGGACCCTAACAGGTACTACCACCCTGGGTTAGGGAGGACCTGAGAACACCAGCAATTAATTTCCATGCTCCTGAAAACCTCCTGATTAGAGGCCTCGCTGTTGGACGTAGTTTATCGTCTTACCCAGGATGCGGATGTAGTTTATCGTCATACCTAGGACGAGAATCCGGTTGTTTCGGGCTCAGAGTGTGGGATGTTTCATATATAACATGGGCTAAGCAGGCTGGTCATCCAAAAACCGTCATTGTTGGGTGTTCAGTAAAGCTTTATTTGAACGTATTCATAGAGTTATGTTCATAAAGCTGGACTTGCAGGTCATTAGTATTCAGTGACCTGTGTCAAAACTAACAAGAGTTTCGAGGTGGGGTTAACGATAATAGTTATTTTACCATTACTCCTGTGTAGGAAGATCGATCGATCTTTACGGGAATGCTCATACTTGCAGCCTTCAGCCAGCCAACAATAATTGATAGTAACACACACACACACACACATATATATGTATCCACATAGCACATATGTCGTGCCTTCGGTGAGGGATAATATGTATATTTATTAATATATTTATGTATATATATATATATATATATATATATATATACATACACACACACACACATATATATATATATATATATATATATATATATATATATGTATGTGTGTGTGTCGCCTCTAAGTTTTGACTTCAATGTTCACCTTCATATTTACACATGCTCTATCTCTGATATTGAGCACTTTATCCTATACATATAGCACACCTTAAGAGTATATTCCTTCATATATATGAGTGTTTATATATATATATATGTGTGTGTGTGTGTGTGTGTGTGTGTGTGTGTGTGTGTGTGTGTGTGTGTGTGGTACAGTAGATCCATTGGTATATAATCCAGGAGGATCCTAATAATATCAAATATTAAAACTGATCCACAAACAGAGGTAATTTTGGATTTTTATATATATATATATATATATATATATATATATATATATATATATATATATATATATATGTGTGTGTGTGTGTGTGTGTGTGTGTGTGTGTATGTGTGTGTGGGGGGGGCGTGTGTGCGTGTTTGACGGGCATCATGAGGCCGTGTAATGGTTAGAACAATTACAACTCAGTAGTGAGTTCGATCCTCACTGGGTGTCCCTACTTTCGGACTGTGCCACATTTAAGCTACGATTGTAAAATCACAATATATATATATATATATATATATATATATATATATATATATATATATATATATATATATGTGTGTGTGTGTGTGTGCGTGTGTGTGCGTGTGTCTGTGCGTGTGTGTGTATGTGTGCGTGTTTTAAAATTTGTCAGATAGAGTATATCTGTAGAAGAGACAAAATTAAAAAAAGACAAGAGGAAAAACTTAGCTGTCGCGTTTCGTCCTTTGAAAGATTGACGTGATAATGTCCCTCAGAGGACGAAACATATATATATACACAATGCAGTGAAAACTTTTGAAACCATCCCCAGAATTAGCATTGGATAAACTTGTGGGAAAAGTGAAAAATGAAAAAGAGCTCTTCGAGTCATTGAAAAATAAAAAGAACGGAATTAATTAACAAACATTGAGAAACTTTTTCAACGAATCCCAAAAATTTGTGCTGCAGTAATCAAGGCTAAAGGAGGATATTTTGACGAGAGTAAAATCTAATCATAAAATTTTTTCTTTCTTTTTGTCATAATAAAATTTCTAATAAAAAATCATGTTTCACTTCTTTTTTAACCATGTTTAATACTTTTCTCTTATTTAAAGTAAAAATGTCCCGCGGACCACTGCCCTGTGGAACCGACTCCAAATAGAATGTTTTCCCGAACACTACAAAGTTATTTCCCACTCTTCTACACACAAATGGCCTCCAGACTTAACCGTCTATCTCGAGTAACCCCCGCGCCTTGTAAAGGTTGAACATTAGTGTGAAAAAAAATCTACTTTTGGGGCCAATTCAAAAAATTAGCTGGAGTTTCCTCAAACTTTTGAACTGTAGCGTATATACATATATATATATATATATATATATATATATATATATATATGATAAAAAGATTTAGTCTTGAGGTATGTCATATTTATGGTTAATCTGGCTCATTATCAGGGATTGTAAATTATCAAGCGAATATTAGATGTGGGTCAAGACCGAAAGCACGGGTTATCCAGTGAGGGTAGACCTGACTATTCACTCGTAATTGATCTAATGAGACAAGCTTGATGCCCATTACACCAAAGCGAAGTGCCCGCTATAGATCGTGTTCAAATATGAGAGTTGATACAGAGGTCATCTCTGAGTGGCGACAGTCTGTCTCATACCTGTACGCTGTCTTCACGACTTTTTTGTTGAATTTCGTTTGATTTTTTATAAACGTTTGAGGATCTTGTTTTATTGTTGTTATCCTCTTATATAAGCTAATATTTCTTTCACCCTTGTATGAAACAGTGCTGTAAATGACCTTATTTTTGTCGAAATGTTTTTTGTTCTCACATCAACTAGTTATTTAGAAATTTATCTAACAAAGAAGACAAAGTATAGACAAAAATTGATCAAATATCCTACTGAAATGCCTACAAATATAAGTTCAATGTCTTCACAGAATAAATGTTATTATCCATATTTGAAATTTTAATCCTTTCGACCCAAGCAAGGCAATAAAGCCACTAGGACGCAAAAGGTCAGTGAGCGTTAGAGAATATGAGAAAAACTACAATTAAAGAGGTGGGGGGGGGGGGCAATAAAAGAATAAAAATAAGGAAGACGTAAGATAACGATTGGCATCGCATTTAATTTTTTGAAGATTAAAGTTGATATTTTCCTTAACCCCATCTCGAAACACTTCTTAGTTTTGACACAGGTCACAGAATAAGTCCAGCTTTATGAATATAACTCTATAAATAGGTGTAAATATTGCTTTACCGGGCACCCATCAATAACAGTTTTACGATGACTAGCGGAATCGTCACACATTAAACCACGCCACATTTTACTAGTCCCCCAGAGTCTAATTTATGAGATTACGAGCCCAGGTATTTTTTTAGTCATTTGGCGCCAAACAAGGCAATAAAGCCATTCAGACGCAAGAGGTTACTGCGTGTTAGAGAATATGAGAAAAATTACTATTAAGGAAAGAGGACAATAAAAGAATAAAAATTAAGAAGAGAAAAGATATCGATTGACATCGCATTTAAATTTTCAAAAATCAAAGTTGATTGGGAAGCAAGAAGCAGGAAGGGAGTTCCAGTAGTGAGAAGTGCGAGGGAAGAAACTGTTAACATAGAACTTACGGTTTTATCTAGGTAATTCAACTTTAAATTGATGAGACCTTTCTCCCCAAATAGTACTCTGCTAAAATTCATTATGTCTAGTTACTATAGGGGAAAGTTCATCAGAACACTTACCAGATAAGTTTTCTCAGACAGGAGATATGCCGCCATTATGAAGTAAGTGGGTTAGTGAGTGTGAAAAAACAGAGAGAATAAAATATGATGGGAATTAAGAACATAAGAGATAACGATTGATATGGTATTTCATCCCCCCCAAAATCATTATATCCTCATAATTATATCCTCTATTTCGAGAGTATTCACATACCAGTTCCTATTGGATAATTCTTTGCTATCTGGGGGTAAGTAAAGATTTCTGATATAGTGATTCCTCTAGATAGAAAATTTCTGAGATGAGGAATTATGTACACTATTTATATTATTCGGACTATTGTCCTGATCTTTGTCACCATATTTGTTACAACGTTTCGGCCGTTGTACGCTCCGGTTTTCTTCCGGTGTCGAACTGAACCCTTTATTTCGCTCACTGGGGTAGACTGTTCTAGTTCCACTTTGACAGTTATCTCCTGTTAATTCCCCTCTCCAAGTCCTCCACTGCCTTGAACTCACACTCTTTGGTTCCTGTCACGGTATCTGACCGACACCTTTATCCACTGTGCCATGTGGACATCTGTGTATGTATTTCTGGGTATTATAAACTTAATGTCTTCAGTAATCATTTTTTACCAGTGCGCATATTGCAATTTTTTATTATTATTAAAACATTTAAACTATTTATATATCTACCCCACAAGCTCTCCTCGCACGGCAGAGAAAAAGTGAAATTTTTTAAAGTTTTTACGATGCGAAAAACCTCAGTAGCTAGGAGAGCTCGATTCGAGTAGAAGAGCATTGCATTAGCAGCAAAAATTTCTGTTTTTAAAGTAACATCTTCCTCTCCAAGAGCTCAATCGAATTATTTCGAGAACATAAATAATCATCGACAGACAGACTGTTTCGCTGTATCACAGCTCATCAATGTGGCTAGACGCACGCACGCACGCACGCACGCACGCACGCACGCACACACACACACACACACACACATATATATATATATATATATATATATATATATATTGTTATACGTTATTTATATATACAAAAATATTGAAGTAAATGCTACGTTTGTAATAAACAGTATGAAAAACATTCACTGGCATGAACGTTCGAGAAATTTTCATAGAAAATAAGCGTATCCCAACAGGAACCTCTATCCTACACGGAATCATCATACAGCCTGACGCGCTATACCAGTTTAGCTACGAAGGAGTGTCTGGTTAGCAAATTCGATTTTACTGCTTGAAAACTACAAACTTCTCATGATTTCCCTCGAACGTCTATATCTGCTCGAAGCGTATCTTAACATAAACATTCGGAGGACGCATATTTTCTATGAAATTCCTTGAACATTCAGACCAGTAAATGTTGTTAATACTGTTTATTATAAACAGAGCATACACTTAAATATTTGTGTATATATAAATAACGTATAACAATAAAATATGTTAAAACAATTGTCGGACTTTCGTAATATATATATATATATATATATATATATATATATATATATATATATATATATATATATAGATATATTTTTAAATATAACAGAAAATGAATGTCCATTATGTTTGATCGTGAGTCGTTCTAACAATTGCATTTAAATCAACAATTATTTCTATACAATAGCCTCTAGAATATTTTGAGACATAACCGTTACAGACAAGCCATTAAAATAGACATTCTTACCTGTAATCCACCATAAACCAGTATAATTAAATAGTCGAGCAAAAACACAAAACACATGGCCGGAAGATTACGTTTAGCATGAAATACACTGTCGTCTCTTCAATGTCCACTTTTATATTTACATACGCTCTGTTACTGAGCACTTTTACCCATAAACATAGTGTAACTTACACCTATATTTTTAGCACACACACACACACATATATATATATATATATATATATATATATATATATATATATATATATATATATATATATATATAAGATGGTATATAATTTTAGTAAATCTGCACACAAGAAAACGCAATAAAAACTTAACTAAAGTAACTTATCAGTCATTTTTATTCTTTTCACACAGACAGGCAAACACATGTTTGTGTGTGTGTCTGTGTGTGTTTCCGTTCACAATTTTGTTTCAAATATGGCTTAACGTTTAGTCTAGACAAAAAGTATGGAAGGCTGAAAACTTATTTAACAAACTCTCTAAACGCAGTTTGAGTTCATGCAGAAAAATGATTATTTTTATTTGTTCTGTTTCTGTACTAAGTTTCTTTCTGTCATTTTTTGATAACATTTTCTAGATCATTCTATCTGATTATCTGCCTTTCTACCTCAGCTTATATTGATCTATCCTTATGTACACCCGTACTTTATTTACCAGAGTAGATTTTTGATTTTAAAAAATAATCCTGCATTTTTCTCTTTGTATTCATTCTCCTCTTTAAGCGTTATGCCCCTTCAAGATATAGACGATCATGTCTCCCCATAGCTCCCCTTCATGATTTAATATTTGTAAATTATCCATTTCCATAACTTCGTGGGGGAGATAGTACAGTGGTTTAACACTGCATTCTCTACTATTCTGTTCACTGTTGTATATTGGGTTACCCCACTTGTCTGCCAAAGAACTTCTGCTAATAACTGCTAGATGGCAATGAACAAAGCAGCATAAATGTTACAGTGTCTCTCCTTTTTGTACTCTGTTCAGATAGGACATGGAGGATGTTTCAATAATCAACTAACTTCAAGTCACTGTAAAAAAAAAAAACACAGCATAGAAAGTACACAGCGTACAGTGCGTTAAGCTTGCTTTTCATAAACACATACCTATTAATTGTATCAAACCAACAACTCTCCCAATTCCATTGGAACGTTACACGCACGTACATACGAGAACAGACATATTTACAAACAGACCTTTATTCAGCCTTTTTTGTATTCTTTCTAAGATATGCAGGTTGTCTAATAATAGATAGCAGTTCGGAATGAAAATTCCGAGTGTCAAGTTCGACTTCAAGTCAGGTGAGTTACATTCACTTACGCTCAAATACCCTTAGGAAATATATGAATCCATCTCTTGCCTCCAGCTATAGGTTAAGTAGTAGGATTTATCTGGAAAAAAGAATTGTTATGCCCCCAAAAAATGTTAATGCACAATAAAGGAATAATTATTCGTACGATCCCAAAATATGTTTTGGCTTTAAATAACGGATAAATATTTGATAAGCCGTAAAAGAACACAATCAACTGTAATCTATATAGTTTGCTTAGGCAACAAAATACGTTGTGCTTAATCGTATTGCTTGTAAATTTATTGCTATATCCAGTTATGAAAATTCCAGCGAACACCAGCAATACTCTTCTTTCGGTCTATTTAGTGCGTTCTTTATCAATAACAGGTGACTAAGAAGCCTGTTGTACTATTTACCGTATAATTTGTCGAGTATAGTGCAAGCGTTTATGTTAAGCGTAGCTTAGATGTGGCACAAGGCCGAAAGTATGGGGCACCCAGTGAAGATCGAGCTCACTATTCAGTCGTAACTGTTTTAGCAAGACAAGCTTGCTAACCATTACAACACGCCGAGGTGCCCTGGTAGTAGGGGCGTCTGCTTACAGTACCAGGTGTTCTCAAGCGGTCTCCCATCTAAGTACTGACCTGGCTCTACGATGCTTAACTTCGGTGATCGAACGAGAACCGGTATTTTCATCGTGATTTGATCGTTACCAAGTGCAAGTGTTTATGATCAGTTTTTTTTTTTTACGGAATTAAATAGCGATTTTTGAAGAAGTTAAAAATCATGCATTTTTCGTGACCGCTTTTACTATACAGATAATTTTTACTGGTTAAAATTCATGCCCCCAAATTCAGGGGTTATTACGGCTGGTATACGAGTATATACGGTAATCTATTGATTGAAGGAGGGCGAATATCGAAGCATTCATGCAAGACCATTATTTCAAACTGAACACAAATCGTTGGAATTTGAAACCCCTCTTCACGATACCATTTTCCGCGTTATTAAGTTTCACCCACTGGCATCTCTTTTTCTGACTGTTTATAAAACGGATGTTTTCTTGGGGTCAGGTCACGACTAAAATAATTTTCATCTCCAATAACGGGTCAACTAGGAAATTTGATTAATTTACCTCTATATCGATTACATTGAACAATAAATATAATTAAAAAGGATTTTGTTCTTTGAGTTTCAGTTAAGACACATTGCCTCGAACCACCATCAAACAATTATGATATCCACATCACACTAATGAAAAATAAATTATTTTTTTCTAAATTTTATTATTTTAGTGATTTTTATTTCTTCATTTCTTCTATTTTAAATGAAGGAAAACCTTGATATTCCATCATTACTTATTCTATTGTTGGACACTTCGTTACTAACCTCCGACAGATGGTTTTCTCCAACCTCTTCTCCAACTTTTTCTTCAGAACCAAGACGATCATAGTTCTCCATAATTTCTTAACCCTTGTAGACCTTAGCAACATTTATCCATTTGCCAAACATTTTAACGCCTGTTCAGCCATCAACTCACAAAAGCTCGTCAGATGACCCGATATCTTCCTCTCTCTGTCTTTCCTTCGATATACTTTGTGGTTATCAAATTATCCAAGCCCCCCACTTCATTATGTATCCAAAATATTTCAGCTGTCTCTTTTACATTCTGGGTACAAATGTATTTTTGGTTCCAATTTGTTTAAGTCTTATTCGTTACTTATGCTTTCCGTCCATTGTATCCTCAGCATCCTTCTGTAGAAACACCATTCCGTTATCTCTAGCTTTCAGAGATCGGCCAGCATTAATTACTATACTAAGTGAATTGATAACAGATTTCTTGCTACCTTTATAATTACACATACTAATGTAAAAGAAGGAATGACACACGCGTCTTAAGATTGCTCTGCGAGTAACTACCAGAATTTCAAGACAACACAATATGTGTAAGTACAGGTTAAGATATGCAGATGACACAGTGTTGATAGCGGACACGGAAAGGAAACTACAAAAAGTAGCGAAGGAAAGAGAGAAGAATGGACTAAGTATAAACTACAAGAAGACAGAATTCATGGTTGCAGCAAAAGGATGAGCCCAAAAAGATCTCCTCCTGTATGGCAGCGAATTCTGGACCATTTCCTCAAAGATGAAGAAAAGACTTGAAGCAACAGAAATTTGCTGAGGATATCATGACCCGAACATATGAGCAGCGACGTGGTTTTAGAGAAAATGGAAACAAAAAGGAAACTTATACTTAACACCAGGAAGAGGCAGTTGAAATTTCTGAGGCACGTAATGAGGAAAGAGAGCTTGGAAAATCTGATACTCACAGGACAGATTAAGGGTAAGAGGGACAAAGGAAAGCAGTGCGTAACATACATAATGGGCTTGAGTAACTGGATGGTAGAACAGGACTTGGGAGAAATAACAAAGAGACAAAATTTATTAAGAGATACAAGGAACAGGAAGATATGGAGGGACATGATCGCCTACGTCATGAGCAGAGGGGGGGCACAGCACATAAGAGATGAAGACAGAAAACATTCTAAAGCGTTTCGTCGTTTAAAAGCATTTCATCAGCCTAAAAATATGTTCGTATTAAGGGGATTGTAGGGGGAGATGGGAAATATAAAGTAAAATGTCGGATATAAGTGTGCAGCGAGAGGACATGCTGAAGTAGGGACGTTAAATTTTGAATTTAAATTATTCAGGCGGGCGGCTGCGTGTCGTGTCACAAACGCTCAATCGATTTCATTTAGTTTCAGAACATTTATGTAATATAACTTTCCTTTAAACTTACACAACACCCTATTATAATTGTACTTGTCACCCTTTTCGTTAGTTCGCACGGCTGTTACGCCCTGTCAATACCTCATAAATAATGGACTATTCCATTTTGACCACGTGAATACACGGAAATGACATATCAGAGACGATATTTTGTTTCAGTGAGAAATAGAAAGAAAGAAAGAAAGAAAGAAAGAAAGAAAGAAAGAAAAAGGAAGAACAAGAAAGAAAGTGCTTAATATCTCATGCCAGCTGTTATGGAGTGATTTCACAGTGGAGGCTTGTATTTGTACTAAGTCGGTCCTAAAATAGGTTCGACGTACAAAACGTTAGGAACTTTATATAATAGTTAATGACGCAGATAAATCTAGTGGTGGTCGCTGATACTTTAGTATTCGACTAACTGTCGTCCGGCATCGACTGACTGACCGACCCACTGAGCGACTGCGCGACTCTCTTGTTACTCTTACTACTCCTACTTATTATAGGTGGGAAGAGTCTATTAACTATAGAATAGGTGTGTTCCACTATAACACCAGCACATCATAAACTGGCGAGACAAAGGAATGTTAGCAATTGAAATGGGAATAGAGTAATAAGAGACTGTAGGAAATGTGTTGTAGAGTGGAAAATAATTAATCACCCAAAAGGCCGCGTTAACGCTTTTGTGACTCTATCAAAACTGTCAAATCAAGGTTGGGCAGCTCCAACCAGGTATGCAGCAATACATCAGTTTTCTGTCCGATCTGTCTCTTGTAAAGCATGAATGATAACAGCAAAAATTGCAATATGAGCACTGGTTGCTGAAGATATTAAGTTTATAATAGCCAAAAATTCATGCACAGATGTCCTCAAGGACACATGGACACATGGCACAGTGGATAAAGCGTTGGTTAGATTCAGTGACAGGACCCAAAGAGCGTGAGTTCAATACCCGGTTAAGGTAGTGGAGAACTTTCAGAGGGGAATTAACAGGAGATAACTGATAACTGTATTCATTAAAACATGGCACGTGGAACTAGAACAGTCTACCCTAGTAAGCGAAATAAAGGGTTCAGTTCGACATTCCAACCACCTGAAGAAGGCCGGAGCGTACAACGGCCGAAATGTTGTAATAACTATGGCGACAAAGATGAGGAGAATAGTCCGAATAATGTAAATAGTGTTCAGGAGTCAGTTGAAATTTCTACGTTACATAATGTGGAATGAGGGTCTGAGAAAAACATTGAAACAAAAAAAAACAAAAAAAAAGACTAAATTTACTAATAATTAAAAAGACAGGAAATTGTGGAGAGCTATGATCGCTAAGATCCCGAAGGCACAGGTTACTTAGAAGTACTTCTATGTTTTGTGTCTTGTAATTTTCTCTCCTAATGCTGTCAAGGAATTACTTACCTGTGTACATTTTCCACACTTGCACTACCTTTACCTTTGACTTGATCATCTTTCTGCCATGAGACATTATACATCCTGCAAAAGAGTAACATCATACCAAAACATTATCGCTACAAAGAGGGACAGTGATTAGATTTTAGCGGCATTAATCAAATATAACATCCCGTCCCGATTACATCCGGATTAGATAAACAAATAAATTTTCGCTTACACGATGTCTACTGTTTGCTACGGGATGACCACTCTGAAACATGGATCTAGTAAATTGCTCGAAATCAATTGCTCAAAAAATAATTTCTCGAACTATCAATTGCTCAAAAGGCAGATTACTCGAAGTAATTTCGAAGCTCGAAGCCCCACGTAAACTGCGCCGTCTCATGACACGTCAACGAAGCTGGATATAAAAGGAGCCATCACATTCAACTTTAGGAGTCCTGATTTTTTTTTTATATTTGTTTTCTATTTCTATTTCAGTAATTTTGGAGATCTCGAACCTTAGTGATGGACATAACTTTTGTTGAGAGCGAAAAGGAAAGAAGTTGTGTTTCGATATATATATATATATATATATATATATATATATATATATATATATATATATATATATTAAGGACAAAACCGTGAACAATAAGATTTACTTATGTAAAGTAAATATTAGAAACAATGTAGTTTTATTTTCTTTTAACCACAGGTTTCGAGCAAACTGCCTTTCGAGAAAAAAATAAGACCTGCTATATAAAGGTACTCGCTCTTTAATTTTAACTGTTCTGTTAATAACAATAAAGTTGTATTATTTTATCTCATAGTAAATTTTAGAACAATGTAGTTTTTTTTTTGGGGGGGGGTAACCACAGGCTTCGAGCAATCTGCCTTTCGATCAATTGCTTTCGAGCAATTTACCGGATACGCTGAAACATGAATCCGGTCTGAGATTAGATAAAGACTGATTTCAAAATGACACTTGTCAAGAGGTATGGCCGCAGTATATTTCAAGGGTTTCTATTTTAAGTGTGTCAATAAAAAAGTACATTATAATAAGTTTAGATAGTAACTAAATCGTTCCTATCTATAACTTCAACTGAACAATGCAGTTGTATGTTACATATTTATTAGAAAAACTGGAAAAAATCCCCTAGATTTTATGATAAGCAAATAAAAATTTGAACAATGGAATTTCGTGTAATATACCTTCGTTATTTCTACTCTTGTGTTCATGTTGTTCTTCTTTGGTCCTAACCTGGACCATAACATTTGGAAATAAAAAAAAAAACATAGCTAGGAAAAGCAAATAAAAAGATTTTCTGGTTGGTTGGTTGATTTTGTTTAGCGGCATATTGACACCTCTATGGGTTATTTAATGCCGAAATCTAAATATTTTGAAGACAATTTTATGGCTTCAACTAAATATATTTTGAACGCAGTTGCATGCCATCTGATACAGATAAAATGTATTCTTGGTCATTTTACCATAAATAGGTATTGTTTCTATTTTTTATATAAAAATGTATTTCTGATATTTTTACAACAAAAAAGTATTTATATACATTCGTAGAGTTTTGTTTACAGTTCCCTATTTGCCCATATCTGGGAGCCTAACATGTGCTACTACCCCCAGGTCATGGTGGGAAGAACAACAATTCGAATGTGGCTCCACGATCCTCAAAAATTCCAATCTCCCCATCTTAAAATGTATTGTTGGTAATTCTACTATAAATTGGTGTTGTTAGTCATTTTACTATAAATATGTATTTTTATACTTGTTTCGACCGTCTCAATGTATCCATGCCTGTTCGGTCTTAGGTCAAAATCTTAAAAAAAGCAATCAATCACTGTATACAGGATTAAATTAACCTCATGTCATCAGAGTACTGACCAGTAGTTTGCCGTTCTGGACAAGCCTGACGAAACAAATACGATACAGCTATGGAAGGGTGAGATTTCACAATTAAGTAGAGAGGTTGGGGACATTATAATGATCCTGCTGCATCTTAGAAATTCAGAGAGAAATCTGGCCCTTTAAAATATTGTGACAATAAAAAGTAATATGAGTGGACCATCTCCAATATAGCCGAGTATTATAATCAATACGGCTAAGATTTTGTGACAACATTGTGACAATATTCTGAAATATTGTGACAATAAAAAGTAATATGAGTGGACCATCTCGAATATAGCCGAGTATTATAACCTATACGGCTAAGATTTTTACAGCTTTAGTGAATGTTGCTGCGTACGTGATATAATTTTTCTCGTGGAATGGTCTTTCTTGCTAGTAATTTTTCCACTAATTTTTATTTTCTCGACATTTTCCTCCAGATTTATGAATGATGAGATATTGCCGCTTGATAGAAAAGCCAATTATCCTTTTTAATCTGATAAAAATTCAACGGTGAAGGAAGAGTGTTTTTCGAAAAGATGGTATTAAACAGTCTGCTGATCGATCAGTCGGGGCGGCGAGCGGGCGGAAATGATTGGAAATTTGGAAAGGTGTTGAAATTGATTAGTCTTAGAAAAATTGGGGTCGAAGCGAAGAGAATTTTTTGAAAGTTTAAAGCAAGTCATCAGGAAACAAGATGGGAGAAAGAAGTAAAGGACAAGAAACGTTTAAAAAGGTGATAGGTGAAAAATGGTGGAAAGATAATATGTGGAGAGAAGCGTTTATAGATGGATGACAGAGTCTTAGAAGAAAGAAAGAAAGAAAGAAAGAAAGAAAGAAAGAAAGAAAGAAAGAAAGAAACAAGCATGACAAGAATTCATCATCAGCTGAATGAAGGAATGAAAGAAATAAAGACAAAAAGAACAACAAAGAAAGAAAGAAAGAAAGAAAGAAAGAAAGAAAGAAAGAAAGAGTCTAGGATAGATAGATAGATAGATAGATAGATAGATAGATAGATAGATAGATAGATAGAAAAAAGAAAAGATAATATGTGGAAAAAAGCGTTTATAATTTGATAGGAGACTTTTAGAAGAAAGAAAGAAAGAAAGAAAGAAAGAAAGAAAGAAACTAGCATGACGAGAAAAGAAATTCATCATCAGCCGACTGAAGGAATGAAAGAAATAAAGACGGAAAGAATAATGAAAAGTAAGAAAGATAGAAAAGTCTAAGATAGATAGATAGATAGATAGATAGATAGATATCGAGAAAAAAAGAAAAGATAATACGTATAAAGAAGCGTTTATAGATAGATGAGAATTTTTTAGAAAGAAAGAAAGCAGAGACTAGCTTGACGAGAGTAGAATTCATCATCTACTGAATGAAGGAATGGAAGAAATAATGTCGAAAACGACAACAATGAAAATAAAGAAACAAGCAAGCAAACAAACAAAAGGCAAACAAAATAGATAGATAAGATAGATAGATATAGATAGATAGATAAAGATAGATAGATAGATAGATAGATAGATAGATAGATAGATAGATAGATAGATATCGAGAAAGAAAAAAAGAAATGATAATAGGTGGAAAGAAGCGTTTATACATAAATGGGAAACTTTTAGAAAGAAAGAAAGAAAGAAAGAAAGAAAGAAAGAAAGAAAGAAAGAACACGAGACAAAAGAAACAAGGAAGGAAGGAAGGAAGGAAGGAAGGAAGGAAGGAAGGAAGGAAGGAAGGGAGAAGAAACAAACAAAAAAAAATCAAATAAATATATTACTAGAAAGAAAAGAAAGAAAGAAAGAAAGAAAGAAAGAAAGAAAAGAATTGAGGAGGGAGGGATGAAGGAAGGATGAGAGACAAAAGAAAGAAAGAAAAGAAAGAAAGAAAAAAGAAAGAAAGAAAGAAAAAAGAAAATATTAAATGAATATAAAGAAAGAAAGAAAGAAAGAAAGAAAAAAGAAAGAAAAGGACAAAGAGACAAAAGAAACAGGGAAGGAAGGAAGGAAGGAAGGAAGGAAGGAAGGAAGGAAGGAAGGAAGGAAGGAAGGAGGATGACAGAAGAAACAAACAAACAAAAAATCAAATAAATATATTACTAGAAAGAAAGAAAAGAAAGAAAAGAAAGAAAGAAAGAAAAGAAAGAAAGAAAGAAAGAAGTGAGGGAGGGAGGATGAAGGAAGGATGAGAGACAAAAGAAAAAAGAAAAGAAAGAAAGAAAGAAAGAAAGAAAGAAAGAAAGAAAGAAAGAAAGAAAAATCAAATGAATATATTACTAGAAAGAAAGAAAGAAAGAAAGAAAGAAAGAAAGAAAGAAAGGACAAGAGACAAAAGAAACAAGGAAGGAAGGAAGGAAGGAAGGAAGGAAGGAAGGAAGGAAGGAAGGAAGGAAGGAAGGAAGGATGAGAGACAGAAGAAACAAACAAACAAAAAAAATCAAATAAATATATTACTAGAAAGAAAGAAAGAAAGAAAGAAAGAAAGAAAGAAAGAAAGAAAGAAAGAAAGAAGTGAGGGAGGGAGGATGAAGGAAGGATGAGAGACAAAAGAAAGAAAGAAAGAAAGAAAGAAAGAAAGAAAGAAAGAAAGAAAAAAATCAAATGAATATATTACTAGAAAGAAAGAAAGAAAGAAAGAAAGAAAGAAAGAAAGAAAGAAAGGACAAGAGACAAAAGAAACAAGGAAGGAAGGAAGGAAGGAAGGAAGGAAGGAAGGATGAGAGACAGAAGAAACAAACAAACAAAAAAATCAAATAAATATATTACTAGAAAGAAAGAAAGAAAGAAAGAAACAAGCATGTCGAGAAAAGAAAATCATCATCAATTGAAAGAAAGAATGAAAGAAATAAAGACAAAAAGGACAACAATGAATTAGAAAGCGAACAGAAAAGAATGAACAAAAGAGAGAAAGAAAGAGTCTAGAATAAATAGATAGATAGATAGATAGATAGATAGTGAGAAATAAAGAAAAAGAAACCCGTATAACTATACAGAAAAACGTAGCAGTTGAATGAAGAAATGAAAAAATTAAAAACGAAATGAATAAAAATAAAAAGACGGAAAGATGACGAAAAAGAAAGAAAGAATGAAAGGTGAAAATACTGAGAAAATATGAAAAGCATCAGCTTTTACTCCTCACTCAATAGCAAATATGTCAAAGTTAACCTGGTCGTTGCTCTTGCAAAGGGATTCTAATCATTGGTTAACTAGGACAGGAAATGCCTTGTAAATTTTAACGCCTCCGAAACGAAACTGTTCTCATTTAACGAACGTAGAGAAACTTTCCTGCCCGCCATTAGTATGGTTGCTGCTAGACTCTAGAATAGCAACATACTGCACTTTCTCGGTTCTCGCGCTTGAAGTGCTATAAATATGCCGAATTAATAGCTGCATCTAATGCAAGGAAATTTGAGTCATTGTGTCGTGCCAGAAGTTTTTTCCATCTTGAACATTTACAAATCCACCATTCGTCCATGCATTGAATACTGTTACCCTATCTGGTCCGGTGCTCTTCCAACAGGGATCTGCAATGTAATCGATACTGAGTCGGCATCTCGATTTCAGTTCTTTTCTCACTGACGTTATGTGGCTTCCTTCTCTCTTTTCTACAAATATTTCTATGGCAACTGCTCTGACGAACTTTTTCCCTGATGCGCCGACTACATGAGTTTAAGCATACTACTTGATTGGCATCTAGGTTCTATCATTTTATGTTGAATTAGTTAAATGTAACCGCCACTTCTACTCCAACTGTTTATTTTCTCGCACTTGCCACCTGTGGAATTCCGTTCCGTTTATTTGCTTCCTTGATAACTACAATATTCAATAATTTAAATGTAGGATCAATCAGCATCTTCTGTCTTCTTGAATCCCGTTCATCTTTTTTCTTTTCCCCAATCCCCGCTATACCCAGTATTTTCTCTCACTTTCGCTGTAACCCCATGCGTACTAGTGGCATTTCCGCCTTGCGTCGGGTGAAATGATTAATAAAAAGAGGGTTTGCCGGAGATCGTAAAGACTGAAACTACAGAAGTGGATTTTCCAACAAAAAAAAAGGAAGAAGCAGCAGGACACTGTAGAGTTTAGAGAGAACAGGAGCCAGTTCAGGTGCACCTTTCTTTAGAAATATTGAAAAGATACCATCAAACTCACATGCTTTGTGGTGATCCAGTTTAGAGATGATAGCATAAACACTGGACGGAGTTATGTGTATATCACAGAGTAGGGACTCTGTTCTAAGTGAAAAGTCAGACAGAAATACTCCAACTGTGTTTCCAAGTTTTTTTTTCTTTCTTAATACGCAGCTTAGATTTTGGAATGCATCTTTGGTTACCCAAATCCGTCTTCGGATTTCAGTGTTGCACTTTCCGTCCTCTGCTAAAGCACTTCCTAGTGATCTAAATTTTTATACTTATTTTATTTTCATATCCCCGATTTGCAATTCACACTTTGGGCTCATACCCTTCCTAATTACCATTCATTCATTATTTTTGTAGGTGATGCTTAATCTGCTCTTTCGTTCATTACCTTCTGTTTTTTTTCTTAGTTTTATTTCTGTGACCGCTCTCAACACTGTGTCATCGGCATAAGATTGTGCCCGCCAATAATGAATCCTGGTAGAACGTTTAATTCTCTCAAAATCGCCTCTCTATATAGGTAGAATGTTCAGTGAGAAGACGTAATAAAGAGGAATATTGGAGATGAACTGGAACAAGATCTGATGGAATCGTAACAGAAATGGTCTTAGCCTTAGACAACTTCGGATTCAACAAGATCACACTTGCAATAAACAAATTAAACAACAATGAATACTGGAGGTCGTCAGTAAACCATCTTCGTAATATTGCCAGGTAGAGAGACCACGTAAAAACGAATGCGAGCTGCATAAAATAATAAATTTTATTAACCACATAAACAAACAAATGGTGTTAATCCTGATGAAGAGAGCTCGAAGCAGAATTGCACCGGGAGTAAAACTAGTACAGTGCGGCTGTGTCAAAGACACCTTGAACAAGAAATACAATATTCATGATCAGAATGATATCAGAGAAAGCAATACAAATGCAGAAGAATTTTTCCGCATGTTTTATAGATTACGCAAATGTACGGACCAAGGATCTATTTTAACTGTAAGGAAACTCGATCTATTTAAAAAAAAATACTTTATTTTGGGCGCAATCCTCTTACATACGGATAGAAAATAAATTGAATAACTATACAAAATTAGAAAGGAGCGTGAACCAAGGATGATTCTTCATTCCATATTTACAGGGTGAGTCAAAACACTAGTATTTGAGGATGAGTCAAAATTATATGAACACTAGTATGAGAGGAATCATTTATTCCGTGCTTACCCCAAAACCAGATTTCACAGGGTGTAATTGGCCCATATTTTTTTACAACTCCAACGGTGACTGCAAATGCTTACTTAAAAATGCTGCAAGAGTTTGCCATGGATAACATACCCCTACAAATCAGACGAGCAGGGTATTTCCAATAAGACGGTGCATCGCCTCATTTTGCTTGTACTCTTCGCGCTTGTCTCGATCAAAGTTTCCCAAATCGTGGACACCACACTCCACTGATCTGTGACTTCTGGTTATGGGGCATGATAAATGATCGTGTGTATAGCAAAAAAGTTAAAGACATTGAAGAACTCAAAGACATAATAAAAAGTGTAATATCAATCATTCCCCGTGAAATGTGTGTCAAGGCACTAAATTGTACTGTTGATCGCTGGTTTTTGTGCATCAATCTTGCTGGTGCACAGGGGGAGACTGTTCAGTAAGCTCTGAATAAATGATTCTTCTCATACCAGTGTGAACATCATTTTGACTCATCCTCTCATACTAGTGTTAACATAATGTTGACTCACCCTATACAACGACGCTATTTTAAGGGAACTCGAAACCCTAGCAGGGCGTAATCTTAACCCTAGAGCACTAACCATGGGTATATAGTACGCAGCGCAAATTTTTCTATTTTTAATTACAATTTTCAGTACCTGATTTTCTTACCTAATTAATGTATTTCAGTTCCTATTAATGTTAACTCAAAGTACAAATTTTGAAGTGCCTGCATGTAAAATATTTCAAATAAAGATTTTATATTTAATAGTTTGTTTTTTTAAAAAATCGGGTATGATATACTCAGGGTTAGTAGTGGTGTAACTTTAATTGATGGTTAGTGTTCTAAAGTTAATAATATAAAATATGCAAACGCCACTGTGTTTATTGCCGACACGAAAAGGGAATTACAGGATCTCCTAGAGAGGGTGGCAGAGGAGAGCGAGAGAAAAAAAGGTTAACAATCAACTGCCATAAGACAGAATATATAGTCATCAGCGAAAGAGTAAATCAAAGATAGCTGTTACGAATTGAAGAAATAAACATCAAATAGTTGCAGCAATTAAAATATCATTAACAAAGAATGGAAAATGCAAGATCCGAACACGCTTTGGACTACAGTAAGAGGCATTTCAAAAGCTAAGCAAGGTTTATGAAACGAACCGTTTTACAAGATAATTATTAAGAAAGGAGTGCTGCCTTGAAATGGAATATCCATCCTCTTATATAGCTGTGAATGTTGGACAATCTCCCTGAGATGAGTCTGGTTAGTTTAAAGGCATACCAGCTCCTTATGAGGCATTTAATGCCGAAATTTAATTTTCTTGAGAACTTTGGTCATTTTTCTTCAAAAAAATGTATTGCTGGTAATTTTAATGCAAAATTTATTTTTATACGTTCATAATGTTTGACCCTAGTTTTGGGGGTTTACTATTTGCCAATAGCTGGGAACCTAACAAGTGTTACTATCCATGGTCAGGGTGAACCTGGGAACATCAGCAATTAAGAGGTGGTTCCACGCTCCTCAGAATCTCCCGATCAGAGGCCTTTCTGCCGGATATAGTTTATCGTCATACCCAGAACGTCCCACGGATGAGGAAAAACTAAAGTCGGTAAAAATTTGGTTCTTCAGAAGGATAATGAAAAGGAAGTCTTAAAGAAAATGGAAACACTTTTAATCAGAATCAGTAAAAGACAGGTAAAATTCCTTTGATACAGGAGGAGGAAGGAGGGCCTGGAAAACTTAACGCTCACAGGGCATATTGAGGGCAAAGCATTGAGCCACTGATGAGCTTTGTAAATGGATGGGGGAAAATAAAACCTTAGAAAAGGGAGAAAATCTGTTAAGAGCCACACAAGATAGGAAGTTGAGCCAAGAACCATGATCGCTTATGTACTGAAGGTATGCGGCATATAGAAGAAAAAGAAGAAGGAGGAAAAGGAGAAGAAGAAGAAGGAGGAAAAGGAGAAGAAGAAGAAGGAGAAGGAGGAGGAGAAAAGAAGACAACGATGAATATAAAAAATGGAAGCCGTGGAATAAAAAGAAGAAGAAGAAGAAGAAGAAGGAGGAGGAGGAGAAAAAGAAGAAGAAGGAGGAGGTGAAGAAGAAGAAGAAGAAGAAGAAGAAGAAGAAGAAGAAAAAGAAAAAGAAAAAAAATAAGCAAAACGTTAACCATTACAGAGACTCCTATATATGTATTTTGAGGTTGTCTACTAAGCTTAGTATGTGTCACCCAATAAGGGGCCAAGATTTAACTCACTACTCAATAATAATGGCCAACCAGAGTAGCTTCTTAATATTTACTTCAAGCAAAGGCACACAAGTCAGATAAATTGATGAAAGCAACGCAACTTCCTAGTAAATGAGGTGGAGAAATATACGAAAATGTTCTCACGCTTCATCTTGCAATGTAAATATACGTGTGGGAGTTGAACGTTTATTAGTCGGAGACTAACGATAAGTTGTGGCGCTAATTGCCGTGATTTTCTAGGGGCGTATCAGTTGACACCGTCTCTTCGCTCTCACGGGAGACCAGAGAAATGAAACAGCGCTTAGTAACACCTGACACTGATGATGTGATTGTAGAAATCTGACGGTTAAAAAGAACAAAAATATCGTACAAGAATTAACAATAATAATCAATCCACCAGGGAATTTCCCGCGGATGCCAACAGCCGGCGTTAGAGGGAAAGTCAGAATTTTGATTAGAGGTTTCACTGGTGCTACACAATCATCCAATTCAGTCTTCCTACTTGCAGTTTGTTTTGCGCAATATAGAACTATGCTTCAGAATATTGACTCTGATTTGATTGACTCTCGTGACTGATAACACTGGTCAGCAAAAAAAAACAACTTTGAAATGGTGTCGAGACACCAAACATCTTTCTTTTTTTGCTAATTTGAGCGCGCATAATCTGAAAATGGCCTTACTTTTTCTTGGTTAGCTACCTTTTCTGCTGTACACAAATGCCTCATTTTTGGTAAAAAGGAATTTTTCTCCTTTGTTTTCTGTATATATGATATTGACCGATGGCAATATTTCTTAAAATAAAATTGTAGAAAACTCTCAATTCGTATTTAAACCAACAAATATTGGTCTGCTTATTGTGAAATACTATTTTTGCAATAACAATCAGGCCCTAATTCTATAAAAAATAACACGATTGAATATACCAAGACCAACATCAAATCATTTAATAAACTAACAGCAGAAATAAAACCTTCGTGAACATAAGAACTATGGTATAACTTTTCTCTTTCTTGATTGTCTGTCATGTTCAATGTTATTTAAGTCCCTTTTGATACACCAGCAGTATCATGTACAATGGAATAGGTGCATTCAATTGGGATGTCTTTAGTTGGAGTTTCTTTCCAACTGTGAAAACAAAATGGTTTCAATGTGCTTGGTTTCCTTCCGTAGGGAACGAATAAAGGTGATGGGGTAAATTTATGACTATGAAACACATTTTAGAGCTTCATTTTTATGTCACCTTAATTATTAGGTTTACTAAAGCGTAATACGGATAAAGTTCATCAGTTAATTTGAATTTTGGCGATAAATTGGAAAAATTTCGGTCCATCTATTTTAAAATTTTTGACACAAAAACACGTTTTTTTATTATAAAAATAGTTTATTTCAGGTGACTGACATAAATTGAAAAATGAGAAATTAGAGAAAAAAAGTAAGAAAGAAAGAAAGAAAGAAAGAAAGAAAGAAAGAAAAAGATTTGACAACAATTAACAGCAATAAATAAGTTGATGCGCAATTTCTTTTTTCTTCTTTCTCAAACAAAAATGAGAAAGAAAGAAAGAAAGAACAAACAAAAAGTATTTATAAAAAGAGGCAGAGGGAAGCTACTCGAACGGCTTTTTTTTTCTTCAGAGAAGATGCTTCCCCGACCACTATGATCTTAACCTCTTCCAAGTCCAAGGTCAACTGTTATCTATCCTACATATCCTCATAATATTCGGTTTGTACACCTTTACAAGAACCTCATTCGGCAACCCTGCATTTTAGGTGGCTCTTGGGACTTGCATTAGATGTCATCACCATCATCATGACTTGGCTTCGCAAAACGATGATCAGGACGGAGTCTGTAAACGTCGCTTGCAAGCACGTTTGTGACTAAGTTCAATGAAGGACAGGCATACACGATCGCAGTCGTTGTAGCTGAAAGTCCAGCCTGCGCTTGATGGCGTGACGTTGCAGTACTTCCTCCTCTGTCTTTTGTACCTGAGAGCGGTATTGCAGGTATTTTCAAAGAAGAAGACAGCATGGTTGATGGTTAGACGCCAGGTGTCACAGTTCTAAGATAAGTTTGACCATTGGCGATGGTTGATGTGACAGACACGAAAGGATTTTTTCAAGCGATCTTTGAATCGTTTCTTTAGTGCCTATCCACCGCGATAGCCAGTAGAGAGCTCGCCGTACAGTAACATTTTAGGCAGGCGTTGATTCTCCATCCTGGAAACGTGTCCAGTCGAGCTTAGCTGGGACTTCAGAATCATGGCCTCGCTGCTGGTAATCTTCGCCTGTGCAAGGAATTCAGTATTGCGGACAAGTCACTCCAGTGGATTTTAAAGATTGTGCGGAGGCAACCCATGTGGTGTCGCAAGGGGTTTCAGTAAGTGACCCAGGACTCTAAGCCATACAGGAGAGTAGGCATTGGGCGTATATTTGTATAAAATAAAGAGTAAAATGCACATTTCGTCTACTTCAGAGCCAACTAGTAGCGTTTTAGACATTTTTCTTTTCACAATGTAAGAATATAATGAAAAAATATAAATAAATTCAGAGACTGTTAAAAAAGTGAAATGCTAAATTTAACATTCACTTGTCAAGAGGGACCGGCAAAAACATCGAGTAACATGGATTGGGAGGATGATGGAAATGTCTTATGGTCCGGTTCCTTGTACCACGGTGATAATCCAAGGTAGAACCAATAAAGAAGAACTCGAAGGCGGATATGGAATAACACAGATATATTACAAACAGGAATATATACAGAAGTAGAAAGTGTTAGTACGAACAACCAGGTTTAGTAGTAATTGTCTGAATGCGACTCTGTTCCGGACTGCCTCTGACTCGACTGACTGACTCCTGACGGACTTCACTCCAGACCTCAGACTGAACGATATCTAGTCACCCCACCACGAGGGCATCATGTGGCACAAGGCCGATTTGATTTTAAATTTTTAAAGTGTTTGCGTTTATACCAAATATGGTGATGAATAATAAGTGCGACATTACTGTAATTATTGAACAATATAGTTCATGCCACTTTGACAGAAAAATTTACCAGTAAAAAATTTGTTCAACACCATATTTGGTATAAACGCAAACACTTTAAAATTTAAAAATCAAACTCAGCGTTGCTTTGGCGCGTTCCAAAACCAATAACTCATTTTTCAATAGCATTTTCGGATACAACAACACATATATTTTCGTTGTCCTCTTATTACTAAGAGAAAAACCAAGAACAACATCTATTCTATACCTGAAGATGTCTGTAGGAACAGACGAAAGCTTGTAGTAAAAATAACAACTAATACGGCAGAAATTTATATAAACAAGGATCAATTCATTCATAACGGATCTGGAGGTTTTGTATACTATTTGAATTGTTTGCGATGATGGATGTCTCGCCATTTAAAGCATTAACCTTTGCATTAGTTTTGTGTGAATAATTCATGTATTTGTAAATTGATTGCACGTTTATCGTAATATATATATATATATATATATATATATATATATATATATATAAAAGGAAGAGGTTATAGAAGTTCCAACGAGAGAAAAGTGTGTATATTAAAAAGAAGAAAGAAACCGCAAACGTTTTAGGTTGTAATGTGATTTTTTTTTTTCAAATATATTATGCTTTATTTTCCATAATTTTGCTACACGAGTTTCTGGTCTCGCGACCTTCATCAGGCAAAGAGTGGGTATTTCCACATATTATTAAAAGGAATTAATTTTTCTCATATTTTTCGATGTTAAATATTCTCGATATTAGATGTGTGTTAGTGATCCAAATGACTTTCTTGAACTGGCAGTGAAAAAATTCTGCATGAACGCAAGTGGTTTGACTACTGTATTTGTAATTGCAGTTTAAATTTTACTGATTAAGGTCGCGAGACCGGAAACACATGTAGCAAAATTATGGAAAATAAAGCATAATATTTTTTTAAAATCCACATTACAACCAAAATCGTTTAAGGTATCGTTTTAATATATATATATATATATATATATATATATATATATATATATATGGCGTCTCGGCATCAGTTACTTTTCCACCGCCCTAAGGTTGCATCCCTTTGCTATTTCTATAAATACTTTCATGGTAACTATTGTGCCTAGACTGCTGACGAGGTCTCACCAATTTATAGTTGAGATGGCTTGATGTAACCTTAAATTCTATACTAAGAGTTTCTTTTGTCGCACTTCTCTCTTGTGAATAAACCTGTATTGGTGATTATTAGAACAGATTTGATTTCCTTAATTAAGTGTCCTTTGCCCAACCCCTGTATTTTGAAAATTTCACTGTTTTTAGTCTGTAAGTTGTTATTTTATATCTGATATTTGTTGTGTTTTTTTATCGTTAAGTTTATTGCAATATCTGCCTTTATTTATTAATATCTGTGTGTATTTTCGTGTGTTGTTCGTTAATCCTTTGATAGAAAAGTCGACATAGCTTCTAATGCACAGAATTCATAATCCTCCCCCTTTTTTACCGTCTTTGTTCGGCCATACCCTACGGTTCCAACAGATTTACTAAACAAGCGATCGACCCCTGTGTTTATGTTGTTTTCTTTTAAGATGGCTTGTCGGTGTTGGACGATGCTGCCAAGGTCGGAGTATGCCCCCAAGGGGATGAAGTCGGGAAAAGATTCACTCGGACACACCGAAGATACCAATAGCCAGCGTTTTCGGGGAGAATCCAGTTTTATTTTTCCAAAAGCAGTTCTGGTGACAGGGGTGCATATAACACTATGGCTCGACTGCCACTCTGTACCAGACTGACGACACTTCTATTCACTAGTCTTCTGTTATATATCTGTGGTCACACTACCCACGAATTGAACATCTGATCTTTGTACCATCTGCATACATGCAGATTAAAATAGACAACTGTATTGTTTACTCAACTCTACTTAAATTAATTTTATTTGATTTAATTTTACTTTAGACAATAAGTCATATTCAAGCCACACTATCACAATTACTGGAAGTTAAATCCGGATGTATGTTCATAAATTCTCTGCTTTTATGTTTTAATTTTTTGCCTTTTTACGTGTTTACTTACTTAAAGTCCAACAAGAGAATCTGGTGTTAATATCTTTTTCATTGGCTAAAGTAAGAAACCACGTGACTTTAGATTTTTATAAAACGAAAAAAAAAAAAGATTTAAACTTAATAAAAAAAATTACCTTGCAATCAGAAAAACTTCAGCACCTCGCAGAAACTGGCAGAAAAAATAACTATTCTTACCTGGATTAACTTTTTAAAAATAATTCTTGTATTTAGCATCAATTATTTCTTCCTGAGAATCAGCTCGAATCAAGAAGACGCGAAAGTTTAAATAACTGTGTGGCATTTATCAGACGACAATAGGTGTGACACTAAGATCCTTAGACGTATTGGGATGGCCAAGGACGCATTCCAAAAGTTGGGCAGAGTACTGAAAGATATGAGGATTTCTTTGGTAACAAAGAAAAGAATACTGAGCTGTTACGTGACATCTGTCCTTCTTTGAGGTAGTGAATGTTGGATGATTTCCTAAAAGATGAAGAAGAGACTCGAGACGACAGAGATGTGGTTCTACAGAAGGATGCTAAGGATATCATGGACCGAGCGTGTGAGCAACTACGAGGTCTTAGAGAGGTTGAAAACAAGGAGGAAGCTTATACTTAATATCAGGAAGAGGCAGATGAAGGTTCTGGGGCACATAATGAAGAAACAGGGCCTGGAGAATCTGATACTCACGGGTCGAATACAGGAAAAGTGAGACGAGGGAAAACAACGTGTGATGTACCTGGACTTAAGCAAGTGGATAACAGAACGTGGTCTGGGGTTGGAAGCAGATGGAACGAACTTGTTGAGAGTTGCAAGGGATAGAGGGAGGTGGAGAGCCATGATCGCCTACGTCCTGAAAAGACATACATAAAAAGAAAGAAGCTTTCTCTAATTATTTGCTCATCACTTTAATTCTGTCCTCTTGTTTCTTCGATTCCAAGAAGTCGTTCCATTGCTAGCATCTTAGATATTTCTTTCTGGCAAACTCTATGAATTAAATTATTATAGCGAAGAAAACGGTGAATTACCACGTCAAACGAAGCGACAGCGTGTCGAGTGTATCCTGCGACGGAAAATTTGGCGAAAAAGAAAATTACTTACCAAAAAAAAAGGGGCACGTATTCCGCATGACACTCTGAAGACGGAATATTTAAATTAGAAACAAGTCAGTCGCCGGAGTTGCCATGAAAGTATTTTGATATGCTAAAATTTGGCGTCCTCTCCCAGTTATCGACGAATGGAAAAAATGCTCGGACGATAAAATCAGTTGGTGTTCTCGAATCGAGACAAAAGAATAAAATTCGTGAGGATAATGCGACAGGAGGAAATCTTGCGAGGCAATTGTCTTTCTCATCAGGATCTGATCCGATTCTTTGGGCATCAGCTCAAGATGTAGATCGGAATTGATAGAAACCCTTGCATTCGACAGTCTTCAGCGAACGGTGGGTGACTGAGGCAAACTTGGTGCGTGTGAACGGAGCTAGCCTGGATTTTATCTTTTAGGTCTACCTATGTCACATCGGGATGGCTTGCTGTGGAGCCCTCCCCTGATTAGGTTTGACAAGCTTTGTGTACCTAGTTAATGTGAGTAAGTGTTGTTCCCGGCCTGTTCCGGGCCCCATCTTTGGTTATGATCCAAGTTGAGATCCCCAACCTCCCCAGTTTGTTTTTGACCTGCCTTTCATCTCAACTGGGTCAGCTTTATTGATTCCCCATGGCCGTCTATATTTTCACCTTTTCCTCTCCCTTAACGAGGGGAGCTTCTTGATTCTGTCTTAGGGCAGAATACACCGGCCTCTCATTTTTGAGGGTTGGACGGGTCTTACTAATATCAGTTATATTTATTTTACTTTGATTTGATATTTACTTTGTTTTGCGATTCATCCCCTCGCCTCTCATTGTTAATCATTAGATTTTTATGTATTGAACTTTTATTATCATCAATTTTTTATATCATTGGATGTGTTTTTCCGCTTCCCTGAGAGTATGTGGTATTATGGTATATTAAGAATTGATTGGTGACGGATGAATTCTTATGATGAATGTGCGAGTTGTAATTGGTGAATGGGTCATGAATCGGATTAGTTAGTTATAAGATAGTCACTGAAGACCAGCCTTAACCCCTCCCTTTTTAGGCCTTGTGCCATAATTGTATTATTTACAATAAATCTTCAATGAATAAAAATTCATGCATTTTAGCTGCCGCGTTCGTCGGAAATTGAGTTATTTTTCTGACTGGTTACGTGCATTGTGATTAGTGAGATAATACCTGCGAATCGAGTTTTCGGCATTTTCTTTCTGCCCCCGATGTTCGAGTCTGAACTTACGGTGATTTATTCTTTGCGTTGCGGAAGTAATCTGCGACAAATATTTCCTTTGCAATCCCAGAATGCTTACAATTATTATTGATTTTTTTTTACACTTTGAGTTTTTCCCATTAGTAGTTACTGATGGCTTTCACTAATTATTCTTATTATTGAGTTTCACACCAATAGTAAATAGGGGCTTACACTAACGATCAACGACAAAAACTCCCCTAGATATGACACCACTCAGCGAAGTATGCTCGCTTTTTTTTTCATTTGTTGAGATGATTTCGATTCTATCTCAAATTTCCAGTTATCCTTGATTTTTCGCTAAGCCTTTTGATATCGTTCCCAGTACTCAAGTTACGATCGATAGTACAGTTAATTCGTGCTCAAAAGCTCCGTGCCGAGATCAAGCCTCCCTTTCTGACGCCGTGATCTGTAGGAATATATAATCTGATTTTTTCTTACTTAGAATGGCTAAATCAATTTTGCAGGCCAGTATTGAGTGATCCGGTGAACAAGACTAGATTGGGTGACCCGGTTTATAGCCCTATATTGGATGATCTGCTAAACAGGCCTATACATTGGGATCTGGTGTACAGACCTATATTGTGTTATCCGATGTATAGGGCTAGATTGGGTGATCCTGTGTACAAGCCTAGTTTGAATGATCCGGTGTACAGCCCTAGATTGAATGATTCGGTTTGTAAGCCTATGTGGTGCAATCCGGTATATAGGCCTATACTGGGTGATCTGCTGTACAAGCTTATATTGAGTGATCCGGTGTACAGACCTATAGTGCGTGACCCTGTGTATAAGCGTGTGATACTGTGTACATGCCTAGACTGAGTGAACCAGTGTGCACGCTAATATTGAGTGATCCAGTATACAAGCCTAGATTGGGTGATCAGATGTGAAGGCCTAGGATGTGTATAGGCCGATATTGGGCGATCTTGTATACAGGCTTGTACAGGGTGATCCACTGTACAGGACAGCATTGGGTGATCTAGTGTAAAAGCCAAGATTTGGGGAACAAATGTGAAAGACTATTTTACGTGATCCGGTGTATAGGCCTATATTCGGTGATCTGCTATACAGACTTACACTGGGAGATCTTGTACACAGGCCTATATTGTCTTGTCTGCTGTATAAATCGAGATTGGATGATCCTTTGTAACGACTTAGATTGAATGGTGCGATGCACAGTCTTAGATTGTGTAATTCGGTGTGTAGACCTATGTTGTGCTATCCGGTGTATAGACCTATATTGAACTATTCATAGTACAGGCCTAGATTGGGTGATCCGGTGTAGACTCCATTATTGAGTGATCCATTGTACAAGCCTAAATTTGATGATCTTGGTGTGAAACGTATGTTGTGTGATCCTATGTAAGTGTAGGCCTATATTGAGTGATCCGGTATACAGACCTATACTGGGTGATCTGGTGAACAAGCCTATATTCAGATGCCCGATGTACAGGCCTAGATAGCGTGATCCTGTGTACAGCCCTAGATCCAGTGTATAGGCCTATATTAAGTAATCTGGTGTACAGGACTATGTGGGGATTCTGGTGTAAAGGCCTAAATTGTGTTGCTCGATTTGTTCATCCTAGTGGCCCAGTGTACAGACCAATATTGAGTGATATGGGGTACAAGCCAAGCTTGGATGATTCGATGGCATATGTTGTGTGATCCGGTATAGAGGTCTATATTGTGCGTTTGTGTATGCAGGCCTATACTGGGTGATCGGGTATACAGGCCTATATTTTGTTGTCTGGTGTATAATCTATTGAGTTTTCCTGTGTACAAACCTATATTGAGTGATCTGGTGTGCAGCCATAGATTGGGTGATTCGGTGTATAGGCCTATATTGTGTGATCCGGTGTATAGGCCTAAATTAGGTGATCTGGTGTATTGTCCTATATTGGGTCTTCCAGTGTACAGACCAATATTTAGTGATCTGGTATATAGACCTATATTGGGTGGTCTAGTATACAGTCCTATACTGAATGACTTGGTGTACAGGCCAATATTCAGATGTCTGATGTATAGGCCTATATTGTGTGATCCGGTGTATAGGCCTATATTAGTTGATCTGGTGTACTGTCCTATATTGGGTCGTCCAGTGTACAGGCCAATATTTAGTGATCTGTTGTATAAACCTATATTGGGTGGTCTGGCACACAGTCCTATACTGAGTTATTTGGTGTACAGGCCTATATTGTTTTTTATCCTGTGTATAGGTCTAGATTTTGTGATTCTGTGTACAGGCCTAGATTTAATGATTCGTTGTACATACCAATATTAACTGATCTGGTGTACAAGCCTATATTGGGTGATCCGATGAGAAGACACAGTTTGTGTGATTTGGTGTATAGGCATATATTTGGTGATCTGGTATACAGTCCTATACTGAGTGATTTGGTGTACAGGCCTATATTCAGATGTCTGATGTATAGTCCTATGTTGTATACTGGATTATCCATTGTTCGGGTCTATACTGGGTGATCCAGCGTATAGGCCTATATTGTTTTATCTTATGTATAAAGCTAGATTCGGTTTTCTGGTGTACAACCCGAGTTGCTGTAAGCCTATATTATGTGATCCGGTGTATATGTCTATATTGGGTGATCTGGAGTAGAGACCTAATTTGGAGGATCTGGTTTAGAAGCCTATGTTGTCTAGTCCAGTGTTTAAAGCTAGATTGGGTGATCCGGTTAACTGGCCTAGATTGGGTGATCTGGTGTATAGCCCTAGATTGGGTGATCTGGTGTACGGGCTAGGTCGGGTGTTTCGATTTAATCTCAAATTCAAGGTTTTGCTTCGATCAGGTCAACGGATCACCCTTCTCACCTAATCAAGCCGATTCTAATATTCTTTTCATGGTGATTTCTCATTATTATTGTGTGGTTCTCTCGTATTTATTTTCACATAATAGGTGCATTTTTTCATCCTTTCCCCATATAAAGATTATTATTAATTTTATTCATCAATATGGTCGAGTTTTTATACTGTTAACGTTCAAACCTTGAGACCGTCGTTTGAATTGTTGTTGTAACGTCAATCACACTGAAAAGCACCCGTTCTCATACGATCACCGAAGTTAAGTCAGCATCGAGCCTGGCCAATACATAGATGGGTGATCGCTTGTTGCAAACTTAGATGTTTGGGTAATGAAATGGATAATATAGGGAACTGAAAATCAGAGAGCGGTGCTCCAATTCCAGTCGAGTTTGTTATATTCACTTACGTGAAATTACTATTGGGAGAGGTGCGACTTCACCTCTCCGCCTCGTCGCTATAATTGTATCACTAAATCATTATATATATAAAAAAATATTTTCTTGGGCTAAATAACCTTCAAAAGGTTGATAAGCCGTAAAATACAATCGATCAAACAATCAATTCCTGGTTTGGGCAACGCAGACTTAGTGGAAACAGGACAATCAATATCAAATCCGAGATATTCTTTGACATGGACTGTGTAACCAGAACAATATTCACATGTTGATTAAATAAAGTGTCCAGTTCGAAATTACCTAAAAAAAAGGGTCGTTTTCATAAGTAAAATGGTACATTATTCGGACTATTGTCCTCATCTTTGTCGGCATATTTATTACGACATTTCGGCCGTTGTACACTCTGGCCTTTTTCAGGTGGTTGAAATATCAAACTTAACCCTTTATTTCGCTCACGGGGGTAGACTGTTCTAGTTCCACGTGCTATCTTTAATGGATGTCAGTTATCAGTTATCTCCAGTTAATTCCTCATCTCCAAGTTCCCCACTGCCTTAACCGAGTATTGAAAACACACTCTTTGGGTCCTGTCACTGGATCTAACTAACGCCTTTGTGCACTGGGTTCAGTTCGACATTCCAACCACCTGAAGAAGGCCGAAGTGTACAACGGCCGAAACTTTGTAATAAATATGGCGACAAAGATGAGAACAATAGTCCGAATAATGTAAATAATGTACATAATACCTCATCTCAGAAATATAGACAGATACTGAAGGGCCGAAACGTTGTAATAAATATGGCGACAAAGATGAGGACAATTGTCCAAATAACATAAATAATGTACATAATACCTTATCTCAGAAATATAGACAGATAAAAAATATGGTAACATTCGTCTGGATGTAAATAATCATAATCTCTTCATCTCGGGAACGTAACAAGAAGGAAGACGACTGAAGTTTTTTGCCAATTCGCTTCCACAAAATCTTTGTTTAACACCAGTCGACGTCACTAGCCAAGCATAATCGCCCGATACCATTCACCATATGGAGGAGGAGACTAACATGTATCTTGTCTACACACATCAATGTCGTCATTACTGAAATGCATTATCTATCGCTTAACAACTGTGCTTACAATCAATGTTTGGTCTCCATAAACGTGCATCAGCATAATAAAAAAGCAAGCATTACTTTCGTATATATTTCTCTTGCGTCGATATCACAAAAGGTTTAGGGCCACCTTCTGGATTAACTAACTTCTACAACCCTATTTAACTTCTGTTTAACCCAATAGTACATAGCGCCCAATATTTTGAGAAGGGTTACCTAACATTTTAAATCCACCAACCCCTAAGATGACCATTAGCCAGCAAGGTAGATTAGACAAAGAGAAATAATACGTTAAAGAAAATTGATGCATTAATCCTTAATTTCGTTATTATCATTATTATTATTATTATTTATGTATGCTATGTTTCCTACTTTGTATCCTGTAGAGCCGGGTCCAAAGTATAGTCCTTGGGCCCTATAGGAGAATTGCCATTTAATTGATAGCACTTTCCTTTGTATATGGGATGTATCCTAGTAGAGCGATCTTCTGTGAAACTTGTATGTTGATGTTACCTCGGACACTTTTAGTAAAATTGCCCATTCCTTTTCTCACGAGGCCCAGAGCTCCGATTACTATTCGTACAATCTCAGTTTTCATTCACCACATCCTGTTACATGCCAAATCTTCAGGTCCTTGTATTTGGACAATTCCTCGATAATTTCCATGGATATTTCACTCTCAGATGGTACTGCTATGTCAAGAAACATAATATCAGGTCTGTTAGCTTTTAATTCACTGTCAGTTTGAATTGGCATCTTCCAGAGGATAGTTACATAGTTATTTTGGATAACTATGATTGGGTGGTGATCATACCATCATTCAGTGGTTTCGATTTTGTGTTATCGTTAAGTGCACATATATCGTTACCTTATTATGCATGTGGGTATATTCATTTTTTGCTAATTCCAGAAATCCTGAGAAAATATGGTCGACAGTTTCATCATATGCTCCACAGATCCTGCATTTCGGATTGGTTCCATCCGTGATTATGTGACAGTGATAAAATCTGGTTTCGAGGCTTTGGTACTAAGCTGCATTAATTAGGCCTTCTGTTTCAACTTTCAAGCCGGTGGTCCTCCTGATGTGTTTTCTGTTGACCCACCTCTGCTTTTTCCGTTCTTTTCAGGTATTTGGCATGTAATACCTTAACCTTCCAGTTTTTTGTCATATCATCTCGCCAAGTTATTTGGCTTTCTGTTTTACTCGTTTGGCGCAGATGTAATTCGCTTTGTTTTTTTGTTGGTTGGGTTTCAGGTATAAAGCTGACTTTTTTTAAAGCGATAGAGTGGATTTGGTGTTTTACTATTTGTAGGAGGTGATTGGTTTTTGAGGGGTAGGTTTCCAAAGAGATTGTTGTAGTTTTTAGAGTTAGTTCAAGTTGGATACAACCTCGGCCTCCTAAAGCTCTTTGCACGTACAGCCTATCAACATATGATTTCGAGAGGTGCATCTCCATTTGGCTAAGCATTTTTCTGGTCTTGTCATCCAATCTGTTTATGTCATTCAACTTCAATTTAATAATGTTGACGTTGTACGTTATACGTGTTAACTAATGTGTTGATAGACTTCCTTTTTTGATCCCATTAAGTTCTCTTTCTCGTATCAAACGCACTGATCTATAATAATCTATTTTTATCTTTTTCTTCATGATTGAATGTTGTATTCAGTCTCCTTCATTAATTCTAAATATTTGTAAGCACAATTTTAGTCTAGTTCCTTATATCTTGTTTTTGATACCAAGGTTAAATCTGTAGTTTTCGTTAGATTACCGCGTTTGAAGGTAGATTTGGTATATTTGTCGAGTCCGAACTACCTCCTAATGTCTTTGCTGAAGGTTTTGACAATGATGAGGAGTTTTTTTTGTTTTTTGTTTTTTTCTGCTTGTTGCCATCCTTGGCCCTATTAAGTTCACTTTCTAGTATAAGACGCACTCTCCTATAATATTCTTTTCGGATCTTTTTCTTCATAATTGAATGTTGTATTCCGTCTTCTTCATCAATCCCTAAGTATTGGTATGTACCATCTTTGTCTAGTTCCTTAATCTTGTTGTTAAGTCTAAATCTGTAGTTTTAGTTAGTTTACTGCCTTTGAAGGTGACTTTGACACATTTGTCGATTCTGAAATCCATTTTAAAGTCTTCGCCGAAGGTTTGATAATAGAAAGTAGGTTTTGGGTTTTTTTTGCTGGTTGTCATAATTAGCAATCGTTTTAAGATCATCAATATAGAATAGGTGATTCAGTTTGCCATTCTATAACTTGTATCCGTAACTACTGTTGCTCAGTAAACAGTTGAGTGGCGCTAACGCAAGACAGAAGAGTTGTGGTGACAATGAATCTTCTTGGAAGATCCGGCTTTTGATCTTGATTCTTCTCGATCTTAATGACCCGTTTGTATGGTTTACGTTTAGTGTAGTCTTTCAGTTTTTCATGTTCTCCGTTATTAATATGACCTTCGTGGGGGCATACTCTGTATACTTTTAGGTTTTTCTCTTTCCATGAGTGTGGTACACTGTTGAACGCATTTCTGTAGTTGATCCATGCTATTGATATATTTTTAAGCTCTTCTCTATCTATCTATCTATCTATCTATCTATTATTAATATTACTATTATTATTATTATCATTATCCTATTAATATTATTACTATTATTATTCTATTTTAATTCTGCTTGACCTTGTCTTCGTTAGTTGGCACGACCATTACCCTCTGCCATTACTTCATAAATAATGACCTATTTCGTTTTGATTGCGTCGATAACCAAAACACACATCAGAAATGCTACTTGGTTTCAGTGAGAAAATGAATGAAATGAAGAAAGAAAAAAAGAAGCGTTTAACAGCCATTTCAGTGAAATGGTAAAAGTTGTCAATTTCAAATCTTTTCATTTGTACCCGCTTACTTCATAAAATAACGACCAAAACTCATATTTATGTTTGTTATTGAAATAGTTTGTTAAAGCTGTTAAGCTCAAATATATGGCGATGTCATTGGGGAATTTCTAGGGATATTTTACTGGCTTGGGAATCGTCATGAGCTTAATCAATCATTAACTGAAGAATTAAGATTCATCAGAAAATTCAAATAGGAAAACCGTGAGATTTTCACGTGTATTTTTAGTTATCATTGTTGTATTATTGGTTTTGCTGTTGTATGTATGTATGTATGTATGTATGTATGTATGTATGCATATGGGCGCGTGGTCAAGTGGTTAGAACATTCGCTTTCTGTTATACCAGAACATACCTATTCTATTGTTAATAGACTCTCCCACAGATAATAAGTAGTAGTAGTAGCAGTCGCCAGGGGGCTCAGTAGAGTTGGTGTGTCAGTCGATGTCGGACATTAAAGTATCAACCACCACAACGAGATTGCTGCGTCATTAACTATTATTTCAAGTTCCTAACGTTTTGTACGTCGAACCTAATTTAGGACGACTTAGTGAAATACAAGCCTCCACTGTGAAAACTACTCTACAACACTTTATGACCATGAAACCCGGGTTTGTATCTCACCATGGTCGATTTGTTAGGAAGGCGTACGGTACCTTTGGAAAGTGCCTGAAAACTATACCACAGGTTGACACAAGCGCTGTGAGTGAAATTGGGTAGACGGAACTCTTGTAGACCGTCGATGGCTGGGCTAGTACGAAGCCGCGAGGCTATGAGTGTGCTGGCCTTGTTTAAATTGTTGATCACGCTAGATAACAGGCTCTCTCCCAGAAAGTGTAACTAAGGTCTGCTCAGTATAAACCACAGGTGGGCTCTGTAGGTGTTGAGCAAACACAAATGTGTCTGAGCGAGCGTCTGAAATAGGGATCGGTTAGCTGTCCTATTAGACGGGTATCCTTGAGTGGCCAGCTATTTATGTATACATGCATGTATGTTAATACCACTTTTAGAAAGATAAGGTCCCACTGGCCCGAAACTAGTATGTTCCTTCAATTTTTAAGCGATTATTCGTAATCCAGAGTCCGATAGCAAACTTTTATAAGACTGAGCATTTTTACATACTAGTGCCTGATGGCTTTGCGGAGATTAGAGTAATATTGCAGAGTGTTTTTTACCCAAAGTGTTTTAACCAGAAACATTAAATATAAATACACACATAGAAAAATAATTTCATTTTTGATTCAGGTAAAGGGGCAATATTTTCGAGATTTTTGTAGTTTGGAATTTAACAATGGAATAAAAGTTACATCTGATATCGAACCACAGTCCTTGTAGGTATCAATTTAATGATTAATCCCTTCTACTTTTGCGTCAATAATCCTTAGTAGTCCTCACTGGGAATTCAATAAAGCGACAAATGTTCGGATTGGTTCGATGAAACTTGTGATTTGAATTCAATCGAAAAATTGCTGATGGAAGCCTTAAATGAACCATGCTTCGACGAAGACGAAACAGATTTAAAACAAACTCGATAATGTCAATTTTCCGGTGATTAGATCGAAAACATATCGATTGTCAAATAAATTGAGTTCCAATATCATTAGGATTTTCTCCTTCACGTGAATTGAAATGAAAAGAATGAAACAATTCTGTCTTCCAACGGTCGAGGCGTAGCAATCACTGATATTGAAAACAAAATCGGTGAAGCGAGTTCGAATCTTTGATGAGGCAGTTGATATCAAATAAGTACTTTGCTCTGAAGAAAAAAAGAAACTCTCTCTCTCTCTCTCTCTCTCTCTCTCTCTCTCTCTACGTCTTTTTCTCTTTACGCCTTGAGCTATTCCCAGTCATCTTAACTTTGGCCTTTTCTCGACAACGCTGCAATCCATTCTTGCACTAGTGACTCTTCTTTTCCGCGGGAAACTGCATTACGGAGGTGATATTCCCAGAAGTTATTACTGGTAAGTTTGCCCGACAACGGTTGGCCAAATATTGTGGCCTTTTACCAGATTAAGCTAACGTAAATATCTAAAACGAGGGCTTACGTTCGTGTAACGTCAGCAAGGTTATCACAAAGGTCATTTCAAGTTGTTTCGATACCATTATAGTTTTTAATAGGTGACGCGGGTTTTAGTTTCTCACGTGACCGAAAAGTATGGCATATATACATATAGTAAAAGCTGACATTCAAGGAAATTTCCTATCTACTATTGGATTATTTTCTGATAAATGCTTTTTTACGAAATTGGGGCAACGGGTGGTTGGAATACCTTCTTCTTTTTAATTATAATCAAATTAGTTTCGCACAGAATAACTAGCGAAAGACTGCAAAATTCTGAGCAGTAGTTTCTCCGTCCATCAAGAGTTGACATTATTTGTACGTATATATAATATATTTGCCAACATGTTATATATCTCTTACCCAAACATAAGATGCACTGATACAGCAATATAAGAAAGCAAAGAATTACTTGCTTTTATGGATGCGTATGTTAGATGTAGTAAAAAATGCCAATCCTATTTAGATATTTATCAAAAAGTATGTTATAATAATAATAATAATAATAGTAATAATCAATGTTATATTAATAATAATAATAATAATAATAGTAATGATAACAATCAATGTTATAATAATACTAATGGTATAATAATAATAATCACTATTATAATAAAATAATGCTTTATAATAATAATCAACGTTATCAGAATAATGTATTAATAATAATGTTATAATAATAATAATCAAAGTTATAATAATAATAATAATGTTATAATAATGTCATTATAATAACAATAATGTTTTAAAATATTATAATACTAATAATCAAAGTTGTAATAATAATGTTATAATGTAAAAGTAATAATGTTATAATATTAATAATAATTAATGTAATAATAATGATGTTATAATAATAATAATCAATGTTATAATATTAATATTAATAATTATAATCAATTTTATGATATTACTGTTATAGTAATAATAAATATAATAATGTTATAATAATAATAATAATCAATGTTATAATTATTTTATAATAATTATAATAATAATAATATTGCTATAATAATAATAATTTTTTATTATAATAATAATTTTATAATAATAATTCCATTGTAATAATAATGTTATAATAATAATCAATGTTATATAATAATTTTATAATATGAAAATAATGTTATAATAATAATACTAATTAATGTAATAATCATAATAATGTTATAATAATCAATGTTATAAAAACAATATTCAATGTTATAACTATAAGAATGTTATAATAATAATCAATGTTATAATGATAATGTTATAATAATAATATTCAATGTTATAATAATGATAGGTCCATCTTCAAAATGGAGAATGGTCGAAGGCGAACAACTGATGCCTCATAAACAGGTGATTTGTGTCAGTTCGAGAGAATAGGAAGGAAATCTATCTAGGAGAAGGAAAACATTGATTTTAAACTTCACGGAATCACGGAAAAGGCTATGGAAGTAAATCTAGACAGAAAACCCGTGTCGGCTCGAAGGCGGTCGATTTTCAACTCTGACAAGTTTTCCGGCAATTTTACTGCAGCCAAGCCGTCACCAAATCTAATGCCCTGGATTTTGTTGGGCAAGTCTTCTGGGCAACGCACGGCCACCATATACCATCGCCCGAGAGAGGTCACCCAAGTCTCAACACAAAAGGATTGAATTTTGACCCGACAGCTCGCTACCTTTATCTCGCGAGATAATTAATAATTATAATCAATGTTCCAACTTGGTTAAGCATCTTACTTCACACAGGCTGATTGCAGATAAACAATATGGCTTTTCTTTCTCTAGATTAACAGCCGATGTGCTAAAGGTTATTACTAAATTTGTCTCTCGGACATTAGATAAGAACGGTGAGGATCGGACTGCGGCTTTCGATATCTCGAAAGCGTTTGATAATGTTTGGCATTGTGGCCTTCTTCACGGGATCAAGAGTTATGGTGTCTTCAGTGGAATATTTTACTTAATCCAATTATTCTTAATTAATTGCGTTATGAAGGTTATAATGAGCATCCTTAATTATATTAATGCCCGGTGCTCCAGAGATCTATCCTTGAATTTAAGTTGTTTCTTATCGTCTCTGATGTCATGAGTTCAAAATGAGGCATATATACTGACGACACATCTATTTTCTTCGGTCTAAATGTAAGTCTGATAGCTCTCAAAAGGAAACATTTGCAGCTGCTATCGAAAATAACCTTCGGTCAGTTGTTAAATGGGGCAAGAAATGACTTGACATTTTTACGCCTCCAAAACAAAACTGCCGTATTTTAATCATCATAGAGAACCATTTTGACTTCCATCAGCATGGCTTATGCTAACCTCCAGTCAACTGACGTAATTAAGTGAGGAATCAGTTGCTAGATCTGTTACAATTAACCTTGGATATGGGCCCGGATATAAGAAACCCGGATATAAGAGATTTTTTCTCTGGTCCCAAATTAGAGCCTGTGTTAATCTAATCAAAATAGACCAAACCCGGATATAAGAGAAACACGGATATAAGAGACTTCTTCTCCGGTCCCAACAACTCTCTTATATCCGGGTTACACTGTACTAGGAAAGTTGGTTCCCTGTGACATGTGAGACAATTTTTATCGACAGAAACCATATTGCGCATTTATAAATCTATCATACCTCTGTGCGTTGAATATTAGTGCTATATCTGGTCAGATACGCCTGCTATATCTCTCGAAGTTTACGCCAAAATCCAAAGAAAGGTCTGCAATGTTAACGGTACTGACCTGGCATCTCGATTTCAGCCACTTTCTAATGATCGTCTTTTCTGTAACTATTTTCATTTAAGTTGGATGTGTTTCTTTACTGCCTTCCCAAGCTGTTGAGTCCCATCTACAGCTGTTCTATTTAATAAAACAAATGGACTTTCTCCGGCATAAAAAGATGGCTGGTTTTACACAGCGGAATAGATGTTCTGGCCCACTACGGAGTAACGAGGTCAGGCGCCAATTACAAGTTCGAGACAAATATTTATTCAGATATGAATCATAACGATGTCAGCGTTGGGAGTTTTGATGTACTGACAAAACACAATCTCATAAAATAATTTCCGTACAACAAATCTCGTTTGGTATTTTTCTTCTGAAAGACATCATTGCCATTGTAGAAAACTGTTGTTTTTAGAAAGGGTGTCTTTAATGATGTTATGCCGTTGATATGCGATAAAGTACCATAAAAATGAAGGGCAGGATCAAGTGATGCACAAAACGTCACACTGTCTTCATCGGCTTATTGATTTCCTGCAGGGCATTTTTGTGACATAGCTTCGATACGCATTTACAATTTCATCTTTATTCAGGACATAGCGCAAGCTCATCAAATTATGCGATATAATTCCATTGATACAATGCCTGCGTGACCAGTAAAACGCTTTCGATGAAAGAAACCTTGTTGCTAGGGTCCTATGGCTACATAGCCTCATACGTAACAAATATCTATATACTGTGTGTCGTGATCATTTTTTATTGTATCTTGGGTACTGTTATCTCCAATTTCTGCCAGATTAAAACTTCTGTTGTCTCGCATTTCAAAACAGTCATGCCTATAATTGCATCATTCAATACTTCAAAATGGATACACGAGAGAGACCTACTTGCTAATATAAAGTAATTTTTCTAAGTGTAGCTTAGATGTGATATAAGGCCGAAAGTATGGGGCACCTAGTGAGGATCGAAATCACTACTCAGTCGTAATTGTTCTAGCGAGACAAACTTCTTAACCATTACACCGCCTCTGGGTGCCCCTACTTGGTAATATATACCACAGATACTGACACTTGTATATGCAGATACAACGAATAAGGGTTTTCATTCTTGCCATATTTCATGGTCAAAACATTTTTCTTTTGCACCTTATCTGTATCCATTAGTGGGGGGGGGCTTTTATGTATTAGTGAAGGATTACAGCCTCGATATATATATATATATATATATATATATAGATAGATAGATAGATAGATAGATAGATAGATAGAGAGATAGATAGATATAGAGTGAGAATTAATACAAATATAAAATGTGTCACTTAGCTGACTGATGTTAACTTCAGTATCCCGAATCCAGAGTTTCGTAAAGGGACCCTCCAGAAATTACTCCGTCCACTTGTCAGTGGTCTCAGCAAATAACTGTTTATATTTCTCGTTTCACTGGTGCAAGATTGATGTCTTTCATAATGTGTCTGTGTGTGTGCGTGCGAGCTCGCGCTGCACTGATACGACACACACACACACACACATATATATATATATATATATAAATGATTTTAAAAAACAGTAATATGACCTTGTTAACCAGACCTTCGTAGCTAAGATGGTATAGCCCGTCAGCCTATAATAGTGTTCCGTGTAGAATACACGTTCGATTCGTGTCAGAGAATATATATTTTCTGTTAAATTTCTCGGACATTCAAACCGGTAAATGTAGTTAATACTGTTTATCATAAATAGATCATTTACTTAAATATTTGTATCTATAAAAATTAGTATAAACATAAAATATATTAAAATAATTGTCGGACTTATTATATTTCATAAGATATATATATATATATATATATATATTTTTAAATTTTTAAAGTAAGCACAATTTTATTTTCCTTCGTCCCATCCTCTCCCCACCTCTTCCCCTTTTTTTTTTTTTTTTTCCCTTCCTATCCGAATTGTCTGTGGTGTGTATATGTCACCACTCAATGTATCTTTATGTATTAGACATCCGTCGACTTTCTTTCTCTCCTCTTTTAAATCCACCCCACCCACATTCTCTCTAGGTTCTCTCTGTCCTCAAATTATGACATACTTTTTTTCTTATCTAAATTTGTATATATATATTTCCGGATATTGTTTTTTCTGTTTTAAATTATATACCATATATATATATAGGTTTATATGATTTTTTCGTATTTACGATATATATATATATATATTATATATATATAATATTAGTATATATATATATATATATATATATATATATATATATATATATATATATATATATATATATATATATATATATATATATATATATATATTTATATATATATATATATATATATATATATTAATATATATATATATATATATATATATATATATATATATATATATATATATATATATATATATATGTATATATATATATATATGTATAAATTTTATATTGATTCCATATTATATATATATATTTGGATTGTATATATATATATATATATATATATATATAAATATATATATATATTAGTGTTTAAGCCTATATATATATATATATATAAATATATATATATTTATATATATATATATATATATTTCATTTATATATATATATATATATATATATATTTTATAATTATATATATCATCCTATAATAAACTATATCTCTAAATTCTGTTTTGATATATATATTTTCTGTTTCATTTATATTTGTATATATATATATGGATATATATTCCCAATGGATATAAATATATGGATATATATATATATATATTTTATATATATATATATATATATATATATATATATATATTTATATATATATATATATATATATATATATATATATATATATATATATTTATATATATATATATATATATATATATATATATATATATATATATATATATATATATATATATATATATATATATATATATATATATATATATATATATATATATAATATATATATATATATATATATATATATATATTTATATATATATATATATATATATATATATATATATATATATATATATATATATATATATATATATATATATATATATATATATATATATATATATATATATATATATATATATATATATATATATATATATATATATATATATATATATATATATATATATATATATATATATATATATATCTACTTAATATTAATCTATATGCTGACCTCGTGTCAAATAAATGTTTCAATTTCCGTTTAAGCAGTCTTTGACATTTGGAATCCAACTTCCAATCTTTATAAATGATGGAACTTATCGTATGTCGAAAAGACTTTCAAGTCTGCAGTAGGTTATTCGACAAACCCATAGATCAATATTGTTCAGAAGAGAGAAATGGATTGCTTATCGTTTAAAGTCTGGCAGAGAGCCACCATCGATTATAGGCATATATTTCCTCTTACGTGACGGGCTTTTATCTTCTTAATATACCGCCTTTTCCAGTATCGAAAAAGGTTTTTTTTATTTTTTTTTTTTATTATTATAAACAAGTCTTCGACCATTTTGCTATCAAATACTCCACGGCGGGGCACTCTTACAAGTTATTGTCTCAGCTTCTAGTACAAAACTGACTAAATTGAATATCAATTGACTAACAAACTCGCAACACAAGTTAATTTGTCTTTGAGACTGATGTAATGTAATGTCTCTTACTCCCTTTCGCCTATGTGGACTGACCATATCAGTGGCTGTATATAGTGAGCCCAGGATATACCTGGGTTTTGCTTCGGCAATTAGGTGGAGATTCGTCTCCACCTAAGCTGGTCGAACTCTCTTCCTTCGGGCGGAGAGGAACCCAGTCGAGGCTATGCCGAAGGGCAGAGTCTCGTCTGGGGTGGTAGACAACTACACAGCCCCACTTTTTTACGTGGTCTACGGGGAATTTTTGCCCGAGCCTACGGGCTCGGATACCCCACTTTAAATTCGGCCTTGTGCCACATCTGACCGCATGGGGCGGTTAGCAAATATCTTTGCTTCGGCAATTACTAGCCTGCCACCCGATTCCCTGTCTTTCAGTAGTGTATCCTCTTTTACAATAAACCTCTCTTCTTTCATCTACACGCGTTTTGCTGTCCATTAAGACGAGTACCACCTTTGTCTGTTTGTAACCTCTTTAAGGATACAAGAGAGACAAACGTGATACAGGTGCCCAGATTTAATTTTACCTGGTTTTCTATATTCCATATGTTTTCATGACATAGGAAATCATGGCTCTCCACAACTTTCTATCGTTTGATGCACTTAGCGATGTTTATTTCTCTCAATCCCTCTTCTATAAATCATTTACAAAAACTATTATTATGTAGGTTATTCTCTGCTTTCCTATGTCCCTCCTGCTTTCAACGTGCCCTCTGAGTGTTACATTTTCCAATCCCTCTTTCCTCCTTATGTGCCCTAAAATTTTCAATTACCGCTTTCTTATTCTAAGTGTAAGTGACCTTTTTGTTTCTATTTTCTTTAAAACTTCCTTGTTGCTCCCATGTTAAGCACCTGACATTCTCACCATTCACCTGTAGAATCACATTGCCTAAATACTCTTCCCCATCTGATAATAGAGATTTAGATAATATAGAGATAGAAAAATAATGGATGTAGATAAAACTATCAAACAAACAAGCGGACAGACACTCTCTTTTAAGACTGGACATTGGAAGATGATATGATGAGGTGATTTAATTTGATCTATCATTTCCAATTATTTTTAGCAATCCTAAAAGCCTTTTCTTCGCAAATTCTTTTGTCGTTCTTTCATTTTAACATGAGAAGGCCAAAGAGAACATACGATCTCCAGCGAAAAGCGGCGTTAATTAATAGTCCACTTGGTCCCTTCATTTTCATCTGATGATAGTAAAAGTTTAGGATAAATAAATCGAATTGAACTCTCAACTAGCCTGTGAACTCTCAACTGGCCTGTGAGGCAGGCTCGTTAACCATTTCTATTTTAGTCCCTTTGAAACAAATTTTGTCCTTAGTAGAATAATCTAATGAACAGTACAAATTTGTTAAGACTTTTCGTCCTAACAAATTTGTTAGGACTGTTTGTTCGTCTTAAAAATCTAAAATAACAAGTTGTAACATATTTGGTAGGACTGTTCGCCTTAAAAATCAAAAATAGCAAATTTTAACAAATTTGGTAAGACTGTTCGTCTTTAAAAAATCTAAAATAACAAGTCCTAACAAATTTGGTAGGACTGCCCGTCTTTAAAAATTCTAATATAACAAGTCTTAACAAACTTGGTAGGACTGTTCGTCTTTAAATAATCTAAAATAACAAGTCCTAATAAATTTGGTAGGACTGTTCGTCTTTAAAAAATCTAATATAACAAGTCTTAACAAATTTGGTAGGACTGTTCGTCTTTAAATGATCTAAAATAACAAGTCTTAACAAATTTAGTAGGACTGTTCGTCTTTAAAAAATCTAATATAACAAGTCCTAACAAATTTGGTAGGACTGTTCGTCTTTAAAAAATCTAATATAACAAGTCCTAACAAATTTGGTAGGACTGTTCGTCTTTAAAAAATCTAATATAACAAGTCCTAACAAATTTGGTAGGACTGTTCGTCTTTAAAAAATCTAATATAACAAGTCCTAACAAATTTGGTAGGGCTGTTCGTCTTTAAAAAATCTAATATAACAAGTCCTAACAAATTTGGTAGGGCTGTTCCCCCTAAAAAGTCGTTCGTCAAATTTTTTAATACAGCATCCGATTCTATATCCCAAAATACGTGTTACAAGGTGAAAAGTGGGAAAATGGTTAGGAAATTTTTAACAATAATGTTTTGTAGTTTACTTTTTATTCTTCTTGAAACGTTTGTTCATTCCCAAAAGACCTTTTTTATACTGTTTACACGCATTTCTGTGATGCAATAAAATACATCACCGTTTTGTTTTTACACGATACACAAACAACGCCTTGACTTTGAGCAGACGATCAACACAATGAGAAAAAGTATTTTACAAGTAAATCAAATATTTTTTTTTATTGAGTTGTAAAATGAAAACTACCGAGTAATAGAGAAATAAACCAAAAACTTATTTTATGCACGCGTTAGCTGCGAAAATACGTGAATCCCAGTTTTTGATTTTTTTTTTTTTCGTTAATCAAATATGTGCGTACAGGGTGCGGTCGGTAAATTGTCGCCATTTTATATTTTTAATTTCGCGCATGCGCGTTGTGTGTTTTTGTCGACTGCATAGTATAACCGAGTCAGTTGGGTACCGTGAAAGAGAATATTGGAAATGACATGTATTCGCTCCGGAAGCCGTAATACAAAAATTTCCAGTGTTTGGACCGACGACTGTGCAGAGAATTTGGAAAGCGTTAGATGAGTCTAATGGTGATAAAAGCGAAACTGCTCTCATTTAATCGTCTGAAAGAACCCTTTTTGCTTTCCATCAGTCTATCTGGTGCTAAACTTCAGGAAATTGAATCATTGCGCCTTTTCGTTTTCTGCTGACATGAAATGGGAAGATTATATTAATTGCTATGTCTGCTGCTAAGATACTTGATTCAATATACGCCGGAATCTATCTTACATATTTGTAAGCCTATGCATTCAATATTGCTTTCACGTCTCGTTTTGTGCTTCTGTAATGTATTTATAGATTCTTAATAAAATACGAAGAAGAATCTGCAGCGCTATTGGTCCTGACCTAGCACCTCGTCTGCAGTAATTTTCTCATCCCCGTAACCTAGCTTCCCTGTGTCTTTTCTATAAATACTTTCATGTTAATTGGTCTGATGAACTTTCCGCTATGGCACCTAGACTTTATGAATTTAAGCGCAGTACTAGATTGGCGGCTAGGTCCCATCATTTTTCAGTTTTAATGGCTAGTTGTAACCGTAAATATTATCCTAGCAATTTCTTCTGTTGAACTTCTCTATGGTGGAACTCTCTTCCAACGTCTTGCTTTTCAGTCACAATTTTGACTTAAAAAATTTAAATGCAATATCAATCGATATCTTCTGTCTCTTTAAATCCTGTTCTTTTATTGTTCTCTGTCCTTAATAGTGTTTTTTTTTTCTCATATTCTTAAAAATTCGATCAGGAAATCTGTTCGATTTTTTTTTATTCAGAAAAACCTTTGCTAAAAAAAAAACTCATTAGGTTTATTAATCATAAGTTGTACTCCAAGCTCATAATTAGAGACGGTATCTCCTTGCCTTTAACAGTGATGTTTCTCCAACAACCAGATATAAAATGGAATCTAAAACAACAGCCAATCATTGTACGCACCACCATCTTTTACCACCTCTCTGCATTCTAAAGACAAGATTTTTATCTGGGTAGACTTCATCCTTTCTTATAAAACCCAGCGTTCTTAAATGATCTGCCAACTAAACCCAGCGTTCTTAAATGATCTGCCAACTAAACCCAGCGTTCTTAAATGATCTGCCAACTAAACCCTGAGACTGGACTCAATATTGGTAATCCAGTGGATGCCGGTGTTTTCGGAGTTATTCAAATAGAAACAAATTATAACCTGAAAGTAATATTTGGAAAACATACTGAGCTGAGGTATTATGATTAAGGTCACATGGCCTAGTGGATAAAGACGTTGGTTACATCCAGTGACTAGACCCAAAGAGTTGAGAGTTCAATACCAGGCCACAGCAGTGGTGAACCAAAAACTTGAAGGGATGAGTTAAATGGAAATAACTGAGTCATCCGGAGGAGGTATGGCACGTGGAACGAGAAAAATCTACCCCGGTGGACGAAATAAAGAGTTCGGTTCGAAATTCCAATCACACTGAAGAAGGCCAGAGCGTACAACGAGACCGAAACGTTGGAAATGTAGATGTATCAGTCCCAGTAAAATAAATAATACAAGTGACTTATACTGAGGACCTAGTTTTTCATTCACTTGTATAATAAATAAATAAAAAACGATTAACTATTTTCAATGTCAGTTATGGTCTGCTCTTTTTTAATCCTTTCACCTAATTAAGGCAATAAATCCACTATGACGCAAGGGGTTACTGAGTGTTACAGAATATGAGAAAAATATACTAATAAACATTTATTTTTGAAGATTTAAAAAGACTGAAGAGGCTTCCACAAGCGAGAAATGTGATAGAAGAAATTGTTACATTATTTACATTATTCGGACTATTGTCCTCATCTTTGTCGCCATATTTATCACTGTACGCTCCAGCCTTCCTCAGGTGGTTAGAATATCGAACTGAACCCTTTATTTCGCTCACTAGGGTAGCCTGTTCTAGTTCCACGTGCCATGTTTTAATCGGTGTCAATTATCAGTTATCTCCTGTTAATTCCCCTCTCTAAGTTCTCCACTACCGTAACCAGGTATTAAACTCACACTCTTTGGGTCCTGTCACTAACGCCTTTATCCACTGTGCCATGTGTCCTTGAGGACATCTGTGAATTTCTGGGTATTATTAATCCAAAAATGTATCGCTGGGCATTTTTTTAAAAATGTATTGTTGATTATAATGTATTCCTGGTAATAATTTTTTCCTTAAAAAATGTATTGCTGGTAATCATTTTTTATAAAGTATTTCTGGTATTAAAACCTATTTTTACACATTCACAGCTATTTGACCACAGTCTAGTGGCCAACCACCTTCCCATAGCCGGGAACCCAACAGGTGTCACAACCCCGGGTCAAGGCGGACCTGGGAACACCAGCTCCACACTCAAAATCGCCCGACCAGTGTTCCTACTGCCGGGCGTAGTTCATCGTCTTGCCCAGGATGCGGATGTAGTTTATCGTCATACACAGGACGGGTGGGGGAACTGGTTTAATCGCCGACGACAATGCATACTATAAAATATCATTAGCAATGAATTTACATTATACATATAACAGCTCTCTTCTGTCAGTAAGAGATTAATTCATGATCACTGATGAGGTTGTGGGGGGTCTGTAATAACAACAAAGATGAGGATATAAGTCCGAATGTAAATAATATAATTAATGATAACTGTTGATGCCAGAAATTTCAGACAGAAATTTATTATTTAATTGCTCTTTTTCACAAAACCTTTATGCAACAATGTAGCGATTATTTTGCAGTAATATCAATCATGAATATAGCCACTACTAGGATTGGCTGAGGATGTCAAAAACTACACATAATTGGAATTTAATACACTTGTACTTATCTTTTTAATTCAGCTGCTAAAACCAAGTACACGACTCGCTTCTAGGTATGATCTTGCCTTTTAAGTAATCACTTATCATAGTTTTGTTTTATAGAGAGCACCTGCGCTACATTCAATGCAGTTTGTATAGTTTGATTCAAAGACTGCGCCCCCTCTTCGTGTTTACATCGTTTCACTGCGGTTAACAATCAAGAGGTAGATGAAAGATTTTTTTTATTGGTTTCGGGCAGCAGATAGACAGAAAATGGCGCAAATTCATTAGAAATAAATCATGGTAAAAAAAAAAGATAAAAAATGATGTAGGCTCTCTCGAGTTTAATTTGGGGATAGATTACTGAACTGGAAAGGTAAATAGTAGAACATTAATATCTAATTGATACGCTGCCACCCGTTCTTTTACGTACATTTGACGATTTCAGGATATATATTGTTACATTCAGTGAGGAAAAGAAATAAATACCCAGTAAAAATTGCTCCTAACAAACAAAATTTATAATGTTATCTGTTAAACTTAGTCAGCAGGTGATGTGACCATTTCTCAATATTCTATCTATGAACACGTTGAGTAAACTTCACAATTTCAGAAATGCATGAGTGACAAAATGCATCAACAGTAAAGAGCTAATACAAAGTTGCTCTTAGCAACAAACTTATTCTACTTGAATGTTCAGCTGCTCAGCCTTAAGATAGACCCGCTTGCCGATACACTATTCCTGGATATTTTATTTAAATTTCCCTATTTCATAGTTGCATGTTTAACAGGAAAGAATTAGAATACAGAATAGCAAATGGCCAGTACAAGGTTGCTCATATGATTAGCCCTTCCTATTTATTTGTTAATCGTCTCTGTGACCGAACTGTTAAGGCGCACTGCCTCAAAGTATGATTTCCCTGTGGGAAAAACGGGGATGCAGATTCGAGTTTTGTTGGAGGCACAGATTTTCTTTAGTAGGACTTCTCAATTTAGGCCAGTTGTTATTAGTTTCACAGTTTTATATATATATATATATATATATATATATATATATACACGGTGTCCATAAAGTTCGTGTGCACTTTAAAAATTTATAATTTAAAAATCCACACGAACTTATGGACACGCTGTGTATATATATATATATATATATATATAGTCATCCACAGATAGACTGTTTCGCTGTATCACAGCTCCTCAGTGTGGTTAAACATCCGATTGCTTCAAGCCGAGATCGAAACCCGACTAATTCGACATCAGTCAGATAGCATACCCCTAGGCCATCGTCGCAGAAAGGAAGGGAATTTTAACGTTTTTCTCTATACGAAATACGCCAGCGACAAGGAGAACTCAATTCATACTTGAAATGTAATGCTTATATTTATATTTATATATATATATATATATATATATATATATATATATATATATATGTTTAAGTGTGTGTGTGTACATTTTGACAGCATGTCATTATTGAGGCATGTGTTGTTAAAGACTGCGGAAATTTTCCGTTTAATAATCTTTTTTTGTCTTTTCTTGCTTTCTAGCAATTTTTTTTTATATTTGGGTCTAAGTTGTTGAAAAAAGATCTTAGTCGTTGCTGTTTTGACGAGCGCTTTCGGTTGTCGTCAACCGTCATCATGGCTTCGGTTTGAAGGACTAGAGTTTTTTTTTTTCAACAGCTTAGACCCAAATATAAAAAAAAAAAAACTTGCGAGAATGCAAGAAAAGATAGAAAAAAAGATTAATAAACTGCAAAGGTCCGCAGTCTTTAATAACATATGAGTCAATAATGAGAATAACCGAAAAAGTGTTTTACTCATTTATAAGTTGGAAATGGAGGTGTAATCTGGTGTTTCTCTTTCAAAAATATATTAGATCAAAGAAATGAAATAACGGTTTTTTGCAGACACCACCAAATATACATCTTAAAACATTAGTAATTTGTAAATGAATAGAAAAAAATTTGAAATTAAATCCTAAAATATATAAAAAGAAATCCACAATATCATATATAAATAATTACACAATACCATATAAAATCTATTAATAAATTCAATTAATTTCAGACACGTATAAAACTATAGGATTAAAAATACAACTCAATCATATATAAGCACCTCATTGTGAAACCATCAAATAAAAAACAAATAAATAAACACCAACAAGACTATAACTGGAACATCAATCAGTGTGAGTTTTAAAAGATTGTAATAAAAACAACAGAGTCTGATAGTAAAGGCCATTGGAGCCAAACAAAAATCCCCCAACCCAACTTTACACGACTCCAAAAGTTTGACATATAATAAACATTCCCGTTTTCATCAAAGCAGAGATCTCTTGATAATGAAAAGCAAACCCCAGATTACACCTCCATTTCCAAACTATAAATTAGTAAAACATTTCTTCAGTTAGTTATTCTAAACATCTCTTGAGAATGAAACAGTGCTCTAAATTTCAAGCTTAATTTTGAAAGTTTTGTCTACTTATTTTCATTTAAATGCTTTCATATTCACCGACGAGGTTTTTGGTGTCATTATTAAAGGAAGACAGAAAATTACCGTGATGATACGTTTTATTTAATCGGTGTACTTTCGACTTTAGCACAACGTCATCATCAGGGTGTTGCTTTTTTCAAGACAAATATTGTAGTGTCCATCATTTTCAAAGACAAAATTGCTGTGTTAATCTGAAAGTTAAAACTTTTACTAATGAAGTTAAGAACGATGAGTTTAGTGCGATTTGCATGAGTAACACTTCAGGGGAGGTAACTAAATATGAAGTTGTCAAAAATTTAAAAAAAATAAGTATTAAGAAGCATTGGTACAAACCTCGATATTTTAAATTATCTACTGTAAGCATTTTAGAACGTTTGTGCAGTATTCATAATTAATTTTATTAAGACAGATAGATAGATAGATAGATAGATAGATAATATAAGTGGTAAATATACATATGCAATCATATATCTAAAATATTAGTTTTAGTTCCCAACACCCCATCTCACCGCCCCACCCCTTTTACTTTTCTTTTCTTTTCCTCTCCCTCTCTCATCTTCTGATCTTTAAGATTAAATCGTCTATTATGTGTGTATGTCACCACAAAATGTATCCTTTCCGGTAACATCTTTAATGTATTAGACATCCGACAACATTCATATTTCTCTCACTTAAACCGTCTTTGA